>JAGXJF010005077.1:0-329664 GCA_019208055.1 Stipa capillata | reverse complement strand
CTTGGAGTGTTTGCTCCTAGACGGGTGTAAGAGTTGCTGGTACCACCCAAGCTTGTATGGGCTGGACCAGTAAGTTTGTGAAGGTGATTGGAGTCTACTTGCTACAAGCAAAAGGACTTCCACAAGCTAAGGAAGAGGCCTGAACGTCAGGTACTCGGAGAACAGGCACGATTTAGTGCTGGCGATCTCTTCGGAGTAGCTTCTCCAACGGAGACGTACCACTCAACAAAGAGTTGGGAACTTCGGTGAAAAACACCTTGTCTCTCTGAGTGCTTACTTACATTGCTTCTGTTTACCTGTTAATTGCTTGCTTGTGTGATCTTAGTCTTAATCTGTTCATTTGTTAAAGATCACCTTTATACCTGTGTTACTCTAGCTGTGTCTCAGCTGCTATATATCTTATCTCTCATCTGAGTCAGTTACCTGTTGCACAGGCAGATAGGTTGCTACTTATTTGCTAAGTCTTAGACCACCTGTGTTAGGCACCTGTGTGACAGCTGCTTGCTATTTAACACCTTACATCATACCTGTGTCACTCACCTGTCACACAGCTAGCTGATCCTAGCTTCTGTCTAAGGCATAACTTAATCAATCAAGTTAAAAGAAGGAATTTTTATTAGCCTCCTATTCACCCCTCCTCTAGTCGGCACCTTCGGTCCTTTCAGAAGCCATCCTTAGTATGAAGTTGCCTACCAAAACAAATCAAATCCAAAAGCTCGCCAAATTCATGGTCGCGCTTAGCAGATTCATTTCTCGCCTAGGTGACAAAGGACTCCCTTTTTTCAAACTCCTGTGCCAGCATCAGGGCTTCACATGGACAAAGAAAGCCGAGAAGGCCTTTCAAGTGCTCAAAGCATATCTAACCAGCCCACCAGTACTGGTTCCACCGGAGCCAGGCGAAACACTTCTGCTCTATATTGTCTGCGGTCCTCGAGCAGTCAGCGCGGTACTCATAGTTGAGTGAGAAGAAGTCAGCAAAACCGAGAAGGTTCAATGACCTGTCTACTACGTGAACGAAATATTACACGGACCTAAGGAGTGGTACCCAGACGTCCAGAAGCTGCTATACACTGTGCTCCTAGCCTCCCACAAACTAAGGCACTACTTCCAGGCTCACAAGGTAATTGTTCCGTCTATCTACCCGCTTGGCTCCATCACCAAAAACAGAGAGATCACCGGCCGCATTGCTCAATGGGTGTCCGAGTTGGGCGCGTTTGACCTCGAGTTCACACCTCGCACAGCAATCAAGTCACAGGCTCTCACCGATTTCGTCGTAGAATCGATAGAACCAGCACCAGAACCCGAAGACAATGACTACGCCAGTAAGGTCTAGACTTTATGTTTCGACGGATCACTTACCCCTACAGGCTCGGGGGCTGGCGTCGTTATCACCGCACCAACAGGAGAAACCCTTCAGTATGCCATCCAGCTACGCTTCCGTGCCACAAACAACAAAGCAGAATATGAAGGTCTCCTCGCCGGCCTCCGCATTGCCGCAGCTCTCAGCATCTGCCACCTAACCGTGAAAGGAGATTTGCAACTTGTCGATGAACGGTAAATCGCCGATCTTACGGTATTCGTGGAACAGTGATACCTGGGGGGTAGGGACCTCTAGGGCACAAGGCCAAGAGATCTGACGGTAAGGAAAACGCCCTTCGCCAACTTCCACCTTCTCATTTCTTTCTCCTAGTGCTCCAGTTCTATGGGATCGAGTTGATACATCTCAACCCGAACTCGGTATCAGGCCGAGCCTGCAGCTCTGGAAGTATTTCTACAACCTCCACCGGATGAAGGCCGGCGGCGGAGGTGTCATCGGCGGCGCCAGATTTTGACTCGGGAAGGGAAGAAGGACGCCTACATTTCCTCTTCCTGGAAATCATCGTGGTCGGGCTGGCACTCGAGATGGTTCTACTGCCAGCCCCCGCCTTCCTCCGGGATCCACTACCAAAGCTTGCCCTCCTTCCCGACGAAGTACTGGGCGGAGGCTCCGCAGGAGACCAGGTCACTTAAGGCCCTCGTCGGTGACATCACTGCCCTTGCTGCACGAGGATTGTTGGCATGGGACGTCACGGAGGACTTCCTTCGGCGCAGAATCAGCCCTCTTCGGTCGAGAATTTAGCCTGCCTGGGTGGTCCTGGAAGGCCAAGATCAGACAAGAGATTTTGACACAGGTGAGTATCCAAACCTTTCCGTGTCATTCTTGGTCAGAAGAATTCTTATCTTCCCACTAATTCGTTCTCGACTAGCTATGTAGATCTCTTCCCCGAGGAACTTCAGAATAGGTTGAACAACCTATTCGAGCAATCTCCTCAGGGTGGGCAGACGGACATGCCCTTGCCGATCGTGAAGCTGAGCCCCGAGAAGCAAAGGGAGATCTTCTCGGTGAGTTGATGATTCCTGCCTTGTCTAGTCGTGGTTCGTCCGGGTTGTGTGTCTGACGCCATCCGGGCTTCTTCTATGCAGCAAGTAGGCTACGGGGCTCCCAACTCGGAGGCGGAGCGGGCTGGCGCCCCCGTTCAGGAAGAAGAGGTTGAGGTTCTCGGGACGACCCCTTTGATCCCAAGGATTGGGGATCCATCCGGGGCCGAGGTGGCAGCGGAGATTGCCTGAACTATTCGGGCCCCTTCTCCTCCGCCAAGCCCCCAGCCTTAGGTGCGAATGCATGCTCGACTAGCTTCCTCCTTTTGACGTTCTTTGTGATCTTAGGGTGACGGGAGTGAGTTGTCGGACTGTAGGACACGTGCGATCCCCTCTCGGTTGAGTCGGCATCTTCTGCCCCACTCGTTAGCGTAGAAGAGGTCACGCTGGTGGTGGGTCCTCCTGCGGACAAGGGGAAATCACCGCTGGAGCCTGCCGAGAAGCGGAGCTCGGAGGCATTGGCGAAGGTAAATTTTCCCCCAGTGAAGTGTCCGCGGTAAGTCTTCTTCTCGGTCTTTCATTTCAAAATCTTCCTTCCTCTATTCTGTGAAGGCTGATGGGCCGCTTTCTCCGATTTGGTTGACTATCCGTCCCGTTGGAGCCACGACTGGGGCCGCTGCAGATGCAGCCCCCGGCGGTGAGGCCGGCACAGCCCTCGGTCGTACGAACTAATCCCCCCCGCGTCGGAGGCATCGGTGCCGGAGGAGGACGACATCCACGCCTAACTACAGGTAATTTTAGGAGTTAGTAATTGACTGTTTAATATACTCGATACTAACCTTATCGTTTCGACCGTGCATCCTTCCTCGGCTTCTTCCGCTCCAGAAAGAGAAGGCTGAGCTGGAGGCACAACGAGCAGAGAACGAAGAGCTGAAGAAGCGCCTTGCGGAGTCCGAGGCCGAGCTTCGGGATGTGAAGGTCCGCCTCTCTGAGGCGGAGTCTTCGCTAAGCCAGAGCTGAGCCTACACGGGGAAGCTGGAGGAGAACCTCGACCACGCCCTTTGCATGCTCGAGAGAGAGCTCGTAGAGGTCGGGGTCACTGTCTTTCCCCGTCCTCTGCGGGCTATCCGGCTGGTGGAGCTGGTGGCGTCCGTCTCCCACCTAAAGCCTATCGTCGAGAAGCTCCATGACGACGAGCTCAAGTAGGGTATGAAGGACGCCTTGGCCTTCGCCCTGGCCCTTCTTATACGCCGGCACCCAAAGCTGTCCTTGACGGCCGTCGAGGCTGACCTGCCAGAGGACGAGGTAGACAGTCTTCTTGGTGTCGTGCAGGGTGCTGCAGATGCCTTTGCAGATAGGGTTCAGGCACCTGGTCTGTCTGCATAACTTATGTAATCAAACATTGATTAGTAATTTGTGCACATTAAACTGTGTGTTTTTGTTTTCTAAAAAACTGGTTATTCCGCTCTGTGAATGCTTGTCGGACGCCAGGGTTTTCGTAGACTTAATCGAACTTCGCGCCCCCTTCCCTGACTTAGTCTCACGAGTTGTGCTGTACGCCGCCGACTGTGACTGACCAGGCCTTAGGTTTGGTCGGATGGAGGGCTCAGTGGCCCCTCATCATCAGTAAACTCGATAAGGGGTCTTCGTGCAGTCTATCGTGGCCGTAGCGACAACTCGTGTTCCCTTGTCGACGGGATCTTGGACGCGAGTTAATTAAACTCTATACTTGCCCTGTTGGCGACATCATTGCACTCTATCCGTGATGCCTTCTGTTCAGAGGATATGGATATGCAGATGGGTTCTGTTGGCTTAGTCATATTCGCACCTTCTCTTCTTCCTTTACTCGTGGTTAGGGAACTTTGCTATGAAACCGGGGAGCTTAGTCGACTAGGCCTTAGGTTTGGTCAGGTGGGGGGCTCAGTGGCTTCCCCTGTCACCTGCAGGCGCGTTAAGGGGTCTTCCTTGCGTCCCTAATGGTTGCGGCGCAGAACCCTTTCCTTTTGTGCCGGTCGAGTCGTTGGTTACGTTTATGCGTAAGCCAGTTTTTGGTGCCACATACTTATCCAGCCCTCGATTGTCTTATTCGAGAAGTTTCTCGGATATGCAGTCTGAAAAATAATTATTGAACTAGGAAGTCTTTATAACACTGTGACTTGACTGGAGTATCGTTTACAAACTATTGCAAGAAAAGAAAACTGCTAGAACTATTTAAAAAAAACGTCATCCCTCCCGCTCGAGTTGTTGTAGGTTGCTCCAGAGACTCCCATGCTCTTGTCGTGACCTGCTGTAGAAACTTGTCGAGTGCGCATTGCTAGGTGACGGCTCCCGGAGCGTCTTATCATTGGCTTGTTCGTAGCTTGACGACTTGAGGCTGGGGCTAGGGCAACCTGGGACAGACTGGCGATCGGAAGGGTGACGACTATGCGATCTTACCGAAGGTGCTTGGACTCAGAACTCTCTACGGGGACTCAACTATCTCCTTGCTACTAACTAGAGCGACTTGGATCAGGCGACTTCTCCTGTGAAACTGTTGTCCTGCTGAGGGGAAGACCCTTTTTTCCCTGGTCCTGAATTAGTCGTAGGACTTGTCCTGCGACTTGGAGGGGGTTTTATCTGATTTTATCGCTCGTAGTTGCGGGGGAGGTCTTGATGATGCGGGTGCACTCGTGATGGCGTCAGAGTCTGTTTCCCTGCCTGAGAGTTGATGCTTTTCTATGAGGTCGAGGCTGCGCTTGTCGCAGAGTAATGCTTCCTGGGGGGAACTCTTTATTGTGAGGACGCCCTTTGGGCCAGGCATCTTCATACACTGATATGTGTAGTGTGTTGCAGCTATGAATTTGGCCAGGGTTGGGCGCCCCAGGATGGCATTGTATGCCGTCTCGAAGTCGACTACGTCAAACAGGATCTTCTCTGTTCGAAAGTTCTCCGGTGTGCCGAGGGTAACCGGGAGGGTGACTTGCCCGATCGGCATAGCCGACGAGCCTAGGACGATACCGTGGAATGCCTGTGTTACGGTTTGGACGAACGACCGTGGTACTTGCATGGCATCGAGGGCGTTGGCGAACAGGATGTTCAGGGAGCTACCCTCATCTATTAGCATCCGGGCCACTCGACAGTTGTTGATTGTTGGTCCGACAACAATTGGGTATCGTCCTGGTCGAACACAATTCTCGGGGCAGTCGGTTTGGTCGAATGTGATCGTGTCCTCTGACCATTTGATTGTCCGAGGGATTTGCGGTATGTTCGCGAGAACCTCTTGGGCAATGGCCTTGTATTGCCTTTTCGACTCGTAAGAGGACGAGCCCCCGAATATATGCTCGATTGCTTTGATATGTCCCTGGAAAGGCTCAGGGGTGGAGTCATCATCGTCGGATGTAGTGTCTCGACTATTGTTTGTGACCTGCTGGTTTTTCTCGCGGAATTTCTCTCTTTCTTCCTTGAGGTATTTCTTGAAGATGCGGCACTGACGGAGATCATGTGAATCGGTCTGGTCGAAGTCGCACCAGAGCTTTCCTGCCTTGTCGGAGGAAGTAGTCGCTTGTCCTTGGCGTGTGGCCGCCAGGCACGCTTCTCGGGAAGGTCAGCTAATACCTCGTCGGCTTTAGCCTTCTTCTCCTGGTTACCTCCAGAGGATTTCTTCCTTCATTTCGTCTTCGATGAGTCGTCTCTGGTCCAGAGGGGGATTTTGTCACCCTGCCCTGTTGCTGCTTGATGTACTATAGGGTTTCCTCCGCACAGGAGGCCTTCTCAGCTAGATCCATCAGCTGTAGCATGGTCTTGGGAGGGTGTATGATCAGGTTGTGCGTGCACATCTCGTTTCTGCTGCCTCACACTAAGGCGTGAATAATATCAGAGTTTGTTACCTCAGGAATAGTATTGCGAACAGCACTAAACCCCTTGGTGAACTCTCGGAGGGTCTCGTCTGGTCGTTGGACGACTAGGAATAGGTCGTCGACCCGACTAGGACGTATGAAAGTACCTTGGAAGTTGACGAGGAGCATGTCACAAAGCTATCCCCAGGAGCGGATTGTTCCTAGGGGTAGGTTCGTCAACCAGGTCCTGGCCGCTCCTCTAAGGGCGGTTGGGAGGTAGTTGGCCATGACCTTCTCATTCCCACCCGCAGCCTCGATCGTCGTAGTGTAGATCTGCAAGAACTCCGCAGGATTCGTGGTGCCATCGTACGATGCGAGGGCCCTGGGCTTGAAGCGGGACAGCCAGCGCACATGTCGGAGTTCTTGGGATAGCGCTTGGCATCCATTGATGGTCCTCCGATAAGGCGAATTCTCGCCGCTAATTGGGGTCGGGGATCGTCCCCTGTTATCAGCGTGGTGCTGATGGTTGCTCCAGGGAGGAGTCTGCTCTCGCTGACGCCTTTGGGATCGGCGCTCGTTGATCCTATCACGGAGATCGACGTGCGGTCTGTCCCGACGAGACTGGTTCTTGGGATGTCATCCTTCTTCATCCGATTCCCTTGGTCGGAGAGGGGTTTTCTCTCGGACGGAGCTTTGTGTCCCCGACTGGAGTCGAGAAGATTCGGCTTGGTCTTGGGCCTGCTATAGTTTAGCCCCCAGCCGTCGTAGCCATTGTGCTCCGTCGGGTGTCGTCAGATCTTCTGTTGGTGGTCGTAACAGCAGATTGCGCACCGCGGCGATTCTTTGAGCAGTTCGGGACACGTACTCGCCCGTCCCTTAAGGGGTTCTGTGTGCTGCAGTAAGCCTATTCTCGTTCCCAAGGGGAGTAGCCATCGGACTCTGACGTTGTGAGCCCCCTTCCTAATCCTAGTCTTCGGGATCTCCCCGATCGTCCCGGATCATGAGAACCATCCGAAGGTCTGGATTGGATGGGGTGTATTCCCACTCCATCGTATCCCCCCCCCCGTAGGGAGGGATGCTGTGATTAGAATCTTGATCGATTGGTCGATCAGACGTTGCGGGCGACCGCCCCGATCTCGGGCTAGTTGCTCCTGCCTGGGAATCATCGTGTAACACCAACGTTCCCTCGAAGGCCCTGGCGCATTCGGTTCTAAAGTGATCGACTTCGCAATCCGAGTACTTGCTAGGGGCGTATTCTCCAAAATCTACGCGGTCAGTCACCGGGTAAGGCTCCATCGGGCCAAAGTTGTCGTAGAAACCCTGGTCCGAGTACCTGGTGCATTGCGTGAAGGCGATCGTTTCTCTGCCGAGCCTGCTTCTTCCTCCTCGGGTCGAAGCGGGGAGGGACGTGCAGTCGGCGACGAGGACTGATCGCGGCTAGTTGCACATCTTGCCGACTCTGTTGCTTCCTTAACGGCTTGAGCCGGAGAGGTCCCCATGGTTGGCGCCATCTGTCAACGATCGGTAAACCACCGATCTTACGGTATTCGTGGAACGGTGATACTTGGGGGTATGGACCTCTAGGGCACAAGGCCAAGAGATCAGACTGCAAGGAAAACACCCTTTTTATACAGGTTCAGGCCTCCCTCAGGATAACAACCCTATGTCCTGTTCATATATATTGATCAGAGAATATCTTTACAAGGGATGTATATGTCAGTGGCTATCCTAGGCCTAATCGGAGACTATGACGACTAGTTCTGCTGGTCTCGACTCCTTCGAGGCGACGGGTCTTCTCGTGGGAATCGCTAAGATCTCTCTTCCTTCTAAGGCCTGCTGGATCTAACTTTCTCCTCCTCTCCCCTATAGGATTGCTGATGCTTTTATAGGGGGCTCCTCGAATCGTACCAGACCTAGACTTATGCCCGAGTAGAACTCTGGCCTCCTTAACCGTCGGGATTGACTTCCTAGTTTAAGGGATGTCCTTTCTTCTTACGAAGGGCTACCTTATCTCCTGGGATCCTTACCAGACACGTATTATACTCCGGTAACCCAGGGAATCGTGTACGGATACTTCCTCATATACGAGATACTGTACTATACATCGTCACAACTCGTCGTCCGTCAAGCAAGCAAAGACTATCAGGCTATCAACCCAACGATGGCCGCTTACCTAGCAGAAGTATGAACTTGGGAGAAAAAGTTCACCGGCCTCGAGTTCCAATACATACCACGGCGAGAAAACCACATCGCCAACAACCTGGCTCGCACTGCCTCAAGTCGAACATCTCCTTCGGCAGGCGTCTTCATTGAACTGCTCTCCAAACCGTCCGTCAAAATTTCGGTTGACAACGAGAATACCCCCACCCCTCACGAGACTTACGAGCAGGTCGGGACGTCTCACTCGGCGCCCCCAAAGGGATCGCTGGCGAAGTCGTCGCCCAAATTGACGAACGCACAGACTGGGGGGACCCCATACGTCAGTACCTACTCAATCAAATGAAACCAGGAGAAGAGGAGCAAGCAGAGAAAATCTCCCACAAGGCCTTGCAGTACACAATGATTGGTGATACCCTCTACTACAGGGGAGCTCTCGGTGTCCTCATGAAATGCGTACCTATCGAACAAGGAAAGCAGCTACTTGAACAGATCCACGGCGGACTGTGTGGAGCCCACTCCGCGTATCGCACACTAGTCGAAAAGGCATTCCGACAAGGATTTTATTGGCCAACCGCGCTACACGACGCCGCCGACTTGGTCCAAAAATGCGAGGCCTGCCAATTCCACAAATGACAAGCACACCAGCCCGCTCAAGCTCTCCAAACAATACCACTATCATGGCCTTTCTCGTCTTGGGGGCTGGATCTCCTCTGGCCTTTTCCTCCAGGATGCGGCGGTCACAAATTTTTGATCGTCGCCATGGACACATTCACTAAATGGATCGAAACAGAATCGCTCTCTGGTACAACAACGGCAGCGGCACAAAAATTCATGCAGCAAAACATTTTCACCCGCTTTGGAGTACCTAATCGGATCATCAACGACAATGGACCACAATTCACCGCCGCCGACTTCGTCGCTTACTGCGAGTCCTATGACGCCAAAGTCTACTATGCTTCAGTAGCTCATCCTCAAAGCAACGGCCAAGTCGAACGCGCCAATGGCCTCATACTCGACGGAATCAAGAAACGCGTATATGACTCGCTGCAACATCACGCCAAGTCTTGGGTGACCGAATTGCCCACCGTTCTCTGGGCACTTCGTACTACGGCCAGCCGGGCAACTGGTGCAACCCCATTTTCCTTTGTCTACGGGGCGGAGGCAGTTCTCCCAGGCGAAATCCGGCTGAGATCTCCCCGCATGGAGCAACACTCCGAAGACGAAGCAGCGACGCAGCAGATCAACGATCTCAACCTTATCGAGGAACTGCGCGACTGTGCGTACCTACGGGTGGCCAAGTATCAACAAGACTTACGTCGGTACTACGAGTGCAACGTGAAGCATCGACACCTGGAAATCGGTGACCTCGTCTTGTGATTGGTCCAGTCGACGAAGCACAGGAACAAATTATCCCCCAAGTGGGAAGGACCCTACACCCTCGTCGCCAATCCACGACCGGGCGCTTTCAAACTCGCCAATAACGGCTCGGTGCTACCCAACACATGGAACATTGACCAACTCTCCAAGTACTATGTATAGCTTCCCGGGAGCTCCATCCCGGATAACTTCCTCGTTGATAAACCCGTGACTCCACGGACGTAATATCTACACTTTACCAGTACTAAATTCTTCGGCCTTCATCAAGCAATTACTGATTCATAATGATACTCAAACACCTCTAACATGCTTCGCTAAGACTCGGGGGTTGGCACGTATAAGAGTTTACACCTCCTTTCGCCCCCCAGACCACGGCACACAAGCATTTGAACGAACACGAGTTTGCGTCTCGTTCTGCCTCCTCGAGTTTGGTCACCGTATAACCGCCTCGTATGCACTCGAGGGCTGGCATGTACACGGGTTCGCATCCCGTTTCGCCACCCCGGGTCCGGTCAGCTATCCATACGCCTTGCCAAGACGTCCAGGGGCCAACTTCCCCATGAGTTTCTCAACTCCATGTTGTTACCCCCAACGCAGGCACACAGGCATCACGCCTAACATCCGCCCGGGGGCTAGGTGGAGCACGAGTTCCACAACTCAACTCCCCGCCCCGGGTATGGTGGCGCCCCACGCCTTGCACCTATCCGAAGTCTGGCGTGTACATGACGTTTCTTAACTTGTTTCGCCTCTTCACAAGTGCAACGGCGGACAGCTACCTTGCATCTGCGCGGGGCCAGGCACGGCATGAGTTTCTCAATTCGTTTCGCCTCCCCGACTACGGCAGCCTACCCCGAGGTCCGAGTACAAATCTCCTCCCGCATTAAAACTCTAAACAGTCGAGGGCTGGCACAGCGAAGTTTTTTTAGACTGTTCATCCGAGTTCCTGCTGACTCGCACAGCCCAATGAAGTTTTTTCAGATTGTTCATCTGAGTTCCTGCTAACTCGCACAAACAGTCGAGGGCTTGCACAACGAAGTTTTTTCAGACTGTTCATCCGAGTACCTACTAACTCGCACAACCAGTCGGGGGCTGGGAGGAATATACTACATAACGTAAACCTATGGCGATACGACTACCAGGACAAAGTTTGCCACATCGAGTCAAGACTAAGACTCCAACTGCCACGGGCCTTATATTACATAACATTAAAGTTCTTCACAGTACAAAATAGAGAGGTACAAAATACGGGCCTAGTCCTCCTTCCCGGCAGTATCGCTGCCCCCGGACATGTAGTCACCTTCACTATCTTCAGCGGCTACCGAGGCGTCTTCCACTGCCTCAAAACCAGCTTCGCCGATGAACCTCTCCACCGACTCACGCCAATCGTCGATCCGCATGTCTTCCACTCCGGGTTGTCTGGGCACGAACTCGCTAAGCTCCCGCTCCAGCAAGTTAGTGGGAAGCTCCGACGCCAAGTCCTTAGCCAAGGCCAACGCATAGGAAATGGCCACGGTAGCCATACCCTTTACCCACACGGTGGCATCCTCTTTGACGAAGGCGATGAAGTCGCTCCGACAAGCCTGATACTCGGCCATGGCTTGCGAGGAGTCGTCCGGAGTGAACTTCATGAAGTCGGGACGATGATCGAACCACAAACTCGGCATGACTTGGTCAAGAAGGGAGCACGTCTCTGTAGCGGCTCGAGTCCGCACCTGCAACCGTTCACTGGAAAGCTCCGTGTCTTTCTTCTTTTCCTCAAGCTCCTGACTGACGAGCCGGTGAAGGTCGATCACCAACTTGGCCGCTGCCGCAGCCGTCACTGCACAGAGTGAGACCAAGGAGAGTTGCTCTCTTAGCTCGGTGTTGGCCACCTTCAATGCCTCGAGTTCCTTGGCCTGCTCGGCCCGGGCCTCGGCATTTTCCACACGACCGGTCGCCGCCGACAACTGGATTACTAGCGCGGCATTGGTAGCTCGCAGCCGCGAGGCCTCCTCTTCGCTCCCACGAATTTGGTTGAGAAGTGCAGTGGACATTTCAACTCGCCATCATCCACTTCGGGGACGGTCTCCGGACCGGCGAGTTCTAGTTCCCTCACGCCAGCTGCGGAAGCCACCAAATCTCGAGACGCTCCCATGAAAAGGTTACCGCTGGAAGAGCCGGCACCTCCCCCCGAATGCCCCTCGGCGCCACCACGCTCCACGTCCTGAATCACCATGAGGTCCCGGCACTCAGAGGGGCAGCGCGTCGATGATGCAACGGGAACAGCCGCAAGGCTGAAATCCAGGGTTCATAGTTCAAACAAAGGCTAAATGAAGAAGGGACCCCAGGCAAAAGACAAAGGGAACCCTCCCTCGAGCTAGCCGCCCTCTTCGATGGCCCTTGGAGAGACGAGGAGTTGGAGGGCCGTTTAAGGGTATACCACTATCAAAAGGCAGAACCCGAAGTCAAGAACTCGGAAAAGGCAACTCGATACCCGATTTCACGAAAAAACAAAAGAAAAACTTACCGAGGCTGGTTGACCCCTTCCGCCGGACGCCGCGGACGACTTCTTGCCTTTGGACGTCAGAATCTTCCGAGGCCGAATCGCCCCAACACCCGACGACTCTTCTACAAAGACCTCGGCGCCTTCCCACAGGCTGGTCCCCAGGAAGGGACGCTGAGCGGGAGCCAAAAAAAGCTGATACCATTATAATCAATCACCTGAAGACTCGGAGGCGTAACTGGAACAACGCGTGGAAGAAACACTTACCGAGATGATCGTGGCTTTGACCATCTCGCCCTGGTAGGCGAGCAATTCGATCTCCGGATGAACTCAGGACTCCCAAGGCGAAGGCCTTGAAGAGATCATCGACTCGGCTCTGGACCACCTCTGTTGCAGCATGAAAAGGCGTAAAGACTTAAAAAGACCAATAGCAGTTCGAGTTGTCAAATAGAAGGAGTGAGGAAGCTCACCGTCATCAGCTGGTAAAAAACCGACTTCAGCCGCCCACCCAGGGAGTTCTCATGCTCCTAACGGCGCAATATGGTGGGTGATGAAGTCCCCGACCACGTGCACGGCTGTTAAACCTCCCCGACGCAACTCGGCGATGCGATCCTTCACAGCCCGAATCCTCCGTGTTAGTCGAGGGTGATCCTTCCACAAATCTCGCGGGGCCGGGACCTCACATCGCGTCGCCGGGTCATGTTCGGACCGAATACAGACGGCCCAGTTGGAAGCCCACTTCCCCCACGAATCCCTCGGGGAGAAGGGGATGTAGCTCGCCTTGGCATCATCACGGAGGGAAAAGCGGCAGGCACTGTAGACTTGACCAGTCGTCGACACCTTGAGCGTGTAGTAGTACCGAAACGACTCGACGTCCGGTGTCGTCCCTACGAAAGCTTCACAAAGGTGCACGAAGACAACCAGGAAGAAGATTGAGTTGGGCGGAAGGTTTACCAGTTCGATCTCGAAAAAGGATAAGACATCGCGCAAGAACTCGGACATTGGAAGTCCTAGCCCGCACTTGAAGAAATCTAGGAAGACGACCAGGTCCTCCTCTAGGGAGAACGGCGGGATTCGGTCGGCGGGAGCACGGAAGGCCACTGACCCGGGTAACTCTCCCTCGCATACCATACGCGAAAGATCCTCCGGGGTGACACGGGAGGTGGGCAACCCAGCCATTCCCGAGCCAGAACTCGCTCCACCTCCCGCGGTGGCCGACGGCGCCTTAAACCGAGCTGGCCGCGAATCTTCCGTCGCCGGTGCCTTGCCGTGAGCCGGGTCCCTGGTCGCCGCAATAACCGACGAAGCCTCGCCTGTCGGAGTCTCAGCGGCCCCCTCCATGGGCTCCTCCGCTATCGGCCTCGACTCCGTCGCCGTCGTCTCACTGGATGAAACAACCATCAAGTTGGGGGAAAATGGCTCGCTGGTGCACCGGTGACCAAAAAGTTTGGAAGCTAACTAGGTCGTGGGTCGCCGCACTAGGAGGAAGAAGAAAGGAGACAAAGAGGCGAAGTGCTATGGAGAATTGGGAGCAAAAGCAAATGGAAGAGGAGATGAGTAAGGAAACATTATTTAAATTGCCCATACCGAGGCGCAGAAAGGGCACTACGGCTGGGGAATCGTAACCGCCCCAACGCTTCAGCTCGCTACGCCTAGGAAACCGCAACCGTTCTGGCGCATGAACGGGCTTACCATACGGCAAAGTGGGATCGTGACATCACCATCCGTGAATTCCGCCGAACAGGTTCAGACTACAATAATGGGCTGAGCTCACCAAGTTCTGCAGCTGGGGAGCATCACCTCAACTTGGATTTGCTTTGTCCAAATCTTGGCTCCATCATGCATAATGATGGGGGGCTTGATGATAGGTAGTACTACTACCATATATTCGGGATGAGGCCTGTGAAGTTCTCCAATGGGCCTCCAGAGAGAAGCCACAGCCTGAAGGCCCGGTCAGAGGGAAGCGTAAGCCTCAAGTCAATGTGTCCTAATCAGGATCGGATAACAATTCTCAACATACCCTCGGGGAGGAGTCTGACTCGTGTACTACGGGGACTCAAAACGGAAGCTATCGCCTTATTCCACCTTTATAAGGAGCGCAAGACCCCTCCGAGGGGAGGAGGAAAAAAGACTTGGGATCATACAGCCATAGTTGACTAGCTCCCGTCGAGTTCCCCTTAGCCTCGAAACCAAACTCGCCGGGTTCCCAACCCGGCGAGTTTCCCTCAAGCTCGAAACAGATCTCGTCGGGTTCCTTATCCGTCGAGTTCCCCTTGTAATCTCCTGTACTCCCTACCGCATATCAATCCAATCATTGCAGGACGTAAGGCTATTACCCGTCTTGGGGGTCTGAACCTGGGTAAATCGTTGTCAAAAGATCGAGTTGACCTGAGTTATCGCCCCGCTACCGTATAAATACGTATTGTATGATTACGATCACCGATACCCCCTATACCATACATCGACATCTTGTGTGTGTGTGCGTGAGGCTTATTTAAGCTATGCAGTTCCTATTGAGAAGAGTTGAGATAGAATTAACATAGAAAGAGAGAAACGACGCAAGTCGAGCGGCACTTGGGAAAAAGTTCTTGTATCCTTCGTTACTCATCTTCTCCCCCGTGTTTGTCCACGAGAAACTCTATGTGTTATCCTGGTTCTAACACGCACATTTGTCACTCGTGCTGGTCCGCCCCCACGATAGTTGCTTGCAGCTGCGACCTTGTGCTCGTGTTCCCTAGCTCAGGGGCACGCATAGCGGCAATGCGGTGATGAATCGGCCGTGGGGACGACAGCGATTTGCTTTAAGAGTGAGATCGAGAGAGAAAGGGGAGAGTGGGGATGTAAAACGATACAAACGATGGGCAGCTCGATTCGTGCTGACTACGGAGCGACCAACATATATTTTGGGCCTTACGAGCGCTTGCTCCCCTAATAAACACCCTGGATGTCACTGTAATCGTGGCCATTTAAGTGTACCCAATGGCCAGGATGGTGTAAAGGCACTGTTGTGCCGTTACAGTAGCGACGGCAGAGAATTTGGTTCCCTTTTTCACGGCCACGGGATATTGAAATGTATTTTTTTTCTCTGTATGAATAAGGAAGAAAGCGCCGGCTGTAAGCACCTAAGTCTCCCCTGAGGCCCTGACATATCCATCATCCGTAGCCCAAAATTGGGAAAAGGCTTTGGTCCACCACCTATTTATGGATCAGAGCAATGTATAATACTTTATCCACCGCTTCCAAGCGGTTGTTCTTGTTCTAAGTTTGTGCACACCATGCATGGTACTTAGCATACTAATTAGCTAGGCTTGTATCACTACTAGAGAAATTATTTGTGCAGACGGTTCGGAACTCCCGTGCGGGAGATGGTTCCTAGTTTGGAACCGTCTGTACTAATCGATTTGTACAGACGGTTCAAAAACATAACCTCACGCCATGTGCCTAATCCTTCAGCTGCGTCTCATCCCGCCGTCCGCGCAGTCCCATCCAACCGCTTGAATTAAATCGCACAATATGCTTCCAGCGGGTTTCGATCCCGCAACCTCGTGTTGTCCAGCAAGAGGAGTTGCCAACTGATCTAGTCTGAGTATGCGATACATATGGGAGGGCTTTCTTCTTAACTCATGCCTACGACTAAGCGGGACGCTTCTAGTACAGACGGTTCTAAATTTGGAACCGTCTGTACAAATAGCATAGACGGTTCCAAACTGAGAACCGTCTGTACTGTTCGATTTGTACGGACGGTTCCAATTTGGAACCGTCTGTGCTATTTGTACAGACGGTTTCAAATTGGAGCTGTCTGTGCTGTAGCTCCAAGTATTAGTTTGAGTCGAAATTCAATTCTAGTTTGAGAGGTTTTAGTAAAACAGTCATAACTTTCTCATACGAAGTCCGTTTTGGGTTCACGACCACTCAAATCAAAGCTAACGACGACGCGCATCCGAAAAAAATACACGTGTATACACCTGTATGCATCTTGACCCTCAAAATTCGGCTTCTAAGTAGGACTTTTTGGCTCCGGAAGTTTTTCCGTTACTTTTTTTGATCTTGCGGAGGGCATATCTCCTTCACCCAGATTCCGAATTGGGTGATTCTTGTTTCTCTAGTTAGCTTGAGTCGAGGACTTGCTTTCCACCTTGATCCCAGCTTCTGCCGAGCAATTTCGTCCGAGCGCCGTTTTCAAAATCTTCAATTTCGGGTCGGGATTTCCACTAGTCGTTTCGTCGACTTTCTCGGAATTGGCTCAAAATTTCTGGAGATATAGAGTTTGGCCTCCTGCTCACAACCGTGAAAACCGTTTGACAATCGGAGCTGTCAAACTCCCTCCCCGACGCTGTCACTTTCCTGCCGCGGCAAGAAAATCTGCTGTTTTTTGCTGCTGCGGCAGCAGAGATCAACTAGCCTTGCTTCATCTATTTGTACAGACGGTTTCAGTTTGGATTTGTACAGACGGTTCCAAACTTAGAACCGTCTATACTGTTTACATATTTGTACAGACGATTGCAAACTTAGAACCGTCTGTATTGTTTGATTTGTACAGATGGTTCCAGTTTGGACCCGTCTGTGCTATTTGTACAGACGGTTCCAAAAAAATTGGAACCGTCTGTACTGTAGCGTCCCGCTTGTTGGGAACCGTTTGTACTCATTTTCTCAGACGGTTTTCGTTTAGAACCGTCTGTGATACTATTTGTATAGACGGCTTCAAAAAACCGTCTGTACAGAGGTGTCCCGTTAAATAAATTCTGTAGTAGTGTATTCAAATAATGAATGCACGACAATATTATATAGTAAGCGATATGGTATGTTCTTGTGCCGGCAATGATTCCGGGGCAAGTCGCGTTAGCGGCAAGGGATTTGCGGTGGCGGTAGCTCCCGGTTGGAAGCGGGCACGGAGTCTGCTACGCCACGAAAGCATCATTTGCCCGGATGATATGATCGTAAAAGGCAGCACGTACACAGGTCATCACTAGCACAGCCCACACCAATAATATTCCATCACCATGCATATCCATGCATGCATGATTAATTATCGAAAATCAAACCATCACCAAACTGAACAACAACATGGCCCTCCTCCTCCTGGCCCTGGTACAAGAGATTATTACGGAATCACATCAGCTCGTGTATTTGTTGGACGCCTGGAATACGCACGATCAATGATTTGAGCGAGTTTTTTTTTGTTTTAGATGATGATTTGAACGACTTTTGCGGTCAGAACTCAGAAATGGCGACTGCTAGGTAGCCCCACAGGCCACAAAACGGTCCTGTGGCCTACTATTTCCAAGAGAAGTTGCCATTTTTTCCACGCTGCCGCTTCTTTTCAGTTCTGTTCGTTCATGTACCCATCACTCCCACCACACATCCCAGAAGCCGGCACTTTACAACTCTGCGCATGTGCGTAAGAAAATATAAATACGAGATATACAGAGATTAAGAAAAATAATAATGAATCAACCTAAAAGTTACACGCGGACAGTGTTTACATTAGTACCGAGAGAGGATTTTTAGCTCCTGGGATCAAACAAACAAAAATGTCGAAAATGCATTTTCATTTTTTTCAAAAAAATTTGTGAAAAACTCACCCATGTAAACTCTTAAGAAATTATTTGCACTCAGAAAATTTTCATGAAATTTTGTGCATCTTCACTACCGGAATAGAGATGTTTACCGTGTGCCTAAGGCTTTGCCGAGTGTTTTACGTCGGGCACTCGGTAAACAGACGCCTAAACCGAGTGTCTACTAAATACACTCAGCAAACTATATACACTCGGCAAACAAAACCTATACCGAGTGTGCAGAATTAAAACACTCGGCAAAGACGAAGTACTCGGCAAAGATAATCTATGCCGAGTGCCGCCAGAAGGGCACTCGGCAAATATGGAGACACATGTCCTCCGTCACCGCGGTTGACGGGAGGGTGACGGTGCGGTTACCTTTGCCGAGTGCCCGGAAATAACACTCGGCAAATAGTTTTTTCTTTTTTTTTCTTCCTCTTCTTTGCTTTCTTCTTTCTCTTCTTTTCTTTTCTTTCCTTTCTTATCTTTTCTTTTCTTTATTTATTCTCTATTTTTTATTTCTTTCTTTTCTTTTCTTTGCTTTGCTTTCTTCTCTTTTTTTTCTTTCTTTCTTCTTGTGTGAGGTTTGCATGCGAAGCGACCGCTGCTTCGTCGGTTGGCCTTAAAACTTTTTCTACAGTCAACATACACCATTACATGTATCATGTCAAAATTTGGCATTTTCCGGGGTCCGTTTGCTATATTTAAGCGATTAAATACATTTCTAGGCTTTTAATGGATATAATTCAAATTTGAGCTGCAGGTACATGAAATAATCGCCAGAAATGGGTAAAAAAATCTTATTGGTGGTCTTTAATGTATGTTTAGGCCTTATGTAAGGAAAGAAGAGGAGTCCCAGACACCAGGTGGCCGAGACTCGGCAGCAACATGGTGGTTATTGGCATTTTAATTCTCAAAAATTCAAACGAAACCCAAAAATCATGAAACTTGGCATGGTGTCATGATATGACCCCTGAAGGCTGTGGTAAAAATTTGAAAATATTTCACAAAAGTTGTCACGTAGACTGCTTACAAACGGGACCATCTCCGAGGAAGAAACTAGGTTTCGAGAGGGAACAGGTCAGGTTTGCATGCGAAGTGACCGCTGCTTCGTCGGTTGGACTTGAAAACTTTTCCACAGTCAACCTACACCATTACATGTGACATGTCAAAATTTGGCATTTTTCCGGGTAAGTTTGCTATATTTAAGCCATTAAGTGCATTTCTAGGCATTTAAAATTTAGAAAATATTAAATCAATTCAAAAATTATGGAAACTCCTACAAAACAACTTATATGTAGTATATTACATGTAAAAAATGTATTGAGGTATATAAGATAAAAAATGTAGGTATACAAGTATTGCATTTGTGCAATTCATATGGAAGGTCTTTGCCGAGTGTTACACTCGGCAAAGTTGTGTGTTTTGCCGAGTGTCTCTTTTCTGACACTCGGCAAACATGGAGACACGTGGCAAACAGTGAGTTTGCCGAGTGTCTAGTTTCTGACACTCGGCAAACACGGAGACACGTGGCAACCTGTTTGTTTGCCGAGTGTCCGTGTTCGGACACTCGGCAAACCCGGGCACTCGGTAAAGAATATTTATTAGGGCACCCGGACACCCACCAGTTCTAATTTTTTCCCTGCCCGACCGCCGCGCCGTTTCGCCCCGCCCGCCCGCCGCCGCACCGATTCGGCCCGCCTGCCGCGCCGCTTCGCCCCGCCCGCCGCCGCCGCTTCGCACCCGCCCGCCGTGCCGCCCGCCCGGTCCCGGATTCGTGCCGCCCCGCCTCGAGAACCCACGCCGCCGCTCGGATCCGCGTCGCGCCGCCTCAACACCCCGCTCCGCCGCCTAGCTCCCCGGCGTCGTTCGCTTCATCGGTATAGTTAATTTTTTGAGTTGCTGTTTTACTTTTTGAAGAGTGC
Source organism: Stipa capillata (assembly GCA_019208055.1). Classification (NCBI taxonomy): domain Eukaryota; kingdom Viridiplantae; phylum Streptophyta; class Magnoliopsida; order Poales; family Poaceae; genus Stipa; species Stipa capillata. The sequence goes on along the minus strand of JAGXJF010005077.1, from coordinate 309,992 downwards.
AGTGGATTCTTCTGCATTTCTTGCTTCTCTCTATTCTTCTCTTTGCTATACATACACACCACACTTGTATGCATTGGCCACATGGGCGAAACCTTACACACACTCACTCATACAGCCCAAATAGCCAACACTTATGAAAAAGTATTTGCCAAAATTTTGTAGTTCTTTTATCAGCTAGGCATAGAACACTGTTTCACTGCTATTTGGATACCTAGTTATATCCATTATTTGAGGAACAAGTTTGCAGTTTGAAATGGCATGAGCGTCGGTATTTTATATTTTATCCATTGGGAAACTGGTACTGTCCTAGGTCCGGAATCTTTTCTGGAACATGTAAGCTGGCAGATCAGGGTTTGTAACAGGGATTAAGCATTACTAATGCTCATGTGGATTGACAGATAGACTAATGCAAGCAGTCCTAAACAATATTTTACATTAATTTGGTCAACTAGTTGGTGGTGGATTATTGATTTGAGAAGGTGAGAATTCGATTGTGATTTCTCTTCCCATCCAATTAATCAGGCAAGTGTTAGCGTTAGGTTGGCATTTGGACTCCCCAAGTAGGACGGGTTCGGTTTCTTGGATTAATCGTGAAGATTGTTCCATGTGTCAATATGCCAATAATGAGATGCTTTGAAAGCTGCCAAAGTATAATAGGCTATGTCATATCCCCCAAGCTGTTCTCAGTGTGCGATGAAGTGGTAGCGGGCACTCATGTTCCTCTTTCAGTGATTTCTGGTTATATATACTGATCAATTAAAGTTTGTAGCCACTGGTTAGTAAAATTGACATAACTAAGCCCAAAATGATTCTTATAATTATTCTCACCGGATTCTACTATTATTGATGGTAAAGTGGTACTACATCCATTTTAAAATAGATGGTGTGTTAGAAAACATGCAGTCAAACTTTTATGTTTAATGCTCTGTAACTATAGAGATACTGTATGCATTTTTATAGAAGTATTTCAATTTTGTAATGTTTAATACAAGTTGGGCCGAATGTTGGACCGTTTTGAGAAGTTGGGCCAAATGTTGGACCGATTTGAGAAGTTGGCGGGATGCCCTGATCTTGTCTTCCTGGATATAAGTGTTCCGAATATGCAAATCTTTATTCAAATACAGTCACGTAACCTAGGCGTCTCTCGTTCGAAGGAGTTATGGTTATAAATATGCAAGTCTTTGCATATCTATAACCGTAACTGTTTCGAATTGTCCACGTTTTTTTGGACAGCCCGAGGATGTGTAGATTGAGTTTGTTTCCATGCTCTACTCCGATCCGAGACAGAGTTTCGATAGCGTCTCCCCTTTGTTCTCCGGATACACATTCTCTTGGTTTGTTGCCAAGACGTGTATTTGGAGAACAGTGGGGAGGTGCTACCGAAATTCTGTCTCGGATCGGAGTAGAGCATGGAAACGGCCCAATCTACACATCCTCGAGTGGGATTAGGACCTATCTTTACCTACTAGATAGCTGATGCATGTCTATTCCCAAAATATCAGAGGATGGATGATCATGAGTGGATGTACGCTGGCCGCTCTAGTCAGGGTTTGTTGAGCGATGAATGGATCCAGAAGACCGATGAATTCTTGGAATTAGCATTTGCTAGTGCTAAGGGACCTCGTGGAACTTGGTGTCCCTGCAGTATTTGCAAAAACGCGCGTCGGCAAACAAAGGAGGTCATGGGTCAACACCTTTGTAAGTATGGGTTTATGCCACACTATACCCGATGGACCTACCATGGTGAGTCCGAACGTGCCAGAGAGGAGGTGGTGCGACAACGCACGGACGACTATGATGCCGGAATCGGAGACATGCTAGATGACTTTGATGAAGCACATGTGCCACCTATGGAGGAAGTACCGGAGCCAACCGCAAAGGCCTTTTATGATATGTTGTCTGCAGCACAACAACCCCTTCACGTGCATTCGAAGGTTTCTCAACTGGATGGCATCGCACGCCTCATGGCTGTCAAGTCCCAGTTTAGCTGGAGCCGAGAATCCTTCGATGTAATGCTGACAGTTGTTGGTAGCCTTCTCCCGGAAGGTCACATTCTGCCAAAGAGCATGTACGAGTCGAAGAAAGTCCTCCGTGCACTTAAGATGCCATATGAGCAGATATATGCTTGTCCAAAGGGATGCATCTTATTTAGGAAAGAACACGCGGAGGCAAAGTACTGTGTGAAGTGCAATTCCTCTAGGTATCTTGAGGTAGAGTCTGGTGATGGTCAGAAGAGGCAGCTTGCAATCCCCGTGAAGATCCTTCGGTATCTTCCATTCATACCGAGAATCCAACGGCTTTATATGACTGCGGAATCTGCCAAACAGATGACATGGCACAAAGACGGGCGTCGATACAATCCTAACAAGCTGGTACATCCATCGGATGGTGAAGCATGGAAGAGGTTCGATCTGATTCATCGTGAAAAAGCTCTTGAGGCTCGGAATGTACGAATTGCGATAGCAACTGATGGGTTCAATCCATATGATATGACGACTGCCTCATACAGCTGTTGGCCCATGTTTGTTATTCCCCTCAATCTTCTCCCTGGCGTCATCTTTCAACGACAGAACATATTCCTGTCGCTCATAATTCCAGGGCCTGAATACCCGGGGAAGAAAATGAGTGTGTACATGGAGCTGCTGATGGATGATTTGGTCCGTGCTTGGGAGGACGGGGTCTGGACATACGACCGAGCTACAAAGATAAACTTCAAAATGCATGTTTGGTACCAGTACTCCCTGCATGACCTACGGCGTATGGGATATTCTGTGGCTGGTGTGTGCATGGGAAGTTCCCATGCCCAGTATGCAGGGCGGCTCTGAAGTTCATTTGGTTGACGAAGGGTGGCAAGTATTCTTCCTTCGACAAGCATCGACAATTCCTTCCTCTTGACCATCCATTCAGACAAGACGTGCAAAACTTTACGAAAGATGTAGTTGTCGAAGGCTCAGCACCAACTAAGATGACCGGTGCCGCGGTTCGTGCTCAGTTAGACGCTTTCAAGACCAATGACCAAGGAGATAGTTTTGTGGGATATGGTGAGCAACATGCCTGGACTCACAAGCCATGCTTGTGGAATCTCCCCTACTTCGAGGATCTCCTTCATCCACATAACATTAATGTAATGCACACTGAAAAGAATGTCGCCGAGGCCATTTTTGGCACAATCATGGACATTCCTGAGAGGATAGCGCTCGAGGAGAGGATGGCGGCAGAACGAGCCCAGTGGTACGAACTTATGAAGGGTGTTTATGCTGCAATTGGCCAAACTCCGCCACCGATGCCAATCCCTCCTCCTCAGCTGCTCCACACACTCCCCACACTCCTGTGAGTTCGTTTATAACCTTCTAATCACCATTATTGCCCTTTCTATAGCCATAGAGTGTTGTGTAATTATCTTTTCCTTTGTGCAGCATCCGTCAGCGGGATCGAATGATCCTGGAGCTGGATCTTCGCGAGCAAGCCCAAGCAACCCTCGTGGTACTCCGTCGTCAAGGAATTTGCCCCACTGAACTATGCTGTGATGTTTCTGATGTTTAAACTATGGACTGAACTTTGCACTAATGTTTGTCATACCGTTCTGAACTTTGCATATGTGATGTTTATGATATATGTCATGGTATGTGATATGTTTGTGATATATGTCGTGGTATGTGATATGTGATATGTGAACTATGTTTGTGCTGTGAGTTGCTGTGATATATAAACTGTTTTGAATTGCAGGAATATTTAGAAATACAAACAAAAAAATAGTTGATGTGTACTTTGCCGAGTGTTACACTCGGCAAACAACGATATGCCACTCAGCAAAGAAGCCACGTGGTGCAAGCCTGTGCAATCTGGCATTTGGGCTGCCAGAATGCACCGGGTTTGTCGAGTGTCTTGACCACGGCACTCGGCAAACATGAGACACGTGGCGGTAGCTTGTTCAATCTGGTATTCCAGTTTTGTCAAGTTTTGCCGAGTGTGATGGCAAAAACACTCGGCAAACTGTCGCCACGTGGCCGAGGCCTGTTCAATAATTTTGTCAAGTTTTGCCGAGTGTCCTCTATCGACACTCGGCAAATAGGGGTCTAACGGGCGTCCCGACCGTTACTCGCTTTTTTGTGCCGAGTATCCGCACTGACCGTCGGCAAACATTTTGCCGAGTGCCCGACGGAAAACACTCGGCAAACATGCGTTTACCGGCAGGCCATAAGCCGAGCCATGTTTGCCGAGTGTTACACTCGGCAAAATGGTTGCCGAGTGTATTGTCTGCTTCGCCGTGTGCTTGTGGCACACGGCAAAGTGAGGGAATCCGGTAGTGCTTTATGTTCCGTGCACTTCGGTGCCAAGTAAATTGCTATTTTAGCTCTTTAAATTTTCTTTTGGAAGCCTGGGCACCGGATGGGAAGTACTACACTAGAAGACAGAGTTGCGACCCAGCCTGTCTATATATACACATCACTGGCCCCCAGTTGCATTCAGTCCTCCCCAGAACAAAACTGCCTTTGCTGGTGCATAAACCACCGACGAACGGGTGAACAAGTGAAGTGAGAGCTTACCAGTACGTGAGTCAGTGACCGGACACGACGAATCAAGAATGGCGCGCCATCATGTTCTCATCTTGCTTGCCGTGCTGCTCCCAGCGGCGGCCACGGCTGACCCCGACGCCGTGCAGGACTTCTGCGTGCCGGACGCCGGGCACGGCCCGTCCGGTGGAGCTCGCCCTGCTTCGGTCCTACCCGTGCAGGAACCCCGCCAACCTCACGGCCGGCGCCTTCGCCTCCTCTGACGTGCGCGCCGCGGGCAACTTCTCGGCGGACACGGGCTTCGCGGGTGTGTCCGTTACGCCGGTCCAGTTCCCGGGCCTGCACACCCTGGGAATGTCCTTCGCCCGCGCCGACCTGTCCGCGGCCGGCGGCGCGTCAACCCGCCGCACTACCACCCCCGCGCCACCGAGACGGCGCTCGTCCTCGCCGGCCGAGTGTACGCAGGGTTTGTCGACTCGGGTGGGCGCGTTTTCGCCAAGGTGCTCGAAAAGGGGGAGGTGATGGTGTTCCCCCGGGGCATGGTGCACTTCCAGCTTAACGTCGACGATGCGCCGGCCACGGTGTACGGCAGCTTCAACAGCGAGAACCCTGGCATCGTGCGCATCCCCGCGACGGTGTTCGGGTCCGGAATCAGGGACGCGGTCCTCGAGAGGGCGTTCGGGCTCACCCGGGCGGAGCTCCGGCGGATCGAGAAGAGGTTTGGGCCGCCCAAGAAGGCGGAGATGGAGGATTAATTAATTATTACTTCGTTGGCTGATCGGCTATGGCGGCCGGCCGTGGGCGCATGTGCATGATTAGTTTACGGTAGACTTTCGTGAGTTGGAGTATGGGTATATCTCTTTTTATTTGATTATTGTTGCATTTTATTGTGGTGGTTGTTAAGACTCGTGATTAGTCCTGTAATGATTTGAGGTGTAAGGTTGGTACAAATGTGCAAGGTAATTAAACAAACGATTACTACTGATCATGAACCATGAGATGTTCTATTTTCTCTTTATTACTCCATCTGTCCACACATTTAAGTAGTTTAGCTGTAGGCACATGAATTCAGGAATAGTCTAAGCTGACTAGCGTGTCCTTTCTTTATTCATAGAAGCTCTAATTATTCTGTACATTCTTGTGTTCTCTCTCCAAGGAGCATTAGGAACAAGACATGTTTATGACAGTATATAATCAAAACTGTGACTAGAAAATTGTGAAACAACCTTTTCTTTTGGAAAATGAAGAACTTCTTTATCTCCTACGGTCTCTACATACGAACGACAACCTATGTTTATGGACAAGATGAAACGACTAAAATGACATATATTTGTGAGGGACCCCCGTTTGCATGTCTACGGGTGGTTAGAGACGCCAATTCTCTTGAGATCCGTGACCATCAAATAGGTGGTGATTAGGTTTCTTTTGCAGGAAGCCTATGAATTGACGATCCAGCACTGATCAACTGAAGTTACGAACAACAAAAAGGAACATCCAAAGAAAGATCCGTCGATACAGGTGCAATGACTAAAGGCACAGAATTATTGTCAACAGCTTTCTACATAGGACCAACTACCGCAGTAGAAAAATAAGAGAGACAATCTTGTGAGGCTGTTGTGACACCGTGCATAGATCCAGTTCACACTTCACACTCGCTTCACTTGTCCCCGAACAGCATCGACTTGACGATGACGTCGCCCATACCGTCGGCGATGGGGAAGAGGTGCCCGGCCGTGGGCAGCTCGTGGTACCGGACCCACGGCAGCCTCTCGGCGATGTACCGCGATAGGCCGACGGGCACAATCAGGTCCTCGGCGCCGTGCCAAAGGTGCACCGCAGCCTCGCCGCCCGGGAACGGGTCCTCCATCTCCAGCGGGCTCCACCCCCACTTGCCGAACCCGACCATCATGTCGCGGTGCAGGCTCTCGTGCTCCCCCTGCTGTCTCACCTGGCCCTGCAAGAACCGCAAAACATCACGTGAATCGATGAACCAAAGGGGACGTGCGTACATCACGTTGTGATGCGGGCGATGGAGGTGCTTCAGTAGTACCGCGTAGGTTCGGTAGGCGAACTTCGGGATGATGGCCATGTCCTCCCGGGAGAGGATGGCGGGGTTGAAGGCGATGACGCTGGAGGCCGGGAAGAGCTTCTGGGTGTTCCACCAGTAGGTGAGCCAGGGGGCGTGGTGCGCGACGCGGACGGCCCACTGGTCCTGCGGGATCTGCTGGTACCACGCGTCCCACGACACGTTCGAGGGGTATCCTGACCACCAGTAGTTGCCCACTGGCCCAAGGATGGACACCCCTGAAAGCCTGTCAAAAAATACAGATGCAGCATATGATTATATTTAGATCTTCTTGAAATGTCTGTACAATTCAGATGCAGTCTCACTGTCTAAGGTTTTCTTTGGAACACAGGATTCTCAAAACGCAGGAATAGAAAAAACATAGAAATGAGATGTTATGACTTATGAGATTCTACAAGGAATAAAACACAAAATATGCAAAACCAGCTCTTTGGATGCTCCATAGGAATTCTGCAGAAATTTAAAAGAAAGAAGGTTCATGTAAGACATAAATGAAATTTTTTATGAGGTCTAAACTTATTTTATAATTTCTCCAAAATTTCTATAGATTGAGCCACTCCATAGGAATTTCGTAGCATTTCTATGACCTCATTCCTGCAATCCAAAAGGTCTCCGTAGAAAAAATTCTTATGGATTCGATGTAGTCTCACTGCCTAAATGTCCTTCCATGCTCATAGAAAGAGATCAAAGTTGTTGATACATGTGGTTTTGTCACTCCGCAATGGCGATAATTAAGCCGAACAGGAATTGGTGGATGTACCTGTGCGGGATGTGCTTGAGGCAGCTCCACATGATCTCGCCGCCCATGGAGAATCCAATGAGGTAGAACTTGGGGCCAAGCTGCAGGCCGTCAGCAAGCTCTTCGATATCGAAAGCGATGCTGTTCTCAGTCCTAGCAGGGTGCGGATCGCTCTCGCCATACCCAGGTCGATCAAAGGAGACAATGTAGATCCCGAGCTCCTGTGCTAGCTCCTGTAACAGTTTCCAGTTACACATCAAAACCATTGTTTCTTCTGAACATCAAATCGTTCAGTCAGAGAGATGATCGTAACATACGGCTGACACTTGCAGCGCATCGTATCTGCAGGAGTCGAACCCATGGACAAAGATGATCTTATAGTTCGCCTGTTCCTTTGGGACACCGGACTCATGGTAGGCCAAGTGCCTTCCGTCCTTGAGCTTGATTCTTGTTCCGGTGACCGGAGGGCCGCCTGGAGCTCCGCAGATTTTGGGAGCCGGAGCCTGAAGCTGCCGATACAGCACTGCCAGCAAGAACACAAGTGCAACGCGGGGAAGCCTTTTGGAAATACCTGCGATGAAAGACACACATCTTACTTTAGATTCTAGGAATGCTTCCAACCTCGCAGTGCTTGAAACACTGGGGAGTCCGTCCTTGTATTCATTTCGCACTGAAGGCATGGAATTGTAACAATCGTTTAACTTCGGCTTAGAAATGATTAAAAGTAAAATGCTGCAAGTTGCACATAAATGTTCAAACAAACTGCCGTACAAGGGTCATCTCTTTTATCTCCTAATTTGTTTTGCGAGTGCACAAACGCATAAGCTTATTTTATTTTATTTTTTGAGCTTTTTTTTTACAAGTGTTATTTTTGAGCTAAATCTGCTAATTAATTAGTGTGAATGGATTTTGGGCCTGACCGGCCTTTTGTGCTGTGTCGAGTCGGCGTTTGGGTCCGACAGGCCTTTTGGGTCAACGGGCTAGGCCTAAGCTGGGCCACATGATTCAAGCCGGAAAAAAAATACATGGACCCAATTTGCCTCCAGGGCTCACTTCCTTCGCTCAACCAGAGCCTAAACCCAGGCACGACTCGGTCAAGCTGGTCCATTGTTTACTTTGTTTTTGAGAATTTGAGTTTGCTAACCACGCTCACCACGTGGTAAGCTGGTTCAATTTTTCTTGGGTGCACTTCGGATTTCGAAATAGATGCAACTGTATGATGTATGAAAATTAACACGATTCTGGTTCTGGAGTTCTGATATTGTTGACTTCTTGCCCCCGCTACGGCAAGTCGCAAACTTTGGTGATATACTAATAAAGGTCAACTGCCTTCCAACCACCAATATAAATGCCAGCTATACCAGCCAACTATTCACTAGACGAAACTGGCCGAATTTTGTTACCCGCAAGTGGGTAGATTAGTCTTGTTATACGGTGCAGCAGCCAGTCAGCCACACACACGCGCAGAAGGCATTTCCAAATACTATACGAAAGAACGCTTGTGCAAAAGTCCAAAGGCATTTCGTTGGAACATGCTTGACGCAATTCACACGACGCTCTAGACTTGGATTTACTCGAAGCCTGCAAAAACATTGGTATTGCCACTGTATGCGGACAAGCTGCCTCGACACCGGAATCCCTGTGAGCAATATCTCTTAACAAGAACCAGAAACAAGAAAAAAAGCGGAGAAATGGCATCGATCAATCGTGGTCGTAGGGTCGGCAAATGAAAGGCAAACTGATCATATTGACAGACGAGAACATCAGAATTCACGAGAGAGAGAGAGAAGGGGAGAGACGGGAGTGCGTACCATAGCCGGAGGCCGGCGGCGGCGGCGGTACCTTCTTGCCGTTGGCGGAGCCGGACAGCTTCTTGCCCGATTCAGCAGCCATGGCCAGACCAGATTGGAGGTCGGCCGGGAGCAAGGCAGCAGCAGCTAATACGTCCGCGCGCGGGCTGTGAGTTGGATGTGCAGGTGAAGCACGAGAGGCGACGTGCGCGTATTATATAGAGCTAAGCTAGCAGCCGGTTGCTGCGGCCTGCGGCAGGCAGCTGCTGTCCCCTTTGCCACGCGCGTACCTCCTCTTTGTCCACTCTTTTTACGTGCTGCGGAGAAACAACCATTCGTCGAGACGGGCGCAAGTAAACCGCCCCGGTCGTCGTCTCGTCAGGTCCGGGGCATGCACGGCGGCCCGGCCGACTCCAAGTAAAATACCGAACCCGCCTCGGGTCCCGACCTATCCGCAGCCGGGCGCGCGGCGCGACGGAGTTGACGTTTCTTTTACGTTGGGCGCCGGCGCCTGCACGGGGCCATGCGTCGACGCCGTCAAACAGTGAAAAGTGCGACTGCGTGCGCACGTCGCCCCACGCGGCACACGTGCAGGCTTTTTGGATTGGAATATCGTACTACTACTATGCACACATGGAGATGTGTCGAGCTTCTTGCTCCGAAGACTGAGGAAGCTTCTTGAGATGTACTGCTCTGGTCTGGTCGACAGCGGTGGTTAGATCAAATCCTTCCTCGAGTTAGACCGTATTCTACGATCATCTAACAGCTCAGGAAGCCCAATCCACCCCCGACCCTCCTCCAGGACGTATGTGCTTGACTCTAAAACCGATCCGAAAGGTAACAGAAGAGGTAGAGGCTGGTGACCCACGCTCCTCTTTCTTTTCCTCGTCTTCTGACTTCTTGCTCTTACTCTTCTTTTGACCTCCTCTCTTTCTATCTTTTTTATACTCCCTCTATCCTATTTTAGAAGGCATCTAATTTTTTACACAGAGACCAAAACATGTTACTGCTAGACTCATTTACCCCTAATAACTGCCGATCTATTCGAACGAGCCATGCAACTTCTCGTGCCCTGGCTGCTCTACCGAGACGCCCACTCTTCCGCACGCCATGCAAGGCCTCGTGCCGCACATAATCTCCCACGTCGCTTCCTCTTCCACGAATCAGTCGCGCCCACTTGCTATCCCCGCTCATCCGCGAAATGGCCGCTGACGGGGGGAGCCCATCCGGGTAGGCCCAGCACAGCGAGTCGGCCCAACAGGCTCGGGGAGCTCCATAGAGGCCCACTCGGATGAAGGCCCAAGTAAGGCCCGCACGGGTACAACGACCGGGTGCCATCAAGACAGGCGTTACAACTCCATCAAGACATGCGTTTCACCAACTTGAAGACTGACGTTACTCGGACGGTTACACAGTATGAATGCTCCAATTAATTTATACGGTTACTGTAGCTCAGCCGACTGACCGAGTCGGCACATGTACAGCCTGTAGCTCAGCCGACTGACCGAGTCGGCACATGTACAGCCTATATAAGGCAGAGCACCCCATACAGAGGGGGGGGATTCCTTTGGATAGGCTTAAGGCTAACTTCATCTTCAACCTTCTGTAACCTCTCTCACGCAAGACTAGCAATACAAACAGCAGGAGTAGGGTATTACCTCTGCCATTGGAGGGCCTGAACCTGGGTAAAAACTTCTTGCGTGCACCGCCTGAATCTTCATTACGCGCTCCCCGAAAACCCTACTAGAAATGTATATTGCCGCGAAATCCCCGCGACAGTTGACGCGCCAGGTAAGGGAAGTGCGTTTTGGAGCAATGATCCAGGCGGGATCCTCTCCCGCAGCTGGCGGCAAGCTGATCGCCGGTGATGCGCCGCTCACCGCGCACTCCGAAGGCACGGAGTTCATCTTCGGCAGCCTTCATTTTGTGGCCGATGTCTTCGGCCAACTGTGCCTTCAAGATCCGCGTCCCTGCCCCACAGAGAAAGCGAAGCCTGAGCTCCGGCTCGGATCTCCTTTCGCTCCGGGCAAAGACGCGGAGCGCTCCCAGTTAGTCGCCATGGTGGGCGCCGAATCCATCCTCCCTGTCCTGGATTCCGAATCCGACGGGGACGAGAGTTCGCATAGCCGAACCGCCTCGGCAGAGGTGTACGTGGTCGGGCCCGGCGCGACGAATGATGTGGGTACGTCTGCCGCAGCAGCCAGGGCAGCGAATGAACACCTGCACACGCCCATCGACGGGCAATCGGAAGCCGAGAGAGCCTTAGAGGCGTCTCGGCGAGCCCTCCTTGCTGAGCGAGAACATCTCGATCAAGAGAGAGCGGCTCTCGAACAGCGAGAACGGCAACAAGATGAGCCCCACGGTTCACGCAGTCGCGCGAACCGGCGTGTTTCGTCAGCCGCCCGGAGGAGCCGGGCTACTCGGGTGTCGCCCCCCCGGTTTTAAGGCCGGGTGCGCTCCTGTGATTACTGTACCGGTCCCTGGATCCGTAGCCAGTACACACAAGAACTTGATAACATCATCATACAATACCGGATTTATTACAATACAAGCCTTTAAGGTCTTTTAACAGAGTTGGGCCTATTGGCCGAATAAAAGTCTCGCAGCGGAATAAAACAACGGAATAAAACAACACGTAGATAAGCCCATCAATATGCCAACCCTCAGGCAACTGACTGGGGAAACGCCCTAGCCCTCAAAGTCGGGGTCTTCCTCGTCGGAGCAGAACTCTTCTTCTTCTTCTGGCCAAATCAACAAGCCAGGTGAGTACATTGAATGTACTCGCAAGCTATTCCCACCGGAGAAATTATACGGATATTTCATGCAGGGAATATCAAGGGAATGGCTCTAGTCTAGGTCGATAGTTGTGCGAAAAGTAAGTTCTTTATATAAATACATATGTAATAGATTTAAAGGCAGATTTGGTAAACACAATATAATATAAAATTGATGAACCTTTTTCTCTTCTCCCGTAGAGATAGCTCAATCCCCACTACCCCGGGCAGTAGGACTAGCTTCTCGGCTTAACGCTCAGCTGTTACTATCCCGGATAGCTCAGCGAGTCCTCCCGGCTCAGCTCGTGGCATCCCTGATAGCACGACTAGCCTTCTCCTCCGGCAATTCCTGGCTACCAACCGTGTAGCGTAAATTGCTCTCTGTGGACACATCATGTCCACGTCCTTAATCCCTTTTCCCGACTTTCGCAAACAAAACCTAGTCTAACCAGTGTGTGGCTTTGCCAGTTCATGTCCATGACCGAGGACGCGGCTATTCGAATAGTTTTTAACACTCTGCAGAGGTTGTACGGCTTTACCCACAAGATGTAAACTCACCCTTATTGCCGAGCGCTAACGATACACTTCACAAAGTGTATTGGCAGGGTGGTTACAACGAGACCGTTGCCCGCTTCCATACTAGAGTCGGACCCGCTAGGTGAATACCCAAGTTTGCGTGCCCTAGACACCAAATTGGGACTCTCCACCTTTGTGTCGATCAACACCCAAACGCTACGCGGCAGTGGATCTCTAGGACTTTCAAGCACCTAGCCACGACTCCTAACTTCCTACGGGTCCAGACCCTAATATTTGTCGGGTTACCAAATCAAGTCCTTCCCATAAAGGACATGTGGACGCACGGTGGTGGAACTGGTTTAGCGGCACTTTAGGCTCGGTCCTTAACTGATTCGAGCGAGACTCCATTCCTCATCCCACGATCGTCCCGGACGAACGTGCCATCATCAATTCCTCTACAGCCCCAGGCTGCCCTTAACATTCTCGCCCGAATCCAAGCCATTTCCAATTTTCATTCGAGGTTTTGACAAATATTCCTTTAAACACCACCCCGGATAACACATGTTATTCGAGGGTTTTATTTCCCATATCCCGAATGGGGGTTCTATGAATCGGGGAAAACTTATTTTTGACTACAGCAGGCTAAGCACGGCTAACGCCTATAGCCTTAATACTTTCGTCGGTTGCGAGACAACTGACTTTTATACCTAGGGTTACAAGGGTCGGATACTCGGACCTAAGTATAGTGCAGCTACTGGGAATAACTACTACTACATAAAATATTGTTGTACCAATTTAGCAATGCAGGATTTGCAAACAAAATATTATAGTTCATAAATATAGGATTCGGCATGATCAAGGTGGGAATGCTTGCCTGGCAGATCCTGTTCCTGTTCTGCACGCGAGGGTGATGCCGGTTCCTCCTGTCGCACGTACGTCTCTCCGTCAACTACGCGTCGGTTAAAAGCAACAAATAAGAAATCATCCAACATTTCAATAAAATCAAACAACAAACGAGATGAAACACTCGATGACCTAATAGGGCTTTCGGAATGATCGGAAAAAGGGGTCTAACTAAGGGTTTCAAATAGGAACTTGTCGGACGGCGATTAGGGCATGGGAATGCTTAAACCTGGGTTTAAGCTAACGATTCTCCCCTACGTTTTCGGAGTTTAGGTTTACAGGGATTAGGAGTGTTTTTGATGATGGGTATATGCAGAGATACCACATGACAACGCACTTAGAGGAGGAGGTACTCTCGCTAAGCTTCTGATTTTAAAAACTTTTATCCAAACGGATTGCGATGGATCAAGAACATATTAGAGCTACTGGATGGGAAGAGGACTCTCCATTTGAGCCGGTTCAGAAGGTGCATGCATGAATGCCGTGTATAAGAGGTTTAGAGAAATACCATTAAACCCTAATCCATTGTTCCTATTTAAAACGGTTTGAAATTTGAAAATATCTTTGAATCAAAGTGTCCTAAATACTTTCGATTCTCTGGAACCAGAGTAACACTTTGAAGAACTGGTTTTGGAAATGCCCGACTGGTTGGAAATAATGTTAAATCGGTAGAGATCAATTGGTAACCAGCTTTTATGGAGTTTTACGCTTTCCTTAGGGAAAAATACGCTTTCCAGCTGCCAAGGCGAGGTCAACCAGAGGCGCTTTCTCCTAATAGGTTAAATGGGCTGCCCAGCCCATGCGGGACCGCTTACCCGGTTGTTTGCCGCTGCCGAGCGCTCGGGCAGGAGTTAGTTGGGGCGGCGGCGGCGGTTAGGGGCGCTGATGGTTGGAGCTCCGGCGGTTAGGGTTGTCGGCGAGTTGGGGCAAGGTGATTTTGGCGGTCGGAGCAGCTGATTCCAACGGTTCTTCGGCTCGAAAAGCTGGGAGGATGGGGAAGACTGACCCGACGGTGCTTGGGTTCAACAGAGGAGAGTTAGGGGAGGTGGCCGCCGGTTCCAGTGAAGAAGCAACTCAGGTGAGTGTGGAATCTTAGCTCTGGTTTACTTCCTCGGTAGCTCAAGGGAGGTTTGGTGTTTTGGAGGGGCTCGGGGTGAGGTATGGGGCTTGGGCGCTCGGCCCTTCTTATAGGCCGGCGGCGAGCTCACTGGAGTGCCGCTGTTGCTACATTGCCGGTGACATGACGGAAGTTAAGGCGGTCTGGAGCTACAGGGAGAAGATGAGGTTGGCTGAGCTGCACTTGGCGAGAGAGCAAGGCTTGGTTACTCCATTAATGAGCCGACGACGGTGAGCTGGCTCGAGCATTGCTCGTCGGCGATGGGACGAGTCCGGCTGGCGAGCTGTGGTTACAGAGGGGAGGAAAGATGGCCGTCTGTGCAGGTGCTGTGGCGATAGGGGAAAGGAAAGACAACCAAGCAGCCGTGGCACGCTGGAGATGGCTGGGTAGGGCTGACACCGGCGAGGGAAACGACTGCGGTGCGACGGGGAGCTGTGCCTGCACACTGCGGCTTGCTGAAGCCAGCCAGGACGTGCACGGGATTGGCATGGGCAGGCCACTGGGAGTAGGGAACGTGGCTGCGATGTCCATCCATGATCCAGGGACTGGGAAAAGACCACTCCAAGCTACCAGTGGATTAGGCGCCGAAAGCGAACCCATTTACTCGTGGTGTTGAATGGCAGAATTGACGTCTATAGAGATCATACTGGTGTTGGTAAGACAAGAGAGAGCAGGGAGAGTAAAGAGAGTGGCAGGGCTGAAATGATGGAATGGAAAACTAAGCAATGGTCCTGGGCTCGCCTGATCCTTATGCGGTGATATTTTTTTGCCTGTAGGGGATCGGTGTTTGGTTCCTTGGATTTTTACACAAGACCTACTCATGATTTTATGTAATAGGGCTTCTAGAGGTGCTGGGAGTGTTATGGGGTTTTATCGGAATTTTTCGAGCAGAAGATATTGGAGTTGAAGCACAATGACACTGTTATTTTGAACTGGACGTTGTTATTTTATGTTATATTAGGGATACAGATATCGTGAACATGTTCCACAATTTAATTCAGAAATGTCGGGAAAGCCGAGGAGTGGTAGATTTACCGATTAGGGTTTTATTTGACCGAGTGCGTGTGTGCGGGTTTAGGGGTTAGGGTTTGGTTTATGCATGCGGGGTTCGGTCGGATTGAGCTAATGCAGAACTGCTAATACAAGGTTGAAAAACTAGGGTGCGACATCGGGCCCCACTCTTCGAGCGAGAACAGGACGGTGTCCCCATCTATCAGACACCGGCCCAAAATCTCATCGCGGCTGCCGCACTGGCCGACTCACTGCCGCCCCCAGTGGATGGTCCCGCGGCAGAGATCGACCGCCGAGTCGTCACCCTAATGAAGACGGCGGTGGAACAGCAGAACGAGGCCGGGTCGGTCAGCAACCGACTGGCCTCCGGAGCCACTCGGAGCCAGCCTTCAGCGGCTCCGAGTCGACCCATTACTGTGGGCTCGTCACAGCCGAGCCGATCCACGAATCGGCCTGACGCTCGCCAAGAGATCAACCGACTCCAGGCGGAGCCATGTCAAGCCGGCTCCCATTGAGCCCGAGCAAACGATGCCCGTGACGCTCGAGATGACATTGAGGGACGACGGGCGGCCAGGCTGCGGGCCGAACGTCGTGGTGATGAAGTCAACCAGCCGGGTGGCTCCGCCTCCACTGGTTCGCTGTGCTTTAGCAGGCGGATTCGGTCTGAGCCGTTTCCGGACCGTTTCCGGATCGCCAGCAGCGTTGACAAGTATGACGGCACCGCCAAGCCGGAAACTTGGCTTGTCGACTACTTGGTCGCGTGCAACATTGGAGGAGGCAACGAGCGTGTCGCCCTCCGAAGCCTACCCCTGATGCTGGAAGGGTCGGCTCGGGCATGGCTTAACAGCCTGCCCGAAGATAGCATCTATGACTGGAGGGACCTCCAAGAGGCCTTCGTCAAACATTTTGAGGGCACATACAAGCGCCCCGGGAACGCACAAGACCTATGGCTCTGTGTCCAGGAGAAGGGCGAGTCGGTCCGCGACTACATTCAGCACTGGACCCGACTGCGCAATTCCATTGAAGATGTCACCGAGACGCAGGCCATTCAGGCCTTTTCCTAGGGAGTTAAATATGAGCTCCTGAAGCACAAGTTGGCCCGGTCTAACATCCAGACCATGGGCCGACTCATGGAAGTCGCCAGCAAGTACGCGACGGGTGAGGAGGCCATGCGGTACGAGGACAAAGGCAAAGTAAAAGCCGAGTCATCAAGCCGGAAAGTCCCCACCGACTCGGGTCGGAAGTGTACGGACAATCGCCCCCCGAAGCGGAAGGCTGCTGGCGGAGATGGGGTCAGTGGAGCTGACCTGGTTGCGGCCGCTGAACGTGGCCCCCAGCGTGGCGACGCTGGCCGGAAGAAAGAACGCCCCTGGCAGCAGCGCAAAGCGCCGAAGCTAACCTTCGAGAAAATCCTTGATAGGTCCTGCTCCTTCCACAGCACCGCCGACTATCAGGCGGGGCACTCGACCCGGGAATGCAGCTTCCTGAAGTGTCTTCGGGAGGAAAAAGCAACCCGAGCCGGATGCCGGCGGAGAAGGAGGCTCCGCTGCAGGCGGCGGCGCAGCACAGTACCCCCCTCAAAGGGGCGTACTCATGATCTTTCAAGGATCCGACTCCAAGAGGGGTCGGAAGCTGCGCTGTCGTGAAGTAAACGCGACGGCACCAGCGGTTCCTCAATGGTTGGACTGGTCCGAGGTGCCAGTCGGCTTCAGCCGACTCGATCACCCTGACCAAGTCCCTCACCCAGGCAAGCATCCCTTGGTGGTGGATCCGCAAGTCGGCGGGTTCAAACTCCGCAAGGTCCTGATGGATGGTGGCTCCAGCATCAACATAATCTTCATGGATACCCTGAAGAAGATGCAAGTTCCGGAGACCCAGCTTCGTCCCAGTAGCACTTCCTTCCACGGAATAGTGCCTGGGAAGTGTGCCAAGCCTCTGGGTCAAATCTCCCTGGAAGTTGTGTTTGGAGAACCGAACAACTTCCGGGTCGAGACTTTGACCTTTGAGGTAGTCGGCTTCAAGAGCGCCTACCATGCGATCTTTGGCCGGCCGGCTTATGCCAAGTTCATGGCTAGGCCGTGTTACACGTACCTCAAGCTGAAGATGCCGGGACCAAGGGCGTCATCACCATCACTGGCGACTTTGAGCGCTCCAACGAGTGCGACCTCGCCAGCGCGGATATAGCCGAATCCTTGATTGCGGCTCAGGAGCTGGAAAGCATCCAGGCGTCTGTCGACCCAGACCAAGCTCCACCCTCCAAGAAGGCGGCAACCGAGTCCGCCTTCCAGTCGGCCAAGGACACTAAACGTGTCCAGGTCCATCCTGAGGATCCGTCCAAGACGGTCCAAATCGGGACTGACCTCGAGGCCAAATAGGAAGGCGCGCTCGTCGACTTCCTTCGTGAGAATTGGAACATCTTCGCATGGAAGCCAGCTGACATGCCGGGTGTTCCAAGGAAGTTCGCCGAGCACTCCCTCAACGTCGCCAAGGACGCGAAGCCAGTGAAGCAGTCTCTCCGCCGCTTCGCTGAAGACCGGCGCAAAGCAATCGGAGAGGAAATCGCCCGGCTCCTCGCAGCCGGGTTCATCAAGGAAGTTCTTCACCCGGACTGGTTGGCAAATCCGGTCCTGGTTCTTAAGAAGAACAAAACTTGGCGCATGTGTGTGGACTACACGTCCCTAAACAAAGCATGCCCCAAGGACCCGTTCGCTTTACCACGTGTAGATCAAGTCGTCGACTCCACGGCCGGTTGCGAACGTTTGTGTTTTCTGGATGCCTATTCAGGCTACCACCAGATCAAAATGAAAGAATCAGATCAAATAAAGACTTCTTTCATTACCCCGTTTGGGGCTTTTTGTTATATCACCATGCCTTTTGGTTTGAAAAATGCTGGAGCAACATATCAACGTTGTATGCAAAAGTGTTTGCACGACCAGATAGGCAGAAATGTCCAGGCTTATGTCGACGACATTGTGATAAAGACAAAGAAGACCGCGGACCTCTTGACTGATTTGGCCGAAACCTTCGCCAATCTCAGGAGGTTCGACATGAAGCTCAACCCGGAGAAGTGCGTCTTCGGAGTTCCTGCCGGCAAGCTACTCGGCTTCATCGTTTCCGAGCGAGGAATCGAGGCAAACCCGGACAAGATTGATGCAATCATCAAGATGGGCAAGCCGAAGGATTTGAAGGCTGTTCAGCGCCTAACCGGGTGCGTAGCCGCTCTAAGTCAGTTTATTGCTCGACTCGGTGAGAAGGCTTTGCCTTTTTACCGACTCCTCAAGAAATCCGACTCCTTCGAGTGGACGAACGAGGCTCAACAAGCCTTCGAGGATCTCAAGCGCCTTCTGTCAACACCTCCAATTCTTGCTGCACCGATGGAAGGAGAACCCATGCTGCTGTACATCGCGGCCACGAATCAAGTGGTCAGCGTTGTTCTAGTGGTGGAACGTGCAGAAGAAGGCCGAGTACAGAAAGTGCAGCGACCCGTCTACTACGTCAGCGAAGTCCTCTCCGAGTCGAAGCAGCACTACCCGCACTACCAGAAACTCGTCTATGGCGTATTCCTGGCGACTCGGAAGCTGGTGCATTATTTCCAAGCCCACTCGGTCACTGTGGTTAGTCATGCCCCTTTGTCTGATATCATCAACAATCGGGATGCCACGGGCCGAGTCGCTAAGTGGGCGATAGAACTCATGCCGCATGACATCAGCTATGAGCCCCGCAAGGCAATCAAGTCACAGGCCCTTGCAGACTTCATCGTCGAGTGGACTGAAAGCCAGTCCCTTCCGACTCAGGTGCATTTGGAGCACTGGGTCATGTACTTCGACGGTTCGAAGATGCTCGCAGGGCACGGGGGCTGGAGTCGTCCTCATCTCCCCCAAAGGCGACAAGCTGAATTACGTGCTGCAGATCCACTTCGCCGCCTCCAACAACGTGGCGGAATACGAGGCGTTACTGCATGGCTTGCGCATTGCAGTTTCACTCGGCATTCGCTGACTCCTTTGCCGCGGCGACTCGGATCTGGTGGTGCAGCAAGTAATGAAGACGTGGGATGCCAAAGATCCCACCATGGCAGCATACTGTGCTGCTGTGCGCCGACTGGAAGGACACTTTGACGGCCTCGAACTTCACCATGTTCATCGAGCAGATAACGAGGCAGCCGACTCCCTTGCCAGGATCGGCTCTGCTCGAGAAAAAGTCCCACCAGGAGTGTTCCTTCAGCAACTCTTCCAGCCATCCGTCAAGTTGGAGTCGGCGACCGAGTCAGCGGAAGCCGAGTCGCCAAGTCATGAACTGGCCAGTCCAACCCAGGAAGACGTCTTGGCGGTCGTTCCCCTCTGGACTCAGCCGTTCCTTGCCTATCTTCTGCGCAAGGAGCTGCCTGAGGATTCGACTGAAGCGCGCCGCATTGTGTGCCGCGCTCGAGCTTACACCATCATTAATGGTGAGCTTTACAAGCGCAGCACCACTGGAATCTTCCAGCGTTGCATCTCGCCGGAAGAAGGCCGAATGTTGCTTGAGGAAATCCACTCGGGACTTTGCGGCCACCATGCTTCGTCGCGGGCCTTGGTCGCCAAAGCCTTTCGTCACGGTTTCTTCTGGCTCAGTGCACATGCTGATGCGGAGGAACTCGTCCGAACTTGCGAAGGGTGTCAGAGATATGCTCGTCAATCGCATATGCCGGCTACCGCGCTCAAGACCATTCCAATCACATGGCCTTTTGCCGTGTGGGGACTCGACATGGTGGGTCCGCTCAAGACAGCCCGAGGAGGTTTCACTCATCTCCTTGTGGCAGTGGACAAGTTCACGAAGTGGATCGAAGCCAAGCCAATCATGAAACTTGATGGTCCGACTGCCGTCAACTTCATGAAGGGAGTCGTCTTCCGATTCGGTGTCCCACATAGCATCATCACCGACAATGGCAAGAACTTCACTTCTGAAGTCTTCCGCCACTTTTGCCGGGATCATGGAATCCGAATCGACTTTGCCTCCGTGGCTCATCCGCAGTCGAACGGACAAGTCGAGCGTTCCAATGCTCTTATTCTCCAAGGCATCAAACCCCGGTTGTTAGTCCCGTTGCAACGGGCCGCCGGCTCCTGGATCGATGAGCTTCCGTCTGTCCTCTGGAGTTTAAGGACAACTCCAAACCGGTCGACTGGCTACACGCCCTTCTTCATGGTTTACGGAGCCGAAGCCGTTCTGCCGAGTGACATCCTCCACGACTCCCCGCGAGTCGCAGCATACGTGGAAAAGGATGCCGAGTCGGCACGACAAGACGATCTTGACCTCTTGGAGGAAGCGCGGGAACTCGCCCTTTCACGCTCGGCCATCTATCAACAGAACTTGCGCCGCTACCACAGTCGGCAAGTTCGAGGCCGAGTCTTCAACAAAGGGGATTTGGTCCTCCGACTGATCCAAGACAAGGCGGGCATGCACAAGTTATCTCCGCCTTGGGAAGGCCCGTTCATCGTCAACCAGGTGCTGCACAACGGCGCGTACCGACTGGAAGACCCGGCAACCGGCGCGATCACTGAACGGACTTGGAACATTGCTCAGCTGCGTCCCTTTTACACTTAAACTTTGTACTTCCAACAGTTCGTCGTTTCATTATGAATAAATATTTGTTTCCTTCGAGCGGCACTCGGGAAGCACTTTGTTTATTTAATTTTCATTTTCCGACTATGTTCCCTTGGGCAACCCCCGGGGGCTACGTCTAATAAAACCGAGTGGCTTCACTTCGGGCAATCCCCGGAAGCCACCACAAACCCACTGGGTGATTTATCACTCGGCGCAAGTTATTTCGAATCTCCTAACTTTGTTTCTACACGAGCGTCTAAGTAAACGTGTACGGTACCTAAGGCCCACTCTTCGTCCCCAACTACAGTCGCAACCCGCTGTCCGGTTGGCAAGAGAAAAGTAAAGGTCGGCCTGCACGCGAAAGATCCGACTGGCGAAAAAAACAAATTCGGACGAATCAAATAACTTGTGCAAAAATCTAAATGAATCGAAAAGCATTTTCATTCAAGGCAAAACAGTCTTTACATTTTTTCTACTCGGCATACCGAGAGATATTACATGATAATTTTTCTATTCTTCTGGAGTCGCTTCTACGCGCTCATCCAGGTCGGTGAAGTCGGCGATCCGGCTGGCTGCGGCGCGGACTCGGGGAAGGAGATCCAGAGGGTTCACCGACTGACCCTCCTCGTCGACTGGGGCCCCAGCGGAGATGCTGTCGACATCTGCGTCGGGATGGTGTGCCAACACCATTGCCAGCGCCATGCCGGCTCCCGAGCGGGCTGCCGACTCCTTCCACTTCTCCACCTCCGCCGAGCCCTGCGAGAGCTTGTCGGCGAGGGCGAAGATGCTGGAACCCGGCTCTTCTCCGGGCCATAGCTTGGTGCAGAGGCTTTGGGCAGCCGACTTCATGTCTGCACCAAAGCTCTTGACTTGGAGGAGTCGGTCCTCCATAGTCACGACGCAGCCGGACATCAGCTCAGGTGTCCAGAGTGCGTCGAGAGCTGACCCCGCCGGGTCGGATAGTGCGCGAAGTCGGAGCGCCGCCTGCCTTGCTTGCTCCTCCAGTTCTGGGCAAGCATCTGGGTGCAAATTATTGCAAAGAAAATGAACAATGAAGCGTGCAAAAAGAGAAAGCAAAGGACTCGGGGGCTTACCGAGTAGAGTTTCATTAGCCTTCTTGAGTTGGCTTATGAGCTCTCCCTCGCGCTTCTCCCAGTCGGTGATGACCGCGGCGTGTCGCTTCTGCGACTTGTCATCTTCCTGGAGAAGTCGTCGATGGCCGCCTGCAGCTTCTTGTTCGTGGCCTGCGACTGCTCGTATTGCGCCACCAACTTCGAATGCTCCGACTGCAGCTTGGTGGCGGTCTTGCATTTGTTCGCGAGCTTTGACGCAACTTGTCTTCATACTCGACCACTTTGGCGTCGAGCATTTCAGAGACTTTGACCATCGGGATCATCGACTTCATTTCTTTTTGAAGTCGGGCGTTTTCGGCTTCGATGTCTGCCGACTCAATAAAGTCAATACTAGTAAAACTTTTAAGACAAAGGAGCTGAAGACTCGGATACTTACTCCCGATGGCGGCGAGCTTCTCTTCGAGCTGCCGACTCTTGGCCCTTTCTGCGGCCAACGCCTTCTCGAGGGAGGCGTTCTTCTCCATGAGGGCCGGGCCGTTTCCGCCCGAGCCGGATGGCAGCCTGGACAAGGAAAAGATTTGTCAGTACCCGAATTAATAAGTCTCCAACCGACTCAACCAGTCGGCTGGAGACTCGGGGGCTACACCCACTGGGTGCGCTGAACGCGCTCCCAGTGTTAAGAAATAAACAAAGCTGAAAGCAAAACTTACCCCGACGGAGGACTCGAGAACCTCGGCCGAGTCCGCCAAGGACTTGGCCGCGTCGGCGAAATCCCTAAGCTTGGAGCTAAGGGCAGCGACGCGGTCGGTGGCTTCTTCCGCAGCGTCAAGTCCCCCGTGCTGCAACTCGGCAGCAGCAGCGCGGGGACGAGGCTTCCGGACGAAGCCGGCGCCGGCTCTTCAGCCGCGGGAGTCGGAGTCAGGGCCAGGCTCTGCTCGGCCACCGGAGGAGACTCGGTGACGAGTTGGCCTCCGGCTCCGCTTGCCGGCTCGAGGAGTCGGCACCGGCCGCAGCCGCCGGCTCCGTCGTCTCCTCGCTGGCAGGAGTTGGCGGAAGCTGCGGGTTGTCAGCCGGAGCCTCGGCTGACCCAGCGCCCACGTCCGACTCCGGCACCTCCTTCGCGGAAAGCGGCAGGCTGTGGCGTGGGGAGCAACGGGCTGCGGCGTGCTTGGCGCAGCCGCAGCCGGAGGCGTGGCCGTAGCCGGAGCACGGTCGACTCGGCACCTGCGGCCGATTCCGCTTCCACAGCGGGGACGGCAGGCGTCGGAGCGTTGGGCTCAGCTGCAGTCGGAGTCGGGGGAGCCGGCTCCGGCGGCGGGACTGGAGTCGGAGCCGCGGGTGTGCCGGCTGAAGAGTCTCCTTTGTCGGAGAACTTCTTCTGGACTCTGCAATGTCAAAAACAAAACCGACTTCAGCATCTTCACCACCTACTTCGACTGGAGTATGAGGCAAAAGGACTCGTACCTGGTGGTTGTGGGGATCATCTTTTTCTTCGGTTTCCCCGGGGCGGGCGGACCCCCGGAGGAACCGGCGAGTGCCGGCTGTGGTGCACTCGGCTTAGTAGCAGGAGCCGGAGCCTGTGCCGCGGTGCCGGCAGGAGCGGCTCGTGCCCGCTTGGTAGCCGCTCCGCTGGGCGCTCGCCCCCGCCTGCGGGGCCTTGGATCCGGAGGCGTCGTCGTCACGCTCCGTTTGACGACTTGGAAGGACCCTTCCGACTCGGTATCCGAGTCGACTTGGACACCTCCCTCGGGGGCTTCCTCGTCGACTTCTGCGTCGTCTAACGCCGCCGGAGCCGAGCTCTGTTCGGGGAGTGGCGGCATGGAGTTGAAGTCAAGGAAGTTCTGCAGCATCGAAAGACTTGGTGTTAGGAGAAGCAAATAAACAACAAAATCCAAGAGCCCGACTCGGAATATAAGTCACTTACAGTCGGCGGGGGTTGGCGTTCGAATACGGAATCACCTGTGGGCGCCCGGGTGAGCCCGGTTCGCTCTTTGGTCAAATCTTTAGGAGCTCCAGGAAAATGTCGTCCGAAAGCCCCTCGGTCGACACCCTCGTTGAGTCGTGCGAGCCCGAGTACTCCCACATCAGGTGCGCCCGGGCTTGAAGTGGCTGGATGCGCCGAATCAGCCAAGTGGAGATGAGGTCGGTGCCCGTGAGTCCTTTTTCCTGAAGTCTCGCGATCCTCTTCAGGAGTCGGTCGACTTCGGGCATCTCCTCGCTGGAGGGCTTGGCGCTCCAACGCTTCCGCCACTCGGGAGGGACCTTCGGCGTACGGGGGAAGCCCTTTCGTGGCCAGTCGGCGTGCGCTCATCCGGGCAGTAGAACCACCCGTCCTGCCACCTCCGAACGGTGTCCGGGAGCTGCAACTTGAAGTATTTGGCGCCGGCTTTGACTTGGATTCCGGCTCCCCCGCAGATGGACAGTCGGTCGCCGGCCTTGATGGGTTGCGCCTTCACCGTGAAGATCTTCTTCCACAGCCCCCAGTGAGGCCGAGTCCCCAGATAGCATTCGCACAGCGTGATAAAACACGCAATGTGCAGAACGCCATTGGGGCTCAGGTGATGGAGTTGGAGGCCGTAGAAGAAGAGGAGGCCACGCAAGAAGTCGTGCGGCGGCAGTGAGAGGCCCCGCTCGATGAACGGGACGAGCATCACGCGTTCGTGCGGGTGCGAGCGGGCTTCTCCTCCTGGAACGGTGCCCTCCAGTTGCCGATGGTGCGCGGGGCGGCAGCAGGCCTACGCTGGCGAATCCGAGGAGGATCCGGTCGGTGACAACCGACGGGACCCAATCTCCTTTCTTCCACCCATCGGCGGCGGCGGCGGAGGAGGAAGCATCGGCCTTCTTGCCTTTGCTCGGCGCGAGACATGGTCGATGGCTGATGAACGATGACGAGCGAGTTTTTTCTCTCGGGAAGAAGTGTGCGGTGGCGGAGCTCCGGAGGCAAAGGGTTTTGAGCGCGAGGAAAGCGAAAGCAGATGAGAAACGTGGCCGCCCTGCGCTCTTTTTATAGCCGGGGGAAGGCAAACCGGCGGCAATCGTGCATCCGACGTGGCGGCAAACCGCCGCGGCAACTGCCGTCCCGCGCGCGCGAACCCGCGGGATTCGGGCGCCTTTTTCGCCACGGCGCGGCATCCCAGGCGTCCTAACCGGCGAACATTACGTCAGCATCCAACCCGCGCACGTCGCCCGCGTGATTCGGGTGCAGTCATGATGAACCGTCACCTCGGACGTCGCGCGAAGTCAGAGCAGCGGCAGCGGATGTCTCGGGCACACTTCGTGCGGGACTCGAG
This sequence comes from Stipa capillata, assembly GCA_019208055.1. NCBI lineage: Eukaryota > Viridiplantae > Streptophyta > Magnoliopsida > Poales > Poaceae > Stipa > Stipa capillata. The sequence goes on along the minus strand of JAGXJF010005077.1, from coordinate 284,602 downwards.
GCGAAATCATTGCGCTGCGGCGCTGCAGGCGCTCTGTCCAACCGACTGCGTGCATTAAATGCTGAGGCGACGTCGGGTACAGTCAAGGCGATACCGTGCGACACAAGCCGGCTTCGACCGGGTTCGATTCGATCGAGTCGAATCACTCAGAAGCCGAGTCGGAGTGAAGTCGGCTTGGATCGCAGGGACACGTCACGAATTGTATCGGCTCCATCAAACAATTCCGAGGCGCACAAGCCGCCACACTCGAAGGCAGATTAGTTCTGCGAAAGGGTGCCGCTGGCCGACCCGACAGGGTTCACAGGTCACTCGGCAACACCCAAGCTAAGGACGAACCCGGCATCCACAGCGGAGCAAAACGGCCCCTGAATCAGAGCCGGATGCCACAGCGGCGCAAAATGGCTCAATGATTCGGGATTCAATGCCGGAGTTCGAGGACTCGGTTTCGAAGCTGAAGATCGAAGGCGTCCCCCCTGCGGGCACAAGATGGCAACGGTCCACTCGGACATGCCAGGCGCTATTTCGGGTTCACTCGAAATTCATGATACGCCTCCCGGAAGGCCACAAGCCGACTTCCCCAGCCGGAAAGCGCGGGTATCACTGAATTCCTAGTACTTAGCATAAATCTAACCTTTTTTCAGGTGTCATGGGAGTCCATCAAGGTCTCTCCACCAGCGACTTGGGCATGCGCAACTTGCTCGTCAGTCGGCATTTGTGTCGAGACCTCGAAGCACTCGGGGGCTACTGACGGGGGGAGCCCATCCAGGGTAGGCCCAGCACAGCGAGTCGGCCCAACAGGCTCGGGGAGCTCCATGGAGGCCCACTCGGATGAAGGCCCAAGTAAGGCCCGCACGGGTACAACGACCGGGTGCCATCAAGACAGGCGTTACAACTCCATCAAGACATGCGTTTCACCAACTTGAAGACTGGCGTTACTCGGACGGTTACACAGTATGAATGCTCAATTAATTTATACGGTTACTGTAGCTCAGCCGACTGACCGAGTCGGCACATGTACAGCCTATATAAGGCAGAGCACCCCATGCAGAGGGGGCTAGATTCTCTTTGGATAGGCTTAAAGCTAACTTCATCTTCAACCTCTGTAACCTCTCTCACGCAAGACTAGCAATACAAATAGCAGGAGTAGGGTATTACCTCCGCCATTGGAGGGCCTGAACCTGGGTAAAAACTTCTTGCGTGCACCGCCTGAATCTTCATTACGCGCTCCCCGAAAACCCTACTAGAAATGTATATTGCCGTGAAATCCCCGCGACAGCCGCCGCACGCTCGTTTGCGAAAACGCTGCATGCAAATGAAAGCAAAAAAATAGCACGGGTGCAAAACCTAGACGTCAATCTCGTGCTTCTCCAAATTTTCATTTGAAAATGTAGCCGGTGTAAAGATTGGAGATCACTCCCGTTTCCTTCAAATTTTTAGAACTCATTGCCTCTCTACTCCCTTCTCTTCCTCGTTGTATAATTACAGCATGACCAACGAAGCTAGGCCATAACTCCTCTCTCTTGTTTTCTCATCTTTTCACAAGCTGTAGATGATCCCAACCAATGGCAAATTTAGACCTTAATATTCCAATCAATTGGGAGGAGGTTGAGGATTATGAAGGACAAGTGATTGACTTGAACTTTGATCTGGATGGGATGAAAGGGATGAAGGTCGGATGAGTTTTTATTGTTTATTGTGTCCTAGTTGCTTAATTGTTTAACTCGGTAATTTAATCTTCTCTTTAATCCTTAACTGTTCAAATGTGGAAGGGGATCTTCATCTTGTCAGTTCTTTAACCGGTGGCGACGGCCAATGAAGTGCTGCCGAGGACGGCCAAGTAAGCGGCGCTAGCGACGGCCAAGATAGCGGTGCCAGCAATGGCTAGGAAGGTGTTGCAGGCGATGGCCATGAAGGTGGTGCCGGCGAAAGTATGCACTTTAGTCTTAATAGTACACCTAGTAAATGATTGATGATAATTCTAGTTGTTGGATTAGTGAGAGTACAATTATTTATTTTTTGGTTTTAGTAAGCGTATCAATTGGAAAATAGTTTCGCCAGGGTTTGAACACTACCAGACGAGCATAGACATTCAATTAGTAAGAGTACATTGAGTTGTTGTTGATCGATCAATCGATCACCTGCTAGGTTTAATCATGCATGGGCAAGCTAGCACTTTGGAAAGCTATACACATTCGATTAGTAAGAGTACAAGAGATTTGAATTGAATTTAAAAAAAGGTAGGCATGGAAATTCGACGGGTCAATAGCTGATGAGTCATGAGCTAGTTTGCATATTTGTCTGTTTGGCTTTGGCTTATCTCAACAAAGTTCGGTACAAAGATGTCAAGCGACATGTCACGTGAACTATTCCATTCATCTTTGTATAAAGTTCACTATGACACACATTGTTAGCCAGACTAACCAAAGGCCATGTTTGACATGCATGCATGCTACTCCATGAGTATGTCCAGTTTGAACTTCAACTTAAAGTTACATACCAGCAATCTATGGCATGCATGCGTGGGTTTTGTAACAGTAGTTAAGCTTCATTTATTTTTATTTTCGGTCTTGGCAGCAAAGTAATCGCGGTATTTCCATACATTTGTAGATCAAGATGGGAATGTCACAAAGAGGAAGCAGTACACGGATGATCAACACCGAGCCATATATGCAGTGCTTCTAGAGAGAACATCTTTTGGCATTTTGAACCATGGTGTGACAAAGGTTGTTTCTATAGAAATGGGCATACCTTTGAGAGTTGTGCATCGGATATGGTGCAATGGAAAGCAGGGTGGTGATGTACACACAGTCTTGAGCAAGAAGGCAAAGAATTGTGGCCGCAAGAGAGTAGCCTTCAATCCCGAAGCCATAAAAGAAGTGCCCTTGAGAAAACGAATGACTCTCCGAGATGTAGCTAGTGCTTTGAGTTTGTCGAAGAGCATGTTGTTTAGGCAGTTGAAAGAAGAAAATTTTAGATGGCACACAAGTGACATAAAATTTACGTTGACCGAAGATAACAAGACAAGCACGGGTTCGTTTTTGCCTATCAATGCTAGACAGCATTAGCTTGCCACGAGACGAACCAACTTTTGAAGGAATGTACAAATCGTGTACATCAACGAGAAATGGTTCTATCGCACGAGGAAATGCCAAACCTACTACTTGGCACTAGACGAAGATAAACCGGAAAGAACCACACAGAGCAAGAGTTTCATAGAGAAGGTGATGTTCCTCGCGGCAATTGCGAGACCTAGGTATGATGGTGATGGTAATGTTACATTCTCAGGAAAGATAGGCATATTTCCTTTCACTTTCGTAGAGCCGGCAAAGAGAAGTAGTGTGAATAGGCCTGCCAGTATATTGGTAACCAAGGGTAATGACGTCAGTAACCAAGGATACAAGCCGTGAGTATCTTATAAGCAAGTTTTTGCCTGCAATCAAGGAGAAATGGCCAGCGGAGGAATTTAGTACTCCTATATTTATCCAGCAGGATAATGCTAAGACACACATTGCACTTGATGATCACGAGTTTTGTCATGCAACAATAGTTGATGGTTTTGACATAAGGTTGATGTGCCAACCGTCAAACTCTCCCGATCTCAGTGTGTTAGATCTTGGTTTTTTTTGTAGCCATTCAATCCATGTTTGAAAAGTCATCTCCAAACAATGTTGAAGACATTGTCACCAAGGTAATCTAGGCTTTTCACGAGTATCCGGTTGATAGGTGTAACCATATTTTTCTCACCCACCAAGTTTGTATGACAAAGATTTTGCATCAAAAAGGAGGACAACGCTATGCTATCCCACATTTGAAGAAACAAGCTTTGGAAGGAAATGGTATTCTTCCCGTTAGGTTGCAATGTGAAGCAGAAATTGTGAGCAAAGCAATTGAGTACCTCAATTAGAATTTGTTGTCTTAATCCTATTTTTGAAGATGTAATCAAACTATGCTTGGATGTTTGAACATTTTCTTAGTGTTGTTTAAACTTACTTGAAAGTTTTTCTTGTACTGTTTGACGCATGGATTAGCAATACTCGTCCTCTGCAAGGAAGAGAATACTCTGACTAGTATAGCATCATCACATATTCAACTAGTATAGCATCAACACTAGTATAGCATGAACGCTAATCAATTAGTACATGCATCAACTAGAATCAGTATAGATTCAATATGGATTTAACTAGTGCATGCATCAAAACAAGGATCAGAATACTTGCATCAGAATGGTTTATTGGCAATGGCATCCTCAGTGCACTCAACGTCTGCGAAGGAGTACCAAACGAACGTGTCGCTAGCAAGAGAGGCTGGGTCCCCGACGGTGTATACCGAGTCTACGTCCATCTCTACAACTGTGTCATCCTCAATGACTTCCTCGACCATGTTCGGCACAAGGTCTAGTAGGAGAATTGTGCACTTGAACTCTTCCAAGTCGTATATCCAAGCTATTGCCATGTACTCCATGTGCACACGTCCGCAGCGGCAGCACGGAGTTTTGAGAGCGTAGCGAGGGCAGGGAACTGAGCAAGAGCAACAAGCGCACGGAGAGTCCACGGCAAGCGAGTCTGGGAGCTTGTTGATGCCGACAACGAGGTGCTGGTCGGTGTCATCACCATACTCCAGACCGCCTAGCACGAGCTTCTCCTACGCAACACTGACGTCGAGACCGCCTAGCATGAGCTTCTCCTACATGTCGCTGTCATCGAGACCAGCCACCACGCGCTTTGGCTGCACGTCGCCGTCTTCGAGACCGGCCACCGCACGCTTCTGCAGGGCGTCGCCGTCTTTGAGACCGGCCACCGCACTCTTCTGCCGGGCATCATCATCGTCGAGACTGGCCAACGCGCGCTTATCCTTGCCCGGCATCATCGTCGCTGCATCATCGTCATCCTGGCTGTGCCCGGTGATGCCAATCGATACGGCTGTTATACATAGCGAGCAAAGAGAAGTAATGGCTGCGATAATGAACCGTTACATGTGGAAGCCGAAGCGTTTCAATCGGGGGCAGTTTAGGAAGGATGTAGTCTGCTTGTAGAGTGCGCCTTGTATTCTGGGACTATCCTCAAAAAATTAGATGCCCTCTAGAACGGGAAGGAGGGAGTATTACTTTAGTAGTTGCTTCCTTAGAATGTTGTCTATCGTGATGGCATTTCTTGACCCATCGGATCTGGACATCTCTGATGAGGGTTCTCTTTGCCCGTCACCTTCCTCGCCTACGGTGGCCACATCATCATCTAAGATGGATGCCTGCATGCCCACGTCAGCCCAAATAATCAGTTCCTCCTCCCAGATCTAGTTTATCCCCCCTCTAATTCCAATAAGTATTTCTGGCCTTGAGCCATGTAGATGGAATAGTGTTCAAGTTTTCTGTTGTTTGGCGTTTTGGAGGTCAAATCTATGGATCTCCATGCTTATCCATGGTAGCGGTATGGTCCTCGTCTATCGTTGTTCCTTCCGTCTATTTTTCTCTCATCCTCTTGTTTGCTTTAGGTTGAATAAGAAGTCCTAATGTGTTTCTTTTGGGCTGTTGGCAATGATGTATCATCACATCCTTGTGCTAATCCTCTCTCTGCCTCTCAGTGGTCGGACAAGAGCAATGTGGAGCCAGTGCATGCGTTTTTTGTTCATTTGAGGAATTGTCTCCTCTACTTGCTGGCAATGTGATTCATGCGCATCTCCTATGTCAATAGGAAGCTACCCTCAGGTATCAACCAAGTAGTGGAGCTCCCCAAATCCATCACAACCTCCTCTCATGGAGATCTACTTAGTGGTTCTTGAATTTGGTGCCATCATGGCGAGCTCGACATCGTCGTCATAGCTGTTGGGGAATGGGTCCCCGCGCTACCCGGTTTCGACGCATTTTCCGCACTTAGGGGAAATCGATGAATCTCCAACCTCGTCGCGACGCCAAGACCGCTCAATACCGACTCCGCGACAAACTCTGACCTCGTCGTGATGCCAAGACCGCACAATGCCGACTCCGCGACCATACCAACCTCGTCGCGATGCCAAGACCGCTCGATGCCGACTCCGTGACAACCCTAACCTCGTCGAGGCACCAAGACCGCTCAACGCTGGGACCGTGACGACGACAGGTCCGTGCGTGACAAGTGGGACCCACGGGATATTCCTGGAATATTCCCGAAGGAAAAGACCTATGTGCCCCTAGGGGCGTTAATACATTTAGGGGCATAACTGTAAAGTGCCTGAGGGCATTGCTGTAATCTCCCCTACCCCTCCTTTTTCCCTATAAATAGAGGGACACCCCTCCCATTTGGGGGGATCCACAATTTCTGAATACAAGCTCATTTGCCCCTCCTCTCCTCTAGTTCGCGGCCCTTAGCCGGTTCAAATGTCTTCGTGCTGCGCGACCCGAGTGTGCGACTGTGGTGATACCGCGGTGTAGTTTCCCAGGCAACCCACGTAGGTCCACGTCGCCGTGCGGGGGTGCCACAAGTTCATTGTCTAGCCTCGTTGCTACGACAGTTGGCGTCGTCTGTGGGAAGCTAGCAAGAAGCCGTGTGGCGAAGACCACAGCCACCACCGGGAGCGCGAAGACGCCACCGCCAACCCGTAGGACGATCAAACCATGCCGCCCAAGAAGCGAGGAGGAACGAAGCGGAAGGCCGTTGCCACCGTCACGGCGAGCGCGAGAGCAGTGACCCGAAGGACGGCGCGTACCGAGGTGCGCGCAGCGGGCACAGCACCCAACCCCTCCACCGACGCACAGGTAGTCGGCTCAGAAGCCTCCGCCCAGGTTGCCAACAGCGAGGCGGAAATCGAAGCAAGCTGCGGAAGCGAACCGGAAGGCAGAGGAGCTGCAGGCTGGGCTGGAAGCGCTCAAAGCCGATGGCCTGCGCATGGAGGGGCTCTTACGCGAAGCCACCGAAGCACGCGCACGACAGACAGCGGCGGTGGACACGACAAGCCCGGCCCTCGACACTGCGACGACACAGGCTGAGGCCCTACGCAACCAGCAAGCGCTAGGACGCGCGGCGGCAATGGAGCAAGTCCAAGCAAACCCACAGGTCACCGAAGAACAGCGACGCCGACTACAGGAGACGGTTGCGCGCGCGAGACCTGCGACCCCGCCGGGAACCTCGGAAGCGGAAGCGCTGCGTGCGGAAATTCGGCAAAGACGCGAAGCGGCCCTCGCCACCCTGCGCGAGACGGATGCCATCCTAGACGTCGACGAAGACGCCCGCGAGTACGTCGCCGCACCAACTACTCACGCTGCAAGGCACGAAGTCATCAACATCGCCAACGACTGAAGTCCCCTCAGCCCCAGGCTCGAAGCAAAGCCGTGGCCACACAAGTTCCGTCTCGCGGACCTCCCGAGCTACGCAGGTGACGCCGACCCGGCCGAGTTCACCCGCGTGTATGAGGCCGCCGTATCTGCGGTGGGAGGGAATGAAGCCACCATGGCAAAGAGCCTCCTCCTCAAGCTCTCTGGGATAGCGCGGTCGTGGTACCTCACGCTCTCCGCCGGCTCGGTATACTCCTGGGAGCAACTCCGCCAGCTGCTGCACTCGCGCTTCCAGGGAAACAAGACCAAGGCCGTGACGGCTGCGGATCTCTATGCGCTAGTCCAAGGACCGCGGGAAACCATCCAAGCATTCACAAGCGCTTCGCCAACGTGCAATGTCAGATACGCAGCATCACCGACGAAAGCGTGTGCTCCGCCGCGCGAAGGTCCCTCTGGAACCCGGCCCTGTGCGCCAAAACTGGACCGGAGCCCGCCGACCACCATCCAAAAATTGTACGACACCATGGAGAGATATGCTCTTCAAGAAGAAGGAGAGCTCCAACTGCGAAACAAGGCGCTGGCGGCCACCAGGCAGCCCAAGGCAACTCATGATGATCCTCAGCCACGCCATCGTGGCGTGCACCAAGTGGACAAATACGACGAGCGGTCCCCCGCCCATCCCAGGCATGACGACGACCGTGACCAAGCGTGGGGCCGTGAGCGCCCCGAGGACCGCGACCCCATGCGTCGGGGCCTCCACGGAGGCGAGCGAAACCACGATCGTGGTGGAGGACGTGGCAACCGTGGCCGACAGAGCCATCAATATGCGACCGGGAATAGCAACCAGGCGAGGAAGTTCTGCGAGCTACACCGGTCATACAACCACTCCACCGCCGAGTGCGATGTGATCCGAAGGACGCGCGAGCAGCTTCGCCCAAGACCGACGGACGATGCTCGACCCCCAGCACGGGCTCCCCCCCCAAGGGAGCCACGCCTTCAGTTGCCTCCGCCACCGCCCCTTCCCCAGGGCGCGGCACCGGTACAAGTGATCAACCCGCACCGTGTTATCCACGCCATCATAGGAGGCAACGCGCACACCTTCCCGTCTAAGCGCCAAAGACACGCGTATGCCCGACAGATAAGCCACATCGCCTCTTTTTCGCCCACTGAGCTCCCTGCTTGGGCATCCACACCCGTGACCTTCGGGCCTGAAGATGCCGTGGGGGTCACCCTCCCTCATCATGACGCGCTCGTCATAACTGCGATGATCTCGGATGCGGAGGTGTATCGCGTCTTCGTCGACGGGGGGAGCTCCGCGGACATCATGTTCTCGTCAACCTTCAAAGAGATGGGAATACCGTCATCACTCCTCCGAGCCCCAGGCATCCCCTTGCTGGGCTTTGGAGGTGAGCCAATCGCCGCCATGGGACGCATCGAGCTCCCCGTCACATTCGGCTCGGGTAATTGCTCCCGCACCGAGAACATCACATTCGACGTCGTCGACCTGCCGTACCAGTACAACATCATCTTGGGGCGGGTGTCACTCAACAAGTTCGGCGCTATACCCCACCACGCATACCTGTGCATGAAGGTTCCAGCACCGCAAGGCGTCATCACGGTGCGTGGGGATCAAAACTTGTCCCGAAGGATCGACGAACGAGCGTAAGCTGTCAACTGCTATGTCCACAACGTACAGTTAGAAGAAGGCCCGACGGGGCCAGGGACTCACCCCTTGCCGGGCGCGGGGCGATGGACCCCGAAGCCGAAGCCGGACGGGGAGACGCGCGCCATTCCCCTACGAGACGATGCTCCGGGTAAGACCGCGCTCCTTGGGGCGGATCTTGCTCCGGAGGTGTCTGAGGAGGTCCTCAAGGTCCTCCGGGACAACGCCGACATCTTTGCTTGGGAACACGAGGATCTCCCAGGTGTCCCACGGGAGATCATCGAGCACAAGCTGTACGTCCACCCGGACGCCCGCCCCGTGAAGCAAAGGATGAGGAAGATGTGCGCCGAGCGCCAGCAGGCGGCCCGCGAACAGGTCAATGAGCTTCTGAAAGCCGGAGTCATTCAAGAAGTCTTGCACCCTGAGTGGCTCGCCAACCCTGTGCTTGTGAAGAAAGCCAACGGCAAGTGGCGCATGTGCATCGACTACACCAGCCTCAACAAGGCATGTCCAAAGGACGAGTTCCCGCTCCCGCGCATCGACCAACTTGTCGACGCCACGTCCGGGCTGCGAGCTCATGAGCTTCTTGGACGCATTCTCAAGGTACCACCAAGTCTGGATGGCCAAGGATGATGAGGAAAAAACGAGCTTCATCACACCATCTGGGACTTTCTGCTACGTTCGCATGGCGTTCGGCTTAAAAAACGCTGGAGCATCCTTTGCCCGCTTAGTGCAGAAGGTGCTCCATGCCCAAGTGGGGCGCAACGTTGAGGCCTACGTGGATGACGTGGTCGTCAAGAGCACCATCGCACGCTCTCACGCACAGGACTTGGGAGAGACGTTTGGCAATCTCCGCGCGGCTGGGATGAAGCTCAACCCCGAGAAGTGTGTGCTCGGGGTGCAGGCAGGTAAACTGCTGGGTTTCCTCGTGTCCAAAAGAGGGATTGAGGCTAACCCGACCAAGATCAAGGCCGTGCTGGACATGCCTCCCCCCAAAACATAAAGGAGGTGCAGAAGCTCACTGGGTGCCTTGCCGCGCTAGGAAGATTTGTCTCCAGGTCCGCCAAAAAGGGACCTCCGTTCTTCAGGGCCCTTAGGGGCTCGTCCAGTTTCGAGTGGGGTTCTGACAGCCAGCGAGCATTTGATGAACTCAAGGCATACCTGACTTCACCTCCTCTGCTACAAAGCCCAACCCCGGGAGAGACCCTGCTCCTGTACTTGGCCACGACACCGGGAGCCGTGAGCGCAGTGCTAGTTAAAGAAAGAGACCGTATACAGCACCCGTTCTATTATGTGTCTAAGTCGCTTCAAGGCGCAAGGGTTCGCTACACCGAGCTAGAGAAGCTTGCTTACGCTCTCCTCATGGCGTCGAGGAAGCTTCGGCATTATTTCCAGGCATACCCCATCCAAGTACCATCCTCCTACCCTATTGGCGAGATGCTCCGCAACAAGGAGGCCTCAGGACGCATCGGGAAGTGGGCGACAGAGCTCGCGCAATTCACCGTCGAGTTCCTCCCTCGCACGACGATCAAGTCACAGGCCCTCGCAGACTTCGTAGCAGAATGGGTCGTTTCCGAGCACCCAACACCCCCGGGACACGCGGAGCCAGTGTAGACCGTCTGCGTGGACGGCTCATGGTGCGCCGAGGGCACCGGCACAGGGGCAGTCCTCGAGTCGCCAGATGGAGAACGCACTTCATTCGCCGCCCGACTAGAGTTCAAGGCCACCAACAACATCGCTGAGTACGAAGCCCTACTACTCGGCTTACGCAAAGCGCGGGCCGCGGGAGCCCGACGGGTATTAGTCAAGAGCGACTTCCAGCTCATCGCGGGACACGTTGACAAGAGCTATCAAGCAAAAGAGCCAGAAATGATCAAGTACTTGGCCATGGCCGCGGGCGATGGAGAAGCACTTCTCGGGCTTTACTGTTCGTCCCATCCCGCGGGGCGAGAACACAGAGGCAGACATGCTGGCCCGAGCGGCGAGTACTTCCGTGGGCATGCTGCCTGGTGCCTTCTACGAAGTTCTCACAACCCCTATGACGAAAGGGCTACCGGAGGTGAACATCATAACCCCGCAGGACTGGCGAACGCCCATAGTACGGTACCTCGTCGATGAGACCGAGCCCAAAGATCACGTCGAGGCCCGCCGGCTCAAGGCGCGGGGCAAGGGGCTTCGTCATCCACTGAGGCTCCCTGTGCAAGCGCGGCGTGTGCGCGCCGTACCTCAAATGTATCTCGAAGGAGGAAGGAGCCGAGCTGGTTCGGGACATACACGAGGGGCTGTGCGGATCCCACCTCGCTCCGCGCGCCCTGGTCTCCAAGGCTTTCCGTCAAGGTTTCTATTGGCCAACAGCGCTACACAACGCGCAAGACTTGGTGAAGCTATGCCCGGCGTGCCAATGGATGGGACGAGGCACGAACCTTCCGGCGCACAACCTGCAGCCCATCCCACCTTCATGGCCGCTCGCACGCTGGGGGGTCGACCTGGTTGGCCCGTTCAGGACCACGAGCCATGGCACTAAGTTTGTGATTGTGGCAGTCGATTATTTCTCCAAATGGGTAGAGGCGGAACCGCTCATCAAGATCACCTCCGCCTCAGTGCAGAAGTTCATATGGAAGAATCTGATATGTCGCTTCGGCGTCCCGCGCGAAATCACAGTCGACAATGGCACCCAGTTCGACGCCGAGCCATTCCGCAAATTCTGTATTTTACTTGGCGTCAACCTCTGCTTCGCCTCCGTAGCCAACCCACGGGCGAACGGTGCTGTCGAGCGCGCTAACGGCGTCCTCCTCCACGGCTTGAGCACGTGTCTCTTCGACCTCCCCAAAGGGCGCTGGGCGGACGAGCTCCCCAACGTGCTGTGGTCAACTCGCACGGCTGCCAGCAGGGCCACTGGCTTCACCCCGTTCAAGCTGCTCTTCGGCGACGAGGCCGTCACTCCCGAAGAAATCAAACTAGGCTCCTCCCGCACCGAAACGCCGCCTGAAGACAAGACCCGCAAAGCCTCCCTCGACGGCCTTGATGCGCTGAGACAAGACGCCACACTCAACATCGAACGCTATCAAGCATCCATGGCGAAGGCGTACAACAAAGCCATTCGTCCGCGTCTCCTCCAGGTGGGTGACCTCGTCCTGAAGAAGAAGGCAAACCCCGAAGCCGACGGGAAGCTGAGCTCCAAGTGGGAAGGGCCATACGAGATCGTCAGCCAGTCACGCCCAACGTCGTTTCGATTGAAGACACTCGAGGGTGAAGAGCTGAAACACAGTTGGAACACAATCAACTTGAAGAAATATTACGTATGAAGCCGCCAGGGACTCGGGAAGACCTCGCTCATTTTGTAGGCCAACCGTGGCCGAGACCGCTGCGTCGGTCCAAGCATTTACTTACGCTCTTTAAATTCTTCCAAAAGTGCCGCTGCGTCGGCCATCGCTAGATTTCTCGAGGAGTGTCATCTTGACACGACCTTTTCATATCCGTGTAACAAATGCTAAAGTCATCTCGTGACATATATATATACGTATGAAACCACGCCACAGGTGTGAATGCCGAAGTCTACTCGCCTACGTCACGTGCCTATCCAAACAAAAGTCTCCTCGCGTTGGCCGGGAGGAACCACCTCCCCCACGCGGGCCGAGCACCTAAATCTCCTCGTGTGCGCTGGGAAGCCCTATCTCCCCCGCACGAGTCGAGTCAAAAGCCTCCTCGCGTTGGCCGAGAGGAACCACCTCCCCCGCGCGGGCCGAGCACCTAAACCTCCTCGTGTGTGCTGGGAAGCCCTATCTCCCCCGCACGAGTCGAGCCAAAAGCCTCCTCGCGTTGGCCGGGAGGAACTACCTCCCCCACGCGGGCCGAGCACCTAAATCTCCTCGTGTGCGCTGGGAAGCCCTATCTCCCCCGCATGAGTCGAGTCAAAAGCCTCCTCGCGTTGGCCGGGAGGAACCACCTTCCCCGCGTGGGCCGAGCGCCTGAACATCCTCGTGTGTGCTGGGAGGCCCCGCCTCCCCCGCACAAGTCAAGTCAAGCCTCAGGACAGCTAGAAGAAACGTCCCCCGCGTAAATCGAGTATTGTCACTCTCCGGCACGGACTCACCACTCTATAAGCAAACAAAACTCACATTAGTACACCGACCCGGCGCGCACGCTGTCGCGGGCAGAGCGCCAAGTATTTATTGGGGCAAGAGCCAGGATTCAACACCTAACTATTCAATACAAGAAGAGAACACGAGGTCGTAAGGTAACTGCTTGCGTCCCCGCCAAGCCGAGGGACGCAAAGTTTTTTTATTGGGAGGCAAGGTACCAAGTACCACGCACGACATCGCAAGGGACTACGCCACCGGGGTACCCACGGGCAAGCAGCGATGCTACGGCATCAACTCCCCGATGCTTCGTCGCGGTGTCTCCGTCAAGCTTGGAGCTCCATCGTAGCGTCGACCTTGGCGCTCCATCGCGGCATCTCCATCGCGGCGTCTCCGTCGTGGCATCCCCATCGTGGCGTTGACCCCGGCGCTCCGTCGCGGCATCTCCATCGCGGCGTCTCCGTCGTGGCACCTCCGTCGCGACGTTGACCCCGGCGCTCCGTCGTGGCATCTCCGTCGCGGCATTGACCCCGGCGCTCCGTCGTGGCATCTCCATCGTGGCATCGACCTCGGTGCTCTGTCGCGGCATCTCCGTCGCGGCGTCTCCATCGTGGCATCGACCTCGGTGCTCTGTCGCGGCATCTCCGTCGCGGCGTCTCCGTCGTGGCACCTCCGTCGAGGCGTCGACCCCAGCGCTCCGTCGCGGCGTCGACTTCGGCGCTCCGTCGCGGCATCTTCGTCGTGGCGTCGACCCCAGCGCCCCGTCGCGGCGTCGACCTCGGTGCTCTGTCGCAGCGTCGAGCTCGGCGCTCCATTATGGTGCTCCGTCACGGCGTCTCCGTCAAGCTTGGAGCTCCATCGCAGCGTCGACCTTGGCGCTCCATCGCGACATCTCCGTCGCGGCGTCTCCGTCGTGGCACCTCCGTCGAGGCGTCGACCCCAGCGCTCCGTCGCGGCGTCGACTTCGGCGCTCCGTCGCGGCATCTTCGTCGTGGCGTCGACCCCGGCGCCCCATCGCGGCGTCGACCTCGGCGCTCTGTCGCAGCGTCGAGCTCGGCGCTCCATTATGGTGCTCCGTCACGGCGTCTCCGTCAAGCTTGGAGCTCCAGCGCAGCGTTGACCTTGGCGCTCCATCGCGACATCTCCGTCGCGGCGTCTCCGTCGTGGCACCTCCGTCGAGGCGTCGACCCCAGCGCTCCGTCGCGGCGTCGACTTCGGCGCTCCGTCGCGGCATCTTCGTCGTGGCGTCGACCCCCGGCGCCCCGTCGCGGCGTCGACCTCGGCGCTCTGTCACAGCGTCGAGCTCGGCGCTCCATTATGGCGCTCCGTCACGGCGTCTCCGTCAAGCTTGGAGCTCCATCGCAGCATTGACCTTGGCGCTCCATCGCGACATCTCCATCGCGGCGTCTCCGTCATGGCATCCCCATCGCGGCGTTGACCCCGGCGCTCCGTCGCGGCATCTCCATCGTGGCATCTCTATCGTGGCATCGACCTCGGTGCTCTGTCGCGGCATCTCCGTCGCGGCGTCTCCGTCGTGGCACCTCCGTCGAGGCGTTGACCCCAGCGCTCCATCGCGGCATCTCCATCGTGGCGTCTCCGTCGTGGCATCCCCATCGCGGCGTTGACCCTGGCGCTCCGTCACGGCATCTCCATCGCGGCGTCTCCGTCGTGGCACCTCCGTCGCGACGTTGACCCCAGCGCTCCGTCGTGGCATCTCCGTCGCGGCATTGACCCCGGCGCTCCGTCGTGGCATCTCCATCGTGGCATCGACCTCGGCGCTTCGTCTTGGTGCTCCGTCGTGACGTCTCCATCGTTGCGTCCAACGCAGCGACTAGCGTGGCGCTCCGTCACGATATCGACCGCGGTGCTCCATCGCGTCGCCTCTCCCCTCACGGCCCAAGCAGGAGGTCTCACCAGCGTGCCCTCTGCGTCGCCCCGGAGTGTCACGGGGGTCTTGAGTGAATGGGACCACGGTAGATGCGACGCGGTCGCTACGACGGGTCCCGCCACTATCTCCTCGCCAGCGCGTCCTCCACGTCGCCCCAGGGTGTCACGGCAGTCTTGAGTGAACGGGACCACGGTAGATGCGACGCGGTCGCTACGACGGGTCCCGCCACTATCTCCTCGCCAGCGCGTCCTCCACGTCGCCCCAGGGTGCCACGGGGGTCTTGAGTGAATGGGACCACGGTCGATGCGACACAGTCGCTGCGACGGGTCCCGTCACTATCTCCTCGCCTGCGCGCCCTCCACGTCGCCCTAGGGTGCCACGGGTGTCTTGAGTGAACAGGACCACGGTTGATGCGACGCGGTCGCTGCGACGGGTCCCGTCACTATCTCCTCACCTGCGCGCCCTCCACGCCGTCGCTATCTCCTCGCCGATTGGTCCCAACGGCTGTGAACTGGGCAGACGCAGAGGTCACTCGATCTGTGGCGCTCCTGCAAGAAAGACCAAACAAGCATAGAAACCAGCGAAGTCATCTTAGGGAACACGTCGTACCCAGTGACGAGGGCGCATACAAACACAACATCATGGCATACCCGAGCACAACCTCGTCAATCATGCTAAAAGAGGGGAGCGTGGCCATGCACAGACGTATCAACAACGAATGAGCCCACATCGCTCAGCTCAACCTATGCAAACATGTCAAAGAGCGGGAAAAAGAAGAGAAGCGCGTAAGCATGCGATGACGGCACGTACACCGGACACACCTCATACACGATAAGGAAAAAAGTACAGCAACAGTCCATTGTTCAAAATAAGTACACGCTGTGACAACTCGACATCTGCACACTACCCGCGCATGACGCATACGAGAGAAACGCGGTGGCAATTCACTATACATCCAGTCCATCTCATACATCAGACACGTGGCGAGAGGGCTTCCCCTCGCGCCGCAACGCTGCTACGACTACCACAACCCGATGCCTAGTACGTCACGTGCACCACAACGAGCAGATAACGCAAGCATGGCAACGAGAGCGTGGTACCTGTCAGCATGGCATTACTAACACTACCGAAGGGAAAAGAGGACATGGAATATGCGGACATGGCATCCTATCGAGAAAAGAAGGCTTCGGACGCGGTGCATACCACTCCGAATTCCATATACAGAGCATGATGCTTACGAGATATATGACAATAACAAAAATACATGCAGTAATAGTCCATTGTCTATGCACAAACCACACGGCACATTCCATACGAGGGATAGTGTACGATAGCAGTTCAATTTACATATGCACACTCATCTCATACATCCCAGAACACCACATAACCCAAACGGACCTTCCTTTCTACTCTAACGTTGAGGAATAAATCTTGATTCAATTGGGAGAGTGACATCTGGAAGTGACCAAGCGTGAAGGCTAAAATAGGTTCGCACGTATGCGTATGTACCAAGCCGATTGCGAGCAGGAACGGTTACCCTTGATGACCGGTGTAAGGCGGCAGTGCCACGACGTGCGCGGGCACCCTCGGTCCAGTCGGCTCGAGCGGGAATATCCATGGCGAGATAGCCGCAACTGCGGCCGACGGCGGTGCACCTGCTTCTCGTGGCCCGCGCAGAAGCAATGACGAGAGCAGGCGATGGGGGCACCCCCGATCCCCCACGGCCTGCCCAAAAGCTGCGGTGGAGACGGACGAAGGCGGCGCCCCTGCTCCTCGCCCCCACCCCCGTCGGCTTGTGCGGCGGTGGCCGCAGCTCCAGAGGCAGCGGCGAAGGTAGCCGGAGGCGGTGCTCCTACAGCTCATTCCTACCGGCCTGGACGACGGTGAAGGCAGCTCCGGTGGCGGCGCGGGCCCCCTAGCGACGGCGGTGCGGGCTCCCGGAAGGGCAGCTGCAGCGCTGGCCCCCAAGCGACGGCAGCAGTGTGGAGGCGCAGCGTGTCGGCGGCTCTCCGAGACGGGGTCGGCCGGCCGCGGCGAGGCGCCCGAGCGGGACCCGACGACGGCGGCACCCAAGGCGGCGCGGCGGGTCCGGCTGGCGAGGGACCCTGCGACGGCGGCACCCAAGGCGGCGCGGCGGGTGAGGCTGGCGCGGGGCCCGAGGGAGGCGACGGCGGCCCCTAGCGCCGGTCACCCGAGGTGAGCGGCCGAATGGCCGGGAGGTGGCACCGGCCGGAAGGCGGCGGCGACCCGGCTCAGGAGGCGACGGAGCGGCGATAGGCGGGCCGGGGTGGCGGCGCTAGGCGGCGGTGGTTCCGGCACGGCGAAGGAGCGGCGGCGCAGCGCCCGGCTCGGAGCAGCAAGAAGCGGCGGCGGCGCTGGGGAGAAAGGAGAAAGGAGAGAGAGAGGAGGGTGCGGCGGGTTGGGGGGTTGCTTTTATGGGCCCCCTCAACCCTAGCGGCAGCATGGGCCGAGGCCCAATCCGGCCCAGGGAGGAGGCGGTTGCACCGGCCGGTTGGAGCACAGGAAGGAAAGAAAGAAAAAGAAAAAGGAAGAAGAAAAGGAAAAAAAAGGGGGGGGGAAGAAAGAGAAGAGATAAAAAAAGGAAATTCCTGGCTCTGTCACGGGTTGAGCCCGAAGATTTTTACTAAGTCCCAGTTTTATCACAGGTTGGACCGAAGGATTTTCTCTAAGTCTTTGGTTTTACAGCGAGATCGCTGGCGCTCATGTTCCGTGACCCCGGGGAAGGTCACAGCAAACTCAGAGCTCGTCGGTCCGGTCAGCGCGCCGACCCCGTCAGAATCGGTGCGCCGGCCCGGACGAGCACTGGTTAACCGCCCGCACCGGCGAGGGACTACTGTTGGGGAAGGGGTCCCCGCGCTACCCGGTTTCGACGCATTTTCCACACTTAGGGGAAATCGATGAATCTCCAACCTCGTCGCGACGCCAAGACCGTTCAATGTCGACTCCGCGACAACTCCGACCTCGTCGTGACGCCAAGACCGCACAATGCCGACTCCGCGACCATACCAACCTCGTCGCGATGCCAAGACCGCTCGATGCCGACTCCGCGACAACCCTAACCTCGTCGAGGCACCAAGACCGCTCAACGCCGGGACCGTGACGACGACAGGTCCGTGCGTGACAAGCGGGACCCACGGGATATTCCCGGAATATTTCCGAAGGAAAAGACCTATGTGCCCCTAGGGACGTTAGTACATTTAGGGGCATAACTGTAAAGTGCCAGAGGGCATTGCTGTAATCTCCCCTACCCCTCCTTTTTCCCTATAAATAGAGGGACACCCCTCCCATTTGGGGGGATCCACAATTTCTGAATACAAGCTCATTTGCCCCTCCTCTCCTCTAGTTCGCGGCCCTTAGCCGGTTCAAATGTCTTCGTGCCGCGCGACCCGATGGTGTGCGACTGTGGTGATACCGCGGTGTAGTTTCCCAGGCAACCCACGTAGGTCCACGTCGCTGTGCGGGGGTGCCACAAGTTCATTGTCTAGCCTCGTTGCTACGACAATAGCTTTCTTCAAGAGGTCTCTGCCCACCATAGGGGTCGGGGTTTTTCAACATTTTGCAAATACGGCTGTTGAGCAGTCAATTTTGGTCCAGCCAGTGCAAAGGCATCCTCTATATCTCTAACACTGGCTTCTCGGTGTTCAACCTTGGGTTCGGGGCATTGGCATAAAAAGGAGACTTTCGACCATGGTACTCTCCCTACATGCTGGTGGTAGCTGACGGTTGCAATTCATCAGTAACGATCGACTCGCTATGAACGTGCCCAAGACGCGTGCTCATCTCCCGGTTTTGACTATGAATGTGTGGCCCGTAGGGGCGACTTTGTTTTTTCCTTTTCTTTTAGCCCCTTTTGTGTAACTGCGGGGATGTGTCAGGATCCAGAATTTAATGCAATCTCGAGTGCACTGCTTAGCCTCATTACTTGCCCTATTGCCCATTCACACATATGATTACTAGAGCCATATGCATTCACGACTGGACAACCTTTTCCCGACCGGCACACAATACCATCACCAGAGCTGTATGCATTCCTTGCTGGTTCGAGGCAACCAAGAAAAGATGCAATGAACAAGGACTGAAAAATATTTCAAACACTATAGATAAGTAGTGACTTTTTCATGCATCGCTAAACACAATCACCTCGGAGGAGCCCAAGACCAAGTCCTGACAGCCACAACTTAACTAGCCGGCATATGCACCTCGAGCTGGTGGGTTGATATGTGGAAAACATATCATTTTTTTAGTTTAGTGATGCCTTTTTTTAGTACTTCCATTATGTATTTTAACTGGATTTTGTGCATTATTTTAATAAATTGTAGATTGCTAGATTTTCTCTTACTGTTGTGTACTTAGGAAAAACGTCGTAAAAGTCAGAAAAACCACCACTTCAGGAGAGTTCCAGAGGGAGATTACTTCGTGCGAAAGGAGGCAGCTAGCGGGGCCACCCACATGCCACGTGGCATGGGGCAGTGGCAGTGCCTATTGCCCTAGCCTACCGCATGGGCCCCCTATGGCTCGGCTGCGGTGGCCCTCTCGCTAGTAGATCCGTTTTGTCCCCTGAAGGCCCCTTGCAAAGACTTTTCTATTTATACAGAAGGTTTCACGTCACAAACAGGGATGAGGGGAGTTGAGGAGAAATAGAAGAAACAGAGATGAAAGACCACCGCCATCATCTGCAGTTTTCCATCTTCACCATCACCACCCATAGATTAGGCTCCCTTGTACTTCTTCAGCATCAGGACCTATTGATTGGTTTGTATCTTGGTATTTTCTCAAGTTATGGATTCCATCTACTATTCATTCTTGATGTTTTGCATGATTCGTGAGTAGTCCAGCATAGTAGTAGCTATGTAGTATTCTCAATATTATTGTGATGGCTATCCATCATCGGTGCCATCAATATGTCATCATGATTACCATCCATCTTTGGCGCAATCAACTATTTGCTTGGAATTAATCTATTGCATGCTATGTCTTTATTGGTTATATTTGATTGTGCGTCTTGAGTTGCCAAGCAAGGCACTTAGCGATGCGTTTGTTGGTAAGCATGAGGATGGGGTAGAGCAGCCAACTGTATAGTCTTCTTGTGTATTTTGTTAGCAAAATTATTATTATTGTTTCAACTCACGCTTTAATGTACGCCTAAAATTGGTGGTTCGACAAAGCGTAGTTTAATTGCTATCTATTGCTAATAGTTTTAGTCTTTTGTTTATATTTTGCAAATTTGTAATTGGTACTTTTATGTTGCATAATCCCTATTACTTGTTTGAGAATTGCTACTAGCGAACCTACATGCCTCATACCTCAATTTTAGCCATTAGATCATATCTACTAGCACTTTTAACATATTTTTTTTGTTGAAAATAGTTTACTTTCTTCATTAAAGTAATTACGTATTATAATTATCTACTGCTTCCTAAAGGTATATAACTATTTGAAAAAGGTAGTTGCACATCTTAATCATCACTTTTACTTATTTTTAAGTGAGATTTCATATTTGATCGAATGATCCTCTCGACCACTTTATGTTGGTTTGACATTCTTTCTCATTGAAACCTATACTACAATTGATCCCCTATGCTTGCGTGTAAAGCGGAGTCAAGCTTCCTAGCACCATTGTTGGGGAGGTAACATTGATTTCACTCTTAAATTTGATCTCATAAAGTTTCTTTATAGTTTATTACTTGTCGTTTATTTTTCTTACATTGTTATTTAGTTTACTTGTTACTTTTAATTGTTTGCTTAGTTAGTTTTATTTCAAAACAACAACAAAATTAGTTACTACTGCTTAGTTTTAATCTTTCTAGAATGGGCAATGAAAATACTAGATTGGGTGCTTTTGCTAGTGTTTATAACAATGACTTTATTAGAGGACCTATTATTACCTCTGACATTAATGTTGAAGAATTTGATATTAAACCTTCTTTGTTGAATTTGGTTACTAATAATCAATTTGGTAGTGTCATTATGGATTGGTTCTCAATATTTGAATTATTTCAATGAAGTTTATAATATGCAAAAAGTTAAGGGGTTAATTTTGACACTGTTAAGTTGACTTTGTTAAGTATAATAGGTGAACTCAAAGGCATCCAGGGGGTATTTTTAGGTCGAAAAGGACGTCCTGGTCAGTTCGGACTCGGAGAAGCTGAACTGACCTAGGTCAGTTTAAACCAGCCTAGACAAAGTTGGGTTCCAATGGCTCCTAGATAGTGAACTCAAAGGCCTGCAAAGATTTGGCTAAAAAAATAAAATAGGTGCGCAACACCACATGAAAATATGGCCAAGTCTCTAGTCATCATCTTCATGTTGTCATGGGGGCTTCATCTTAGAGTAGAGGGTAGCAAGGTCTTGATCATCTTCATGTACTTTCCTTAACTGAAACATCTTATCCCTCATTTGCTTGACATGCTTGTTGATCTTGATGACCATGATGCCTTTCTTGCACTTGAAATTCTTACGCTTGTCTTGTTCTTGATCAGCAAGTGGTGTAATAGAAGTAGAGGAAGTAGTGGTTGTATCCATGGAGGTCATGTCCTCATAAAATCTTCTTATGCATCAACTTGCTGCGATCTTGGTCTTCTCTACAATGTTTGCAAAACAGGAAGCCGATAGAAATTCGAGCCAAGAGATGTGGGTTACTTATCAGGAACTTTATGTCCCAGTTTATATGGTGAACACTTAATAGGCTATGTAATAGTTGATTTATTCTATACGTGGCCTATCTCATATTTGCAGTTTGTTACTCGTTTCTAATGATATTTTAATAAATTTAGGGTTGTATGCATCTCAGCATTTAAAGATCGGGGGAGTACGCTCTTCTATTATCTAAGAAATATATATTTATTGATTTGATCGCTGATACATAAATGTGTACTCGACGATAAGACGAAGACCTCGCAAACTCTAAACAAAATGGAAATACCTAAAAGTCAAAGAAGATCAAATTAAGACAGGTGGGACAGAGACAGTGCAGCGTAAGATTTTGGCTACAACTGTCGCTATTCATGACATTTTCGTTTAACGTATGAAAGAGAGAGAAGTAAAAAAATAAATGAAAACGAGATGTGATTGACGTCTGAAGCATTGTTTGGCCAGGCTCCAGCTCCCAACTTCTGATAGAAGTTACAGCCGGCGAGCCAAACACTCCGAGCTCCCACCAATTTATAGAGCCCGACCTAGAGACTAGATAAGTTGGGATGTATATCTGCACAAGAAAATTGAAACAGCTTTTGGGCAGGCTTCTGGCTCCATTGAAGCTAACTTCTTCCAGAGTTAATTTTAATTTTTTCTTTCCAATAATGATCAGGCATATAATTAGCCCTTTCTTCTACAAAAGATACAAGTATTGACCGAACTCTAGCATTAGATTCTGGAATTTAGAAGCTAGGTGAAGCTAGGAGCCGGTGAATCTTCCTATAAAAATGCTCATCCAGCTTTCCTGGTCCCGGCTTCAAAAATTGGTGGAGCCCAGAGTGTTTGGCCCGTTGGCTCCTGAAGTTGGAGCCTGGGTAAACAGGTCTGTATCGCTTTCAACATCTTGACAAACTAGGTAATGAACGGAACTGATCTTTATTTCCTCCAACAACTCAACTCGGACCTATTCAAGAGTTGTAATTAATTGATCATGTCGCATGCTTCTCACTTCTCACGGTGCAACCAACTACAACTGCCGAAAGGTTAAGTTCTTTGCGCTGAATGTTGTACCTCTTGAGCAATGGAATGCCCGTCTGTTCTCTGCATACCAGTCAAGAACACATTACCGAGACAAGATTTACCTAATCCTTGCGAAGTTATCCCTAACCACCGGCGTTGCATCACCTGCTTTTGAGACTTGATGTCGACGGCTGTCTGAACCTGGAACTTGCTTCTAGAGAACAATTGATGCCGGACTCTGTGCTGCCTCCTGAAAGTCACAAAGACACAGTAAGCAATAGTAGTCCTTGTCACTGAGACGTTCCTTCTGAACGTTTTCCAATACTTTGACTGTGCCTTAAGTTTCAAACTTTAATAGCCCATGAGAGACCAAACCAATGCCAGCTTAAATAGTGAACTCATGTATCAACTCTGCATTCTTCGAATTGCTTTTTTTTTCTATTGAGCGCGAGCAATTTCTGATAATTCTAACCATGTCATATTTCTTGAAATTTTATTCATATAAGTTCCGCCGAAATAGGAATTTTACAACTACTAGTTTGTTTAACCTCTATTAGTTCCTCAGACCCGCAACAACTTCTGAAAAAATAGTAATAAGAAAAACACAAATAGAAATAAATGTGCAAAACAGAGGATTGGAAAACACATGATTTTTGTAGACTTTAGGAGTTTGACTCGCAGGAATAGGAAAAACACAGGAGTCCTAATAAGCACAGTCAAATCAAAGTCAAACATAGGCAAAACTAAAATTAGGATGCTATTATGGCACTAAAGACCCTTGTATATTTTTTTGTGCATAGGAATTTTACAAAATGGATTGTAGAATTTCTGCGTTTTTTCCTTAAAACTGATATCAAAGAATTTTTTCTCTGTTTTTCCTTTGCTCAATTCATTTAAATCAAATGGATAAATAATGCCATCAAAGAAAAAATTTCTATTTTATTGTTATTCGTCCACGTTTCCTATGAATCAAATACTAGTAGTACTTATTCTCGTTGGTTAAATTAAAGTCTTCGCTAGTGTGTCATGAGGCACAGTGTTTTTGATACTACGCATGTATTGTTCGATGCACAAAGCTATTTTATGTACAAGTGAATTTTGCATATGCTATAGATTATAGAACAACTTGCTAATAAGTAAAAGATAAGTATGTAAGCTGGTATTACACCGGCAGAGAGCATCCACCTTCTTGAACTATCAGTAGAAGTAGAATTTCTCGTCACTTGGAGACCATTATCATATGGATGATTAGACATCATGTACATCATCTTCTTTGTTTTCGATGTAGACATCAGGATCCTTTTAAATGTTTGCCCCAACAATGATCCTACTGACTGAACAAGCTTCGAGGCAATTTTACCATCACAAATGTGATTTATTCCCATGATAGTAAGTCCTGATTCATGCTTGATATGGACGGGCACAGCATCGCCAAGATGTGAAGGTCTTAAAAAGGCCCAACAAGAAAGTTTAATCCATCTCTGGCCCAACTTAAAAAGTAGGCGTTGTGCTCACGAGTTAACAGGCCGCGAGAAAGGACTGGAACGGGAAACGGAGTACATCCACTTTGTTGGTTTCAGGGCAATAAATTTATCAACTTGAATGATCTATGAAGAGACAAGAGACAAGAGTGTCATTGGTTTCTTTTCCTAAATTATTGGTGTTGTTAACTGAACTTGTCTTCACAGTAGATACGTAATACTGTGATATTTGACACAGTATCCCAAAAACGTCTTTTAACACTATTAGCAGATATGTTTTATATATGTGATATTAATTAATATATAGCCGATCGGTAGTTTGTACAAGAGTTGTAAAGATGCATTGTTGTCGTTGTCAGAAACGATAAACAGAGAGGGTTACGTGTCAAGCATGTAAAAACTGTCGAGAGCGTCGAATAAGTAAATGACGTGAGCGAGGACTGCGATGATGGGTGCCAAACACTAACACAAGATAGACCAATATGTTTTTAAACTAGGTTCGACCTCGAGGAGGCGTAGTCCCGTTGAGGGGTGTGTCTTTAGTTTCTTGGATTCTGGACTCGAATAGCATCTTCGGATTTCGGATTTCTCTCACACCTACAGACGGGCCCTCAGACACGAGAAAGACCTCTCGAGGAACGTCACTCACATCTATGAGAGATGGGAGTTTGTATTCCAAATGAGAGGTGTTTTATAAATGACCTACCGGATGTTTTTTATAAGTCAAAGGTGGAAGGCAAGTATGAGAAGACTTGTGGGTTAATTTATTCTTAATGGATCTTTAGCTTATAGGCCTGGATTAACCTTGCCTTTGACTTAATTCTTTTTATTCTTCTTCCTTTAGCCTCGTGCCATGTTGACCTCGACGGAGGGGAGCCCCCTAGTTAGTGCCGAGGCTAATGTTACAACAGTATTACCTTGATCTGGGGTCGTGCTACAACATCTACGGGTCAGAGAAACAAATAAGTGAACTAGTTTAGAATAATCTTTTCGCAATTCTTTTGACCGAAAAAGATTTTTACCACCGCAGACAGCTTCTTTCTGCCAGCCCAAACTGCCTGGGATGATGATTCTGGCTGATGTTAATCTTCACCTGCCTTGGGCCATTCGGCTCGAGCGCGGCCCGTTTAGGGACTTTGGTGTAGTGTAGATTGGGCCCAACGGGGAAGTTACCCATCAAACCGGTATCAGCCGTTGAACTTTCGAACATCCGGGCCGTAGAACGAGAACTGTAGGGTTTCACTCAGGCGTAGGCTACCGCCACCGGAAAAAGGCCATGTTAGAGATGCCCAACGTTCCCCATCTCGTGCAAGCATGGATTTTGGCCGTACGACGGGGCACGTGGCGCTCACAATTGGCTTATCAGCACTATAAATTGAGACGGAGGGGCCTCACTGCTCTTCTTCCTCCTCCCACCGAGGGCTCCGTCATGGGGGAGGTGGCGCTGGCCCTAAGCCTACCGATGTGGGCAGCAAGCCAGGTTCTTGTCAGGTCCGCTCTTGTCCTGGTTCTTTGGTTCTCTGGAGACTGTTTTAAGAATGGACACAAAACTCAAGGTGCGTAGCTCGGTTCAGACGAGACGAGACTTGGAGACGTAACGAGTTGAGTCTGCGCCTCCTCCTTAGCTTGTGAAGCTCATTGAGCCAAGCCAAAAAAGGTCACAAATCACGCATAGGTTTGTTTGGACTCGTTGCACAAATTTTTTTGGCATGATCTTTGCTAAAAAACTGGCAATTCACATACATATATTGCACATTTAAATTCAGAAGCACATATAACATAAAAAATGATGCAATCAACATGTCAATAAGTCTCAACTCCTCAACAATAACATTCATACAGGCACCAAATCCATGTCTAACAAGGTATCAAATCAAATATAAAGTCTCAAACTCTCAACATGAATAATTCAACATCCAAAAGCACAAAAGGACATCATATTATGCCACGATCAATACAAGCTCTACTTTTATCCTTCATTCTCCATTCTTGCAAATCCAAACCCAAGAGATGAACTAATTCATCCTACATCAAATAAAATAATGATACATCAATTATATGCATATGGTATTTTAGACATTCTATACATGAACTTAGTAGTAGTAGCATTGTAGTACCTACTAGTTGCTCTCTACGAAGCTTTTTCAAAATGTAATGAACTCGACATCATCCTCCTCATCTTCTTCCTAAATAAATTCATATTAACCGAGTTATGCAAGACATAGATAAAAGATGACAAATCGTGATATAAAATAAATTATAACATTGATAATAAACATAACATGGACATAACAACTTTCTTGTCATTATGTGCACCTCTAATCCAGCTAGAAGCATGCACCAATACTTCCACCATAGCCGGCCATAGAGAACTCCTATAGTCATTTAGAACTCTATCCTCGGTGCTAAAAGTGGACTTTGAAGACACAGAGGTGACTGGTATAGTCAATAATTTTTTGCCATCTTTGACACTACCGTGTATCTATGTGCATTCAACTTTCACCACTCTAGCAAATTAAAACATTTATTTGCCAAGCTCTCATTCTTCTCATCTAGATATATGAGAAGCTCGCTTTTTGATGGCTGAAAAGAAGATGAAATCATAAGCACTAAAACTCACTTGAGCTTGAGGATAAAGAGCTACTTGTATCCATAGTGGAAGATGTTGATGCACCAGATTTATGAAAAATGTAAAGACCCTTTTGTAATGAGGTCAGTTGAGATCAATAAATGTATAAAGTGGAAATTTTCATCTCATGCATGCATATAGGTTATTGCAAAAGAGTCAATACCAAAACCCTAAAATTTTGCCTTAGAATCAACCTAAATAAAAATGTTAAAACCAACCACACCAAAACCTCCTCTTGAAAATTTTCTTAAACTCTAAAACTAACAAGGAAACACTACAAAATTTCTCAAGTCAATTGGTTTTCAATCACATAATTAAACAAATGCTTTACCAAAATACTTACATTCGGACAAAACTGAATTTTGCTAATTGAGGCAATTTCTTCTTCTCCAAAGTTTATGAAATTTCATATTTAAGAGTTATTCATATGCTCAAACTCAAATATAAATTTTTGAAATCTTTTGGAGCTACTTGTAGTTCAGAACTTATTTTGAGCTATTTTACTCATATAATTAAATTATAGTCTAATGACATTAAGAACTTTTTATGAATTCTTAAAATCACTTTTGAATCACTTTTCATCCAACCCTAACGCCAAAACGGAATAAAAAATATAAAATAAAAGAAAATAAAACAAACCCTTCTTATTTGGCTAGGCCAAGGCAGCACAGCTTCTCCTTCTGCGTGTACGTGGGCCTTGGCACAGCTTCTTCCTTAGCACGTGGGCGCTCTCTTCTCCTGCTAGCAAACTAGACCCGCCGCTAGGGCGTCACCTTCACAACCCTGGACGCGCGTCGTGCTGGCAATGTTGTCGGGTGGTGCTTCTCTCTCCTTCCCGAGCTCCCTATAAAATCAACTCCCTTGGTCCCTCTGCACCATTTCCTCCCCTTTCCTTCACAACCGAGAGCTTGGCCTCCTCTCTGTTCTTCTCCAACAATCGGGTTTCACCGGTGACCACCTCTAACGGCACTGCTTCTCCTTGCTCTTTCCCCTCCCCATTTTCCCTCCAGCTTGTCAACCTCACCCTCTTTCCTCTATTGTGCCCAGGACCTTGGAGTGGAGCTCGTGCTCGGAGTTTCTTCCCTAGCTCCGTTAGACTCGCCGCCCATCTACCTTAGTCATCCGGCGAGCCCCAAGTCCTAGAAAAAGAAACCGATCTTCGTTTGTGATAGTTGCTTTCTGACCGCACGTCCTCTATATCTCCATATTCTTACGCACACACACAACGGGCATTGGCATTTGTAGTGGCTTTCTCTTCAAAATCAATAAATGCGTCGGTCTATCTTCTGCGCCATTGTCAGCTTTGCACTTTGCACTAACGGGTGGTCGCGCCAGCTAAGAAAATCCATTGTCTCTTCCGCTATATATCCCACCTCCTCCCCCCACACTCCTTCTCCTATCTCCATTCTCCAATTCCTCTCTCGAAGCCCCCCCATGGCCATGGCGATAATCCTCGTGATTGGCCTCCTCGCCACCGGGCTCCCTGCAGCCTCATCGCGTCCCCTTTGGCTGCCACCTTCGCCACGCAGCCGGGGCCCCAGTGTGAGCCCACCCTCCTCACCACTAACATCTCACTCTTCTGCTCCCTGGACACGCCCACCGCGCAGTGCTGTGAGTCGCTGTTGGCCTCCGTTGACTTCGGAGACGACGTCCCCTGCCTATTCCGCATGATCACTGAGATGAAGGTCATCCTTGCCAAGCTCAACGGTACCCATCTCCTCACACTCTACACATCCTGCAGCGGCCTCCGCCCCGGAGGCGCCCACCTCGCTGTCGCCTCTCAAGGTAACTTGCTCTGTAACTTGAACTGTTTGTGTCTACGTGAGCATGCCTCTCAATTTTTTTTGCTGTGTGCGCGCCTCGCCTCGAGCAATTGTGTGACACAGAAGACAAGTCCCCACAATCTCTCGCTTTTGCTTTTGCTAACCAACTCGTAGATTGGTGTGAGAAAACCCAAACCTCAAGCGAAACCTCACCATCTCTTGAATGTTGGGAATCTGTCCTCACTGTTGCTCAGAATCATTGCCCCAACCATAGATCATAGAATTGCCTCTAACCACATAATATTTGGGGGACAAACACCACAGAGGGCCAATATGATGATCAAGCGCCGGCGGCAGGCCCAGCCCCATCGGTGGTGGACAAAGCATCGTCTGGCTTGCCAACTTCAGTCATCTTTTTCATGTGCACCATGGGGTTCTTCGCCTTTGTGACTATTTACGAACTTCAAACACTATGACTTGTTATGTTCTCCATCTAATCATGCACATTTGAGCTTTGACAGATTTGTAGTCTTCATGAATTGGATTGTTAGCTACCTTCCATGGGCGGTATGCTTGTAATCATCCATGTAAAGCTAATGACCCTTCCAAGTTTGAGATATAATAATATAGTGATGCGAGCTTGACTTTCTCTGATGTTTTGTTTGGTTATTCCAATTGTTTTTTGTAAGATTCTTAACCAATTTTTTCTTGTGAGAGCCACGGTCCACAATTAGTTGTAAAATTGTAATTTTGTATTAGTTGGGAATGTTCATGGTGGCCCTACTACCCACACTACGTGAGGACCTACACACGCTACATCAACTGGGAGACCACACTTATAACAAGAGAGATAACTCAACTCTTATTCACTAATACAATTTTGGTACAACACTCTTCTTAGTGGCTACCTACTACTCCACTATGGCCTTCTCATGACCATCCTAAGATTCTCACACTTGGTAGCTCTTCTCTTGGTTGTACATGGGAGAGGGGTTGGCACCCCTATTTATATTTGTACAAGCCCATAAAATTGGTGCCAAGTGGCAACCATCCAAAGCCTTCAACCTCTTCTCTAGAAGCTTCCTAGAAAATATCTTATCTTGCAAATTTCCTAATACCTCTAGAAGCTTCTTACTTTGCCATGAAGAATTATCTTTAAAATTTTCCATGAAGAATTATCTTTAATATCTTTCATGGCAAATATCTTGTCTCCCAAATTTTTTAGAGTACTCTCAAATATGCATTGCATATTTTCAATAATATTATTGTAATGACCTGATGTTGCAAACTTGAGTATTTAGACCCTTAATGGTGATCATGATTAAAGTACATGTTCATACAACTAATTTTTTTTGCATTTAGAACAATTAAAATAGCTCTAATTGATTTTTTTTGCTAGAATCAACTTAATTAAAATAGGTAAAATAAAAGTCATCAAAATTTCACCTTGATAATTTAGTCGGTCTCACACACCTCTAAGAAGGCATTTGAAAATTTTCAAGTGATTTGGAACCCCTTTGGTATTTGAATTAAGTGTTATTGGTTCAAATTCAAAAAAATTGTAGAACTGTAGTTTATTAATCTGGTGAATATTCCTTTAATCAAAGTTTGTGAAAATTTATATATGCAACTCATTTCCCTCCTGAGTGAGAACGTACATTTTTCATGAATTATGGAATTATATTTCACCTAGCTACAGCTCGAACCCATTTTTGGGGCATAATTGAATTTGAATTCAAATAATAGTCAAATGCATTTTAGTTTAATCTAACAAAATTCATGTAGGTTAAAAATGATATATAGACCCTCTATGAATTTTCTTAAATTAAAAACCTAGGTTTGAATTCCCGGATATTTAAATAAATAAACAAGACTGAAAATAAGGAAAAACAACATCCTACCTTACTGGGCCAAATCTAGCTCAATTCCTCAACTCGTTGGGCCAAGCCCGCATCCTTGGTCACTAGCGACTGCTAGGTGAGGCCCTTATCCAGGTCTTCTTCTCCACCTTTAGGACATGCGTCCACACCTTGTGTGCACAGCGTGATGAATTCGTTACTCTTTCTCTTCCTTCGTCGAGCTCCATTTAACATGTTCTCAACGTCTCCGTTTCTCTTTTTGGCCCTCTCTCTCACTTGCCAGAAACTCAGACCCATCCATCGTCTCATCCAGTAGAGCTTAACCCGTAAATTTAATTTGATTTTAATCCAAGGAATAAGGAGAATGGTGCTCTTCTTTCCCATCTCCGGTGAGGTCTTTCCACGATCAGTTCGTCGAGTTCAGTAAGAGATAGTTCAATTCCTTGTATAAGTGAGATACCATAGATCGTGTTCTACCTTCTTGACAAGCTTCCATCATTTCTTGTTCAAGTTGGCCACAGCCGTCGAGCGGGATTGTCGCCGTGCGCCGTTGTCGTTGTCTACGTCGCTTTTGACGTCTCGTGCTACAACCCAGCGCCCGCGTCCATTTCCTGGTGAGCACGTGAACTCAGCCCACGAAATCCTATTATACATCCTTGCCGTGTCCCGCGTGGCCGTCGCCAAGGGCATGCGCTGAGCAAAGAGCCGTCGCCATCCGAGTGAATATGTACTTTTGCTATGTGTGCATGCATGCCCCTAAATTGCTGCTGATTAGTTTGTTTTGCATGAGATTAGTAGCTAAGTGCCTTGTATACCTGAGAGCAAAGCAAAGCATGCAGCTGACGTGCACAGTTATATACATGTGTGTCACTATGTGCGTGTGTACACGCTAACTTTGATCCCCTCCGGTCTCGATCTTACTAGTGACTAGTGCAAATGATTTAATTAGTGAGCTAATGCGATCACTTAGCCAATAGGATTAACTAGGCAATGCATTAGCATAGTACTAGGCAGTGCATTTATATTCACTAGGCAGTGCAATTGTATTTACTAAGTAGTGTATTAGCATAGTACTAGACAGTGCATTTATATTTACTAGACAGTACAATTGTATTTATTGTATTACTAGGCAGTGCATTAACATATTAACAGATAGTATATTAACATATTAATATTACCAGGCAGTACAATGACATATTATTAGACAGTATATTAGCATGCCATTAGACAGTATATTAGCATGTTAATAGACAACACATTAGCATGTCATTAGGCAGTACAATACACTACCATAGAAAAGCTCATCATACACGGTTAAAAAAGCTCATCGCATATGATTTTCCAGCCCGTATGCACGGGCTGGTCAGCGATGTGGGTGGCACATCGCACATGGGTCCATCGCCGTATGCGATGATACGCACATCGCACACGGCTTTTAAGGTAGCCCCATGTGCGATAAGTAGCCACATCGCACACGGTAAATGTGAAACAACCATGTGCGATGAGTCACTTCATCGCACACGATAAAGAATTCGGCCCGTGTGCGATTATTAGGCACATCGCACACGGTGATAGTATCAGAATCGTGTGCGATATTTGGCCACATCGCACACGGTTATACGGTCTGAAACGTGGGCGATGATTGCTCCACATCACACACGGCCGGAAGTTTGGGTCCGTGTGCAATGACGAACCACATCACACACGGCCAGCTGCTCCAGATCGTGTGCGTTGACACGCACATCGCCCACGATTCAGGCCGCCGAGCCGTGTGCGATGCTGGGAATGCAATAGTAACAACAACAGGAAATCTTAGGCAACAATATCATTTCACAAAATTCATCGGCCACATTCACAGAATTCATTGATCAGCCACATATATACACAGATTTCATCAATCAGGCAAATACACAGATTTGATCCAAACACAAATAAAACAGAGATCACATAGATTTCACAGCCGACATATATAAGCAAATTGAATGAATTGAATATGAGTTTACCCATTCACAGCGAACATTTGTACAAGTTTGGATCTGACAAGGTTGACAGCCAACAGAAAGAAAATCAATACCTCACAATCAAGGTGATCTGAATTGTCCCTTTTCCGGTATGACTTGCGTGACGAAGAAGTGGGCAAACTGTCCTCTAACTTCAACAATATCGGCTTCACTCAACGATCCTTTCTCCATCGAACTCAAAATTTGCACGAAGTAATTAAATTCAGATTTAGGTGCATATAGGTAAAAAGTAAAATCTTGAGTCTCACAGATAGTACTAACCGTAGGGAGGCTAGCAGTGCCTTTTGTCCTCGAACTCGGAACAACCGTCATCATTTGCTTACAAACGTAAAATGCACAAAGGTTGGTTCCTTCTGGCTGTTGGTTACACTGAAAAGTTGTTGAGGAATTACGGCATCAATTAGGGCATCAATTAGCATTACTTAGCACTTGAGGAATGTTGTACCAATTGTTACCTCCATCAAGTCGTCGTCTCCGTGTTGCAAGCCCACCGGGTCTCCCTTTGGTGAGCACCTCCCTCCAAGCTTGATGTACTCGGCGAAAGCACTATCCAAGAATTCCCTTACCGCCGAGTAGTCGTAATGTGCCGCTTGGAGGGAATCAAGGTGGACGGCTTTGCTCCATTTAGGTACGATGATAATTAAGATCCAATGGTCGCTGCAAAAAAAGATATCACAACCCGTGTGGAACGATGACAATAGAGGTACAGCTAATGTATAAAAACATACATACTTCTGGTTGTATGGAAGGAGAATGAACTTTTTGTTCTGTTGAGCCGTCAACACGTGGACAACATAATTAATGACCATTTCCTTATTCCCCTCAATTTGTTGCTTCGAGACCAACTGTGGGTCCAAGAAACCCACCGGTTGTTTCCGAGCCTTGCATTCGGTGATCATGTGCCTAAGCATACGAAAGAAAGGAGTTATCATTTACAAAACAAAAGAGAGTTGCCAGAATGTGGAATTTCTTATAAAATACTTACAATGTGAAGCATCTCATGAGGGAGGCATCGAGGTCACCTAGATTGAAGAAGAGAAACAAGTCCTCGAAGCCCACCGTGCAACAATTATCTAAATCATAAAGGAAATGCTCCTTCTTGAACTACACCGGAATGCTCGACTCACCAGCTTTACATAGTTTCATATAGTGGTCATGTAGCATTCTGCAAAACATACCTACCGCCGCCAGGTCGTTGGGGAGTAGCAATGCCTCTCCTTTGACATACTTGCGTGCGAGCTCTGCTGGGGGGAACAATCAGTTCAATTCTTCATCCGTCATCCCCAGCTCCTTGGCTTTGCCCTGGCCCTTGCCCTGGCCCTTGCCCTTGCCCTTGCCCTGGCCCTTTGCCTTGCCTTGTCCCTTGCCCGTGCCCTTTAGCGGCGTTGATCTCGTACTTTTAGTCTTCACTGGTGGGGGCGGTGGCGGTAAGTCAAGATTTTGTGGTGTCAGAAGCACCGATCCTTGCTTGGGTGACTCTTGAGCTGGTGGGCATGAAGGCGGCTCAGACTGCGTGCTTATGATGGGATGTGCTGCGAAGAGCGGCTCAGATTCAGCAGGCAATGGTGGGGAAGCAGGAGGCGGTGCCGATGTGAAGGGCACAAGGACTATGTCCTTTTTCGGCCACTGGACGAAGGACATCTCCGCCTGTCCCAAGGTCTGGAGTTCAGCATCCTGGCTTACATGGAATAGCGGGAGGCTCTGGAAGCCAGGCTCGACTTTATCGACGGTGCACCTCGTGAACCCTGGCTGTATCGGTACACCGTGCACAGTAGCTCCCTCAGCCGGTGGATGAACCAACCCGCTAGCTGCCACCAACGGAAAAGCCATGTGCGCTGTTAGCACTTGTAGCTTGCGCTTCGTCGGTCCTGTGATGTCATCGATAGGAGACTTGGCTGTTTCCTCATGGCCTTCAACCCCATCGGGAGCTGATGCACAGCTACTCCTGCGTGCACCGGGGCTTGGGTGTGCATCAGCTTCAACCGCTTGTGATCTGTATGTCTCCTTCCACACAGCTCTTTCTTTTGCAAGCCTTTCCTCCATCATGCCCGTAAATTGGGCGAGTAGCTCTTGTTTCATCTGTTCTTTTTTCTGCTCTGCTCTCGCCCTTTTCCTCGAACGCATCTCCTCCGCGTCTTGAGGGAAGGCCTTCCTACGGGCGACATTGGTCCCGATTGCCCTACAATGACCCGAGGGCTCCTTGGTTCCCAAAGCGGCCGTGAGAATCTCATTGCACCCTTGAGGCTGAAACGAGCCTTGCGAAGCCTGGACGCTTAGCTCTCTCTGCAAATAAAAACCTATAATTAGTAGGTATGTAAGCATTGTCGCAAATATAGACCGACGACTGAATGAGGTAGTCGCTCTTACCATAGATTGGTACACTTCCTGGTCTGCTGGGTTGGGTAACACAACCTGACCTGAGGAATCGGTAGTAAACCTCGCTCTCAGGAAGTCTCTTGCCCGATCTGCCGCAACATCAGGAAAAGGCACATCGCCTCCCCAAAGGCATTGGTTCTCGTCCTCCCTGTCCCAAATCTTCCGCTTTCCATAGTATCTTTTGACCCTCATTCTATGGGGGTGTTTGTTCTTCGCAATTAGAGCCTTGCCTGCTTCACTCTTGGCTTCAAATTCGGGCGTTCGCCGCATCTCCACAAATCTGGCCCACTGCTCGGGTAGAATGTGTGGATACTTTTTGAAGGGATTCTTATTCTGCTTCATAAACTTTTTGTGCAACACGTACTTAAAATTCCGAAAAGTATCCTTTGCCTTCGAGAGGGCACATTCTTTCACCTGCGTTTTCTATTACTCCGGCACCCTGAAGTGTTGCATTATCTCCAGCACTATGGCCTCGCGCAGGTCCTTACTTACCTTTGTCCAATCCTCGAAGTGAATGGGGACCCTTTCCCTTACCACCGCCCCGCATATGGTTCGAAACTTCCTCTCCGTTTTCTCTGGTTCGGTAGGAGCCCCGGTTCTGTCGTCGATGGCCTCCACTTGCCATACTCCTTGGGGCTTTTTGCTTGGTTTTCTGATTCCTCTTCCCTTCTTCACAACTGATAGGGTTTCTGCTTGATCAGTGCTGGTCCCTTCCGGCTGTGATGATGAGTTCTCTTCGATCTCTCTCGTAGAAAAGTCCAGCGATTCATTACCGGACGTCATAGCTAATTAACAGGATGATAATGGCAAAAATAACAAGAAGTAAAGGTACTGCGGGCACAAATAATCCTCTGCATGCAAATATTAACAAGCAGCACTGGAACATACGCATTGATATAGCCCTAACTTGCTACTCGTTGTGAGGACACGGAGAACCCTAACCTGTCGGGGAGCGTGTCGGGGACAGGTGGCGATCGGAGATGCTGAGGCGGTCGGGAATAGGGACGCGGCGCTCGGGGACTCGACGACAGGGAGGCGGCGACCGGAGATGTCGAGGCGGCGCTCAGGGAGCTGGAGGCGACAGAAATTCGGGCGAGGCGGCGCGCGCGAAGCCGAAATGTTTTGGTGAAGGGACGGGATGACCTAGTTACTACTTATGCCCGGGCCTGCCATCGCACACGGTCACGTACCAACGCCCGTGTGCGATGTGACCCACATCGCACACGGGTCCTTACTCTTAACCGTCTGCGAAGTGCTCGCATACGGGTAACCGGTAATGTCCGTGTGCGATGTGGATCACATCGCACACGGGCAGATTTGGATACCCGTGTGCGATGTGAGTCACATCACACACGGGCAGATTTATATACCTATGTGCGATGTGACCCACATCGCACACGGGTTTTGGTTGACTCAATCGCGGCCCACAGCACGAAGAGTCGTCCCTATAAACCGCCGCCTCTTTGGTTTCCCATCTTCATTCCTATAAGCCACGCCTCCTGCTCCGTTCTTCATTCCTCCAAATGCCACCTCTAGCCACCTCCTTGATCTTCTTGTTCACAATGGCCGCTGCAGGAAGCTCTTCGGTGAAGCGGAAGCGCGAGTAGTCGCCCATCCACGAGCACCGCGTGCAGATGATCATGGATATCTCCCGCGCCACTGCCAGGGCACTGGAGTTGGTTGAGTTTGGACCCACCGACGACACCCTTCTCTGTGCGTACAACGCCGACCCCGTCAATTACTCCGGTGCGTACGCCGTCCGATGTATCCTGAAAAAAAGTTTCCGCGGCACCTCGGATTTCTCCTCGAAGCTCACCACCAGCCGGGGCGTATCCTCGTCCGCTGCAGGAACAAAAAAATCGTCCAGCGCCTCCACGTGAAGTGCTTCGGTGGGGTGCCGAGATGGTGAGCTTCTACATAGTTGCTAATGTCGCCGCTCTGATGCCTGACCCTGTGGATGAAGATCTGCCGTTGGAGTCGATTTAGATAGTTTTTATTTCCCTTTGTTTTTGTTAGGCTTTTGTTTCCCTAGTACATCATGTGTATACTAGGCTTTCGTTATGCAACGTAATGTTTCCTCTTCATAACATCCGGAAGAGGCCTTTTGTTATGTAATGTCTTGTTAATCGGTGTTGGAAATGTCTTGTTATTCTGTGTTTGAAATGTCTTATTAATCGGTGTTGGAAATGTCTTGTTAATATATGTTGGAAATGTCTTGTTAATCGGTGTTGGAAATATCTTGTTAATCTGTGTTCGAAATGTCTTGTTAATCGGTGTTGGAAATGTCTTGTTAATCTATGTTGGAAATGTCTTGTTAATCTGTGTTGGAAATGTCTTGTTAATCTGTGTTCGAAATGTCTTGATAATCTGCATTCGAAATGTCTACTTTCTGGTTGCAAATCACATAGCACACGGTCAGACGCTCTGCCCATGTGCGATGTGGGGCACATCGCATACGGGCTCCAGCTTCTGACCGTGTGCGATGTGACCCAGACCACGTCGCACACGGGCTTAAGGTATTCACCCCGTGCGATGTAGGTCACGTCGCACACGGTCTATAAGAGTTCACCATTTGCAATGTATTCACATCGCACACGGGCTTGTGGTGTTCACCGTGTGCGATGTGACTCCTGTAACCGATTATGTACGTATTCGAAATGAATATCAGAATCAAAAATTCTGCGATGACTCCACAAGATAATTTACTAACTTCAACCGATTGCATATTCAAAATGAGTATCAGATTCAAAAATTCTGCGATGACTTTTCGAAACATAATTTGCTAACTTCAACCGATAACATATTCAAAATGAGTATCAGATTCAAAATAAATCATGAATCCACTACATGATTTCCTTTGTATACTAGCCCATCAGAATGATCTTGGCATAGGTAGTAGCAACTTTCCCCTTGGTCTTGCTCGTCGATTCTTATGCGTTCTCCAATAGGTGGCAAGTCATCGAACTGATTGTATTCATCCTCGTCGACAACATTCTCAACTCCTACGATCCTCCTTCTTCCATGCATTACTACATGACAGTTCTTATGTGCGAGGTCTTTCACATAGAAAATTTGGGTAGATTGGGAGGCTAAAATGAAGGGTTCATCTACGTATCCCAGTTTGCTTAGGTTGACATAAGTCGAGCCGTAGTTGTCGACTTTGACATGTCTGAAATCGACCCATTTGCACTTGAACAATGGAATCCAGAATGTGACGTAGTCAAGCTCCCAAATCTCCTCTATGATCCCGTAGGAAAATTTCTTATGTCCATCTGTATCTATGGCTTCTACTCGGACAGAGCTATTTTGCAATGTGGTCTTCTCATCTCGATCCTTCATGTAGAACGTGTACCCATTCATGTCGTACGCTTGCCAACTATGAACTGTAAATGCTGGTCCTTTGGCCAACCATGTTAGCGTGTCATCTGTCGGCCCGTCTATGATACGGTTCTGCAACCAATGGCTGGATGTCTTGTTGTGCTTGTTCAAGATCCGACTGTATGGCAATTTTGGGAACTCTTGCTGTAGCTTGTTCACGTGTTCTTCTATATAAGGGGAAACTATTGTCATGTGCTGCAAGACCGTAAAATGTGCAATGTCAAATAGATGAGTATCCTTCCAGCTGACTTCTTTTCCAACAGTGCATTTTCCAGATAGCCTTCCCTCATGGCGAGACCTGGGCACACCAATAGGCTGTGAGTTGTGCATGTAATCGCTGCAAAACTCAACCACCTCCTCCGAGGTATATCCTTCTATGATACTGGCCTCGGGCCGATACCGATTCCGAACATAGTGCTTGAGTATTCCCATGAATCACTCGAACAGATACATGCTGCGTAGGAACACAGGCCCGCACATCTTTATCTCGTACACAAGGTGTGTAACGAGATGAACCATGACATCGAAGAACGAGGGCAGGAAGAATATCTCAAACTGGTATAGAGTCTTCACAACCTCCTCTTGCAGATCATCCAGTGTATCGGGATCCATGACATTTTGAGATATCGAGTTTAAGAAATCACAAAGCCTCATGATCGCCTCTCGAAATTTTGTGGGCAGAATATTTCTGATTGCCACCGGGAGCATCTGTGTCATCATTACATGGCAATCGTGTGACTTCATGTCAATTAGTTTCTTGCCTTCCATTGAAACAAGACTCCTGATGGTTGCACAATGACCAGAGGGGACTTTGACACTATACAAGAAGCCCAAGAACACTACTATTTCCTTCTTGGATAAAGTGTAGCAGGCAGGTGGGAGATACGTCTGGCCCTTATCTTTCTTTACTGGAGCTAACTCTGGTCTGATGCCCAAATGGACCATATCCATTCGTGACTTGATGCCATCCTTCGTTTTGTCTTTCATGTTTAGTAACGTACCAAGAACGCTATCACACACGTTCTTCTCGACGTACATGACATCGATGCAGTGATGTACATCTACGTCCTTCCAATAAGGTAAGTCCCAGAAAACTGATTTCTTCTTCCACACGCTCTTCTCACGGGGACGTTTATGTCCCTTGCCAAGCACGACATTCACATCCTTTACCATCTCACTGACCTCTTCATCGGTACAAGGCCTTGGTTTCGCGCCTCTTTCTGTAATACCGTCAAATTGTTCTTTCATGTTACGGTAAGGGTGATTTCTTCTCAAGAACCTCCGATGACGCATGTATACGTTTTTGCGCGAGAACGGAAGCCAATCACTCGCGGTATCATCTATGCATGTGACACATGCTTTGGCTCCCTTTGTACTCTGCCCCGAAGCATTAACAAGTGCTGGATAATCCTGGATGGTAAGGAGTAACAGTGCACAGAGATCGAATGACTCCTTCCTGTACGCATCCCATGCCCTTACCCCTTTCTCTTTCCACAATGTTTGTAGTTCTTCCACCAGCAGCCTGAAGTAAATGTCTATATCATTTCCAGGTTGCTTTGGCCCTTGGATAAGCATCGACATCATGATGTACTTCTTCCTCATGCACAGCCAAGGAGGAAGGTTGTACATACACAGAAGCACAGGCCAAGTGCTGTGTCTGCTGCTCATGCTGCCAAATAGATTCATTCCATCTGTACTCATTGCGAATCTTACATTCCTTGGGTCATCGCCGAAGGTTGGGTACTTCACATCGATTCTTCTCCACTGGGCAGCATCAGCCGGGTGTCTCATCTTTCCATCATTCTTACGTCCCTCTGCATGCCAACGCATCAGCTTTGCTTCCTTCGGGTTTGCAAACAAACGCTTCAACCGAGGAATTACAGGCAAGTACCACACAACCTTATTAGGGACTCCCGTCTTAATCTCATCATCGGCCTTGTCTTTGTCTTTTGCAAACTTACGCTTGTATCGAGGAGCTTTGCATATCGGACATGAATGTAAATCTTTGTACTCATTGCGATAAAGCATACAGTCATTCTTACATGCGTGTATCTTCTATACTTCTAGTCCCATGGGGCAAATCACCTTCTTGGCTTTGTAGATGTTTTTTGGCAACTTATTTTCATCTGGAAGCATGTCTGCAAAAAGACCCAACATCTTTGTGAAGCTTGTGTCCGATCATTCCGCTTGCTGCCTTCAATCTCAAGAGGTCAAGTGTCACTGACAACTTGGAGTGCTTTGCCTTGTAGTTTGGATAAAATGGTTTCTCGGCGTCTTCCATCAAGCCCATGAATTCCCTGTATTCTGCATCATCATGGTTGCTCTCGAAATCATGAATCATTTGTTGCAGATTTAGAATAGTAGTATCATCGCCATCGGAATCGCAATCGTCACCATCTGGCTGCCCATCATATGGGTTTGGCATATGATGATCACCGTCTTCGTTTTCTACGTGCATGACCGGCTCTTCACCGTGCTTGGTCCAACATGTATATCCCGTCTTGAAACTCCTCCGAAACAAATGTTCTTCGATCACTCTTGGGTCCTCCCACAGTCTAGAGTTTTCACATTCAACACATGGACAAAAAACCAGCAGTTCCCCCTTGTTCCTCATGTCTGCCTCGGCAACTTTCATGAAACCAATGACGCCACTGATATATGCTCGACTTGTACGACTCTCGGACATCCAACCTCGATCCATTTACGGGATTTCAAACAACAGGAAAACTACATGGCATAATTTTGCTAGCACTGCATGCAGAATATCCGACATAAAAATTAACCGAAGGACGACTTGATGTGCGGATTATACGTGTACTCTATCTTTGTTAGCAGAGCTCACATACAGCCGCCCCGGCCCCGGCCCGCCACTGCCTCCACCGCCACAGCTGCCGCCCGCCGCCACTCCAATTAGCCACCACTCCAATTAGCCGCCGTGCGCCACCCCTCCCACCCTTACAACAAGGCACCGTTCCCGCGCGCTCGAACTGGAGCATTTAGGTCGAGCTCGGTACTGATACACACGGGTTATCAAAATTAACCGTCACCGATACTTGCGAAATCGCGCACGGTCATCAAACAAAATCTATCACTGATGGAGGCTACCTATAAAAAAGTTTAAGAATTTCCAGAACGACATATCACACACGGTCGCCCAAAAAAACGTGTGCGATGTGGCTCCACATCGCACACGGTTCTCACGATTTAACCGTGTGCGATGTGCCATCGGCACATCGCACATGGTATCTTTGAAATAACCGTGTGCGATGTGGGGCACATCGCACACGGGCCTGAAATGTGACCCGTCTGTGATGTGCATGTTTCCTGGCTTCATCAGTTCATTTCGCTACCTCTGAAAAGCAGAATAACATCCCCGCATGCACAGGACAATATATATCACAAGCATCCACAACACAAATTAATGAATTTTCTGCATCTCAATTCGACATCTCAAATTTGACAAGTCCACATCTCAACTATATATATATGTACAACACATTCGACATCGCACAAGTTGCTAAAGAATTTTGCACATCTCAGTTTCATATGGAAACGAACTATCTAGGGTTTCGTTCATGGGTAGTGCTAGCTAGAGTGTTTACACACTGACTAGAAATGGACTCATTAGAATGTGATGACGCATTAGAATGCGACATCTGTGCCTGCACCTCCTCTTAGGCTCGGGCTTCATCCTGACCTCTGATCGAAGCACACAATCATGTCAGTAACAATTCACAATTTAGCACGGTATAATCAGCGTATAACAAAGTACAGAGGTTTGGAAGGTAATACCTAGAGGAAGGCGTCTGATACATCACGTAGTTTTCTTGTGCAGTGTAACTGCAATAGAGCATCGTCACCATTGTGACAAGACACTCTTTCCAAAAGAAGTGTCTTGTGCAGTGCAGCGCAGTGTCACAAACGCGATGGAAAATGGCGGCCTCCACCGGCGCCAGCGCTGCTGCAAGGGGGAGGAGCGGTCGCCGGCCTCGAGGAAGAGGCGGCGACCGGATCCGGGCTCGGGGGGGCTCGGGGAGGAGGCGGCGGTCGGATCTGGGCTCGAGGAAGAGGCGGCGACCGGATCCGGGCTCGGGGAACTCGGGGAGGAGGCGGCGGCCACAGCGCGGTGCAAAAGAAAGCTAGGGTTACTTATAAATAGAAGAAGTTTCATATCGCACACAAGTTATCAAAACTAACCGTCACCGATAATTACAACATCGCACACGGTCATCAAACAAAATACGTCAGTCATGCCGGCTACCTATGAAAAGAGACATCACACACGGTCCGTTCCTATGAAGCAACCGTGTACGATGTGAGTGAAATAACCGTGTGCGATGTGATGCACATCGCACACGGCACCTCTAAAATAACCGTGTGTGATGTGAGGCACATCGCACATGGTTCTTAGAAAATACCCGTGTGCGATGTTCCTCACACGGTTTCTCAGAAAAAACCGTGTGCGATGTGCCTCACATCGCACACGGCCCAGTTTGCCGTGGCACATCACACACGGGCCTGAAATGTTGACCGTCTGCGATGTTCACATTGGTGACGAGTTTCGGCCAACCGTGTGCGATGAGGGGTCTTAAAAGACCAGTTCTGTACTGGTGATAACATATTAACAAACAGTACATCTCAGGTAGGACAAGAGCATACTACTATTCAAATAACTCTTGGCATATCATTCACATATCATTACATTGACTAGTCAACATTAACTAGGGACCCACATGTCTTTCTCAATTTCTAGACCCTAGTTGGATATAAAAATATTTTATATTTTTTACTGAGAAGAGCACAAGAAAATAATAAAATTGATAAAACTTGTAAAATTTGTAGAAAATTCATATGAATTCCAAATGAGACGATTCTTTTTTGTAAGTTCATATTTTAGTATGTAGAATTAGTGAAATATGTTTCATTCATGCTACTGTTATGAAAATAATTTGAAATTCACAAAGTGCTCTCAAATTCAAATGTTTGAAACTAGGAGTTGAAAAATTCAAATATTTAGTTCTAAGATTCCAAATTAAACGAAACCAATTGCATTACCTGTATATGATCATCTTCTATATGTTAGAATACATTTCATGCACATTTGGATATCTGTAGCTGCTGGTTTTTAATTGGAATTCTTTTGTCATTTCTTTTCGGTATTCCGGCAATAAATTCTGATAGAACCGGGCAATGAGGAATACACCGAAGTCGAGTATTATTGTGAACCCGATCAATCCCCACAAGGCAAGAAGATAAAGCTCATTAAGATTCCTATAGTTAATTCATGCTATGCTATATGATTGAGATGAAATGCTTGCTTGTATGTGTGATGGTTGAAATGCCTTGTGATGGTTATAATCACTAGTATGGTTAGGCTCCCATGTGGTTTATGATCAGCCATGATCTTTTAAATGGAATAATGCAATTGAAACCATAAAGGTGGGATGTGTTCATCAAGTTCGACAGGATTGCTCAAGGCAAATGTACGTCTAGACTAGGTTTTTTAGTTTTGCCGGTCTCAAGGAGTTTGGTGAGAGATCGGGTTGTAGATTCGATAGCCGTACTATCAAGAGGGGTTATCGGATGCGTAGCTCGGATATTATTGGTTGTCGAGTGCTCAAATCTTGTGCTTAGTGCGTGTTAGGTTTATGTTGAGAAGTTGCTTTGAGAGCTCTGGGAGTCTAAAGGTGGTTTAGACTTAAACCTATGTTGTGGTCGGCCTTTGTGGCGGATAGTGCTTTTGGCCAAGTCCTAGTTGTGTTTGGCATGTCTCATTTGATACATAGCTTTTGTCGACGAAACGTCTCTCGGACAGTAAACTTGGGCACCTCGGGTCAAAGGACCGAGGTGATAAGAGGACGACTCGGGGAACGTAGCCTAGTGACCGCGGGAGGCGACCTTGATTACCGCCGAAGAACAATAGGGGGATCGCAATGGAAAATAAAACTGGAATGTGAAGAGACATGATCGGATTCATATGGGGTGCCGACCCGCCCTTATATAGGCGAAAACGGCTTACAAGTGAAAATACATCGCTGCCCTTAAGATATATCGTAATCTTATCCTAACATGTGTCACCGTACATCGGGCGAATCAGTACTCTCCTCCTCGCCACTACCTA
Source organism: Stipa capillata (assembly GCA_019208055.1). Lineage (NCBI taxonomy): Eukaryota > Viridiplantae > Streptophyta > Magnoliopsida > Poales > Poaceae > Stipa > Stipa capillata. Next base: position 240,427 of record JAGXJF010005077.1, on the reverse strand, counting down.
CTATATTTGCCGGCATATCCCTGATGCGCCTCGCCGTACGGACCGCCACCGTGCTCGCCCCTTTCCCGTTGAGCCCGTCTGTAGGTAGATCCCTTCGTGCCCCGACCCCTTGGAGAGGTGTCAACCCCGCCTCGGCCTCGTCCTGGGGAAAGGCAGACCTCGGCCCCGTTTGGGATCGGCGACGTGCCTCAGCTTCGCCCAGTCCACGCCAGAGGGAGGCGACCTCCCTGGCCCTCTCCCGGGAGCTCCTTGTCTAAGAGGGACGAGGTGCCGTGACCTCGCCCCGGACGCCTTGCCTGGTACTCCCGCGGGTCTGAAGAGAGGCAACATGATTAAGAATAGTGAAGGGAAAAGTGGAACAGGGGGTACCTCATCCCAGACGACGTGACCGGACTCCCCCAACAGCTTTAATCTTGAGTGATTAAGCTTGTTACAATGGGTGGAAGTGTCCGAATCCATTTTCAGAGTGTTTCGGGGTGCTTTTTGCAATGCTAGAATTTTGCACATATCGGAAGTTCCGATTGGAAATAGAAAGTTCCGATGTGTCGAAAGTTCTGATTGAAGTTCCAGTCATCAAAAGTTTTGATGTGAAAATCGGAAGCTTCGATGTGGTCGGAAGTTCCGATTGAAGTTCCAATTTCTCCAATATGTGAGCTGTCTGTTGGTTGGGTGAAGTGCAATCGGAAGTTCCGATCCGGGGATCAGATGTTCTGATGTGTGCTTTTTGCTAGGTTTGTGACTGTTGGGTTTTGGAGATCGGAACATCCGATCGTTGGATCAGAACATCTGATCAGTGCAGTATCTTTCCAATGGCTAGTTTTTGGAGTTGGGGTATTTATACCTGTCGACGAGTAAACGTCTCTAGCGGTGGTCCGAATGGACCCCCTTGTTGGTTCGGCCTGGGGCGATATAGAGTTCTTCTTATGAGCCGGTGATGGCGTTTCAAGGATGAGGGCGGTTATGATGCTTGATGCCGGAGACACAGGGATTTTTCCAGGTTCAGGCCACCCGGAGGTGTAATACCCTACGTCCTGCTTCGTTGTGGGTGTATTGATCCTATCAAGATTACAGGGGTGTTCTTCCTTACAAACAGGCTAGCTGATCTTCTAATACCGAATAAAGAAATCTAACCAGCGCCCCTTTTTCTCTCTGGAATCCGAACCCTTTGCATGGTCTGGGAACTCCCCTTATATAGCCGGGGGTTCACCACAGAGGCCAAGCAAAGGCTATTGCACCTGGTATCGTAAGCGCTAAGGAAACGCCTACCTCTTCATTTAATGCGCCGCGCCGGTGTTCGCGCCGCGTGTCTTCTCGCCATGCCCTCCGCCCGCTGACAGCTTTATGCTCAGCGGGACCCGCGAAGAGAGGCTTGCCGGGCCCCTCCTGACTAAGTCGGTGAAGTATCCGCCCCTGGGCCCCGCGCGTCAGCGACCAAACGCGGGCCACGAGGCGCGCGGTGATTTGTCTCAAAGGGGCGGAAAGGGGCGACAGCGACGCCGGCGCGCAGGGCAGCGCGCCTGGCCGGTCAACAACCCTGTCAGACGGACCCCATCCCCTGACAGGGGCTATGGCAAAAAGGGATTTGCCCTGCGGGGATGGGACCGGCCTGACCGATATCATGCCCATACGGGACTTTAGCATTTAATGCCTGAATGACAGGCATTAAATGCCTCTGCCGGGACTAAGGCTTATGGAAAAAGCCAGCGTACTGCCGCGGCAGCCCGGAGGAGGGCCCCACCGGGGGGCCCCACCACCCCCGAGCGCTTCCGCCCCCGAGCAGCCCCTTCGGCCTCGGAGAGCGCCAGCTGTCCCGGACTGCCTCGGCCGACCCCGGGCGCTCGGGGAGCGTCCGTCGGGGGGTCGCTCGGGACCCCGCTCGGGGGAGGTGCTCGGGGGGTCCGCCCGGGGACCCTCCCGAGCACTCTTCTGGGCCCACGCCTTGCGGGATGCCGGTCGCTCGGGGAGAGGGCCCCGATTGCTTCCTTGATTCTTGGGCCTTGGACCCTTGGGACCGCAAGGCCCTTAGATGGCTCGCACGAACGTGGCACTCGGGGGAATCCCCCGAGGGCCCGGGTTTGACCACCGGGCCCACCTGCTTCTCCAGCGGGGCCTTTGCCGATAAGGCCGCCACGTGTCACGCCCTGTGGCCTCTGGTTGGTCTGCGCTGGCGGTTCGGGGGACCGTGGGTCCCATTCCGCCGACAGTAGCCCCCGGGCTTGTCTTCCAGCGACGGCCCAATGGGCCGCGACCCGAAGGACCGCGACTGGGGATAAGGCCTTCTTTTTATTTAACGGGCCAACCAGAGAGGTCGGCCCATCTTCATGCGCCCTGCCGAGGAGCGCTTTTATGCGCGCGTGCGGGGTGGAAGGGGCGGCCAATCCGCTCTCTCCACCTGGCGGCGGCGCTTCGGTTTTTGCCCCGCGCGGGAAAGGCGCGCGCCTTTTTATGCCGCGCGCAGGCGGTTGCGTGCCCCGGGTTTCGTGCGACTGCGTTTTTACTGCGCGCGGCAGTAATTCCGCAGGCCATGATTGCACGCCCTCCGGGTTTTGCGCGGCCGCAGGCCCACTGTCAGTGGCAGCGGACTGACAACTGACAACCCATGATCGCGCGGAAGATCAACGGGCGCGGGCGGTCTGCACTTCCGAAGCCTTTTTTTTCCTTAAAAAGAAAAAACGGCCCCGCACCTTTTCGACCTTCCGGATTTTGCGCAAAACACTTTGCTCCCAAAGCTTTGGCGCTCTTCTCCGTCTTCTTCCTCTCGCCATCCGAAAGAAAAAACCCTCTTCGCCACCTTCGCCTCTTCCTTCGCCTCTTCCTTCGCCACCATCCCCGCCGCCATGACTCGCCGCCACACCCGATCGACCCCCCTGGCGCAGGATGCCGATGACGCCGTGCTCCCCAAGTCCCGCTTCCTCAATGAGGAGGCAATGGACAAGGTTCGGAAGGTAGCGGTGCCGGAGGGCCGGCCGCACCCGACAAGGGTTCGGCCGGCGACGTACCCGCCGGCGCCGTGGGCGGACGAGACCGTCATCTTCGCCAGCTTCCTCGCCGCCGGCTGCTTCCGCCGTTCTCGCCCTTCTTCCTGGAGGTGCTGGAGGCCTACGGCATTCACCTGCTGCACCTCACCCCCAACTCCGTGGTGGTGCTGGCGATCTTCGCCCACCTCTGCGAGATGTTCGCGGGGGTGATGCCGTCGGTGCCGCTGTTCCGGCACTACTTCGTCCTCCGCTCCGTCGGGAGGAGCCGGGGCTCGGCTCGGACGGAGGTTAGCGGGAGCGCCAACTTTCAGCTTCGCCCGAAGCTCGCCGACCCTTACATCCAGCAAACGCTGCGGAACAAGTGGGACGACTGGCGTCAGATGTGGTTCTACATCAACACTGACCCGGCGCAGTCGCTCACTCTTCCGGAGGAGCCGGCGAGGCATGACAAGTCGTGGGATAATCTCGCCGAGAACGACAACGAGCTGGTGGTGATGACCCTTCGCATCTCCCAACTCCGGGAGTTGGGGTTGACTGCCACCATGGTCGTCGGTGACTTTCTGCGACGCCGGCTGGCGCCGCTGCGGAAACGCGAGCGGCCGGCGTGGATGTACACCGGGGACATGGACGTCACCCGGACGGAGGTCGGCGCCGACAACAACTGGACCGAGGCGGTGCTGGCGGCCACCTTGAAGTCGCTGCTCGGGGTGCCGGACGCCACGAGCGCCGTCCTGTCGCGGCCGGACCTGCCGCTCTGCGTTAGCGCAGATCGCCAGGCCATCCTTGACATGATGCCGTCGTGCGACGCGAAGGGCATCGTGGCCCCGCCGAAGGACGGCAGCCGCAGGCCTGCGGTGGGCATTCGGATCTTCGCGAGCGGCGAGGAGGCCGAAGCGGCGAGGGCAGCTCAGGAGCCGAGGGCCCCCGCCGTGATCCATGATCCGGCCGATCCGAAGGGCAAGGGGCAAGCCCCTCCCCCTCCGTCCCCGCCACCGCGGCCGCAGGCGCCGAAGCTACGTCCACAAGCACCGCCGGCCACGGGGAGGCGACCGACGGACGCGGGAGGCAGCTCCGGGCGGGCCCCTCCGTGCAGGGAGGGCCCGCATTGCACTTTTCTGGCCCGGTGCCTCCACCACCGCCTCCGCCCGTGCACCCTACGGCGCCGAGGGTGGGAGGCAGTGGCCCTGCGCCGCCGCCTCCTCCGTCCGTGCGCTCTGCGGCCCAGGGGGCAGGAGGTAGCGGCTCCGGGCAAAGGCCTTCTGGAGTTGCGCCTTCTGGAGGCGCGTCGGCGGCGGACGCGGGCGCCGCCGCCGGTCAGAAGAGGAAGGATCCGCCGCTGCCCCTCGGCGTGGAACGCCATGTTTTAAGGGGCTCGTGGCAGTAAGTTTTGAAAAACTTTCTTCCCTCCAACTTCTCTTTTTCCTTTTTTTGGCTAAGTGTCCTGCTCGGGTGCTGACCCGAACTTGTCTGCATCTGTTCTCTAGGGAGCGCAAGAGAACTCGCCCGTCCCCGAGTCCTCCTCCTTCGGCGAGGGCTTCAACGACCCCGAGCGCGGTTACGCCCCCGAGCGGCCCTTCGGCTCCGAGCGAGTCGGTGGGCCCGCCCCCGAGCGCGCCCTCTGCACCGAGCGCGAGCCCGACCCCCGAGCACGGCGCCAGCCCCGAGAGCTGACGCCGCTTCGCGGGAGGAAGCTGCCCCAAGCGCGGAGGTGGAGGCGCCGGGCGCGACGGAGGCGCCGGCGACGCTGGAGGTGCCGGCGACGACGGAGGAGACGCCGGCGGCGGAGGAACTTCGTGTTGCCGCGCCCGAGGAGCGGGTGGCGGCAACCGAACAAGGAACGGCCCCGGTTGGAGGGGCCGAAGGTATCCGGCCCGAGGGAAGGGCCGGGATTTTGATCGTGGCCAGGCGCCCCGAGCCCCAGGAGGAGGAGCTTGGGGGCCAAGGCCTTGCTGCTCCGGCCGAGGAGCAGCCTTCTGCGCGGCAAGGCCAGACGTCTCGGGGGGCTCCCTCCGATATGTTTGAGGCCGCGCATGCCGCCATCGATCAGCTCCGCGAGGATCTCCTCTTCAAGGAGAAGTCTTTAGAGGATCGGGAGCGGGTCTTGGGGGAGATGGCGGAGATGCTAGAGGCCCGTGCTCGCGTCGCCAAGCGAGAGTACGAGAATGATCTTGCCAAGATCGAGCGCCAGCGGGATATCCTCCATGAGATGAGGGAGGAGATCATCCCGAGGACGCAGGAGCTCGATCGGCAGGAGCGAGAGCTCAACCGCCGGGTCGCGCTGGTGAAGCCGCGTGAGCTGGACTTGGCGAGGCGGGAGAAGCGCGCCGCCGACGAGGAGGCGCGGCTGAAGCAGCTCGCCGCCGAGCTCGCTCGCCGCGCAGAACAGCAGCTTCTCCGGGACGGAGAGCTCGACGGGAAGGCGGAGCAGCTCGGCCAACTCAAGCACTCCCTTGACGAGGCGGCGAATAAGCTGGACGCCGAAGTCGAGTCGCGGGTGGCCGTTGCTCGCGAGGAGCTCGCCAAGGAGATGGCGCAGCTCCGCTCGGAGAGCGAACACTTCAAGCAGCGGCTCGAAGACTCAAAGGCGACCAAACGCAATCTCCAACACCAGCTCCGGGAGGCGGAGGAGTTGAGGGAGCGTGAGTCCTTAGCGGCGACCGCAGCGACAGAGGAGATTGAAAGGGAGAAGGTCCGGCTGGTCACCGAGCGGGACCAGACGGTGAGGGTGATGAAGGCCATCTTCTTTCGCGCGAGGAACGCCGCTGAGGCTGCTGGACTTGGCACCGCCTCCTTGCCGGGCTACGACGCCGACCCGGCGAACGTCGCCTTGGGCTTCGAGAGGATCGCCGAGCGCCTCGAGGGGCTCGGCGAAGCCGTGCGCCGCCGCCTTGAGGAAGAAGGCCGGGAGTTGGCGGTCGTGGTGGCGGAGCACACACTGGCGTGCTACCGCGGCCGTGACCCAAACTTTCCTTTGACGCCAGCCTTGGAGGGGCTCGAGGTGATCGATGAGGCCGCCGAGGAGGAAGCCCGGAAGGCAGTCCGCAGGGCGGTTGATGAAATTGCCCAGCGGTTTTCCCGCTCGGGGGATGCCGGCACAGGCGATGGCGAAGGCGCCGGCGACGGCGACGGCGGCGCCGGCGGAGAGTAGCTCCCCTCCCTTTTTCTGTCTTTGTTTTCTTAGCCCGGGGCTTGACCCCTTTGTAAGAACTTTTAAGATTCTGATATGCAAAGAGATCTTTGGCCCGAAAGCCCTTTGATCCTTGCTTTTTCTTTCTTGTTGTACTTGTGCTGGAAATGGCTTCACTTCCTTGCTTGCTTCGGGCGAAGCGTCCGGTTCTTGCTCGGAGAGGGACGGAGGACGGTCCTCGGGACGCCCCGAAGGCCCCCAAAGCCCCCAGCCCCCGAGAGCTGGACGCACTGCGACTGAAGCTACGGAGGCCCGGCCCTTGGGACACAGGGTGTCCCTGAGCCGAGCTTCTTTTATCTTCTTGACTTTGCCTGCAGAATTTGCCCAAGTTTTTGCGCTCGGGACAATTATTGCAACAATTAACTGTTGATATGTATTGCGTTAATCATTGTATCTACATGATTTTTCCTAACTATGAGAACTTTCATTTTAACTCGGCAATGCTTCCTTATGTCTCTGGAAACGCTACTGGAAGACACCGCCGGGCGCGTGTGAAAGCGCGTAGGGTACTTGGGCGGCTTATTTACCAGGCTGATGTCCAGGGTTAAGGAACCAGGCAGGACACCAGGGCTTTAAGCGGACAACCCGAAGCACTCCCCATGACTTTCATCGCTGCCTTCAGGTATAAACCCATCGCGAGCACAGGAGGCAGTTGGAAAAATTGGCGAGGAAAAGCTAGTTGTTCATATATAGTGCTCGGGAGCTTTGAAAACATAGAAAAGCGGTTAGAAGCTTAGCTTAGAGATCGGGCCTCAGGGTGACTTGGCGCCCCGTGACTATAGCATTGATCCAGCGGGCGGTGCCCGGGAACTTCATAATGGTGAACCTGTTCACTTTGCGAACGATTACATGATTTTCTTAGCAAAAGGGGTGTTTTCCGCAGGTCCCTCGGGGGGTGTGCCTGTTGACGCGGCCCTCGGGTTTTCGGGCCTGCCGACCAGCCCCGAGCACGAGGAGTGGAGCTATCCGACTGACATGAAGTCGGGTGGTGCTCGGGTCCTGCTGACCAGCAGAGCACGGTGGCCAGGGGCTTATTTGCCCTGACTTGGACGCGCTCGGGGTACAGCTAATTGCCCGAACATCTTACGACCCGACGACAAATGTTTAGATAAGCTCCGACTGCTCGGGCTCGGAGTGGTGGGACCTACTGGCACCGAGAGATGGGGGCTCGGGAGCCCCGCACCGCGCGAAAAGACCACTTTTGCTAATTATGGAGGAAATACTGATATTGATACTGACATAGGGAATTTAAATTTTGCATGGGGGATTCATATCAAGGAAGATTGCATCTTTATAGATCATAACGTTATGTAAAATAGCTGGGAATACAAGGGAGCCCCCGAGCGAGGGTGCGAGCGTGCGGGATACTCGGGTGACCTTCGGCCAGACCGGTGCTCGGGGTTCGGGAACCAGACCGAGCGACCGTGGCTTGGGGTGACGAACCTGGAACTTCCCATGACTCACAATTGGCACTCGGGGAGCCGACCCTAAAGCAAAAACTTACCCGGGGTATTTTACGGGAAAAACTTGCGCAAGTGCTCGATGTTCCAGGAGTTGGTCAGCTCCATTCCGTCTTCGGCGGCGAGCCTCACCGAGCCTGGCCGAGTGACTCGAGTCACTCGGTATGGACCTTCCCACATAGGGGAGAGCTTGTTCTTGCCTTCCCGCGTCTGTGCCCGACGAAGGACCAGGTCCCCGGCTTCGAGAGACCTTGGCTTGACACGACGCTCATGGTAGCGGCGAAGGTTTTGCTGGTATCTGGCAGCGCGAAGGGCAGCTCGGCATCTATGCTCTTTGAGGAAGTTGACGTCTTCGAGTCTGCGCCGGTCTTGATCTTCCTCCGAGTATGCTGCGACCCGAGGGGAGCGGAAGGTGAGCTCGGAAGGAAGCATCGCTTCTGCCCCGTAAACGAGGAAGAAGGGGGTTTCACCGGTCGCCCGACTGGGGGACGTCCGGATGGACCAAAGGACGGCGGGGAGCTCTTCTATCCAGCCAGCGCCGCATTTCTTGAGTCTGTCGAAAGATCTTGTCTTGAGCCCCCGAAGGACTTGGGCGTTCGCACGCTCAACCTGCCCGTTGGCTCGGGGGTGTGCGACAGAGGCGAAGCAAATCTCTGTCCCGAGGGCTTAGCAGTACTCGAGGAAAGCGTCGCTCGTGAACTGTGTGCCGTTGTCGGTGATGATGCGGCTGGGCACCCCGAACCGGCTCATGATGCCTCGGATGAACTTGATCGCCGATTGTTTGTTGATCTTGACGACTGCCTCGGCTTCCGTCCATTTGGTGAATTTGTCGATGGCGACGTAGAGGTACTCGTAGCCCCCGACTGCTCGGGGGAACGGCCCCAATATATCCAGCCCCCAGACCGCGAAAGGCCACGAGAGGGGGATGGTCTGGAGTGCTTGAGCGGGCTGATGTATCTGCTTGGCGTGGAATTGGCAGGCTTCGCAGCGTCGAACCAGCTCAAAGGCGTCCTCGAGGGCTGTCGGCCAGTAAAATCCTTGCCGAAAGGCTTTACCGACCATCGTGCGAGACGATGCATGGCTACCACACTCGCCCTCGTGGATATCCACGAGTATATCGTGGCCTTCCTCCCAAGAAATGCACTTCATAAGAATGCCATTGGTGCCGCGCCGATAGAGGTCCCCATCTACGAGCGCGTACCTTGTTGATTGCCGCGCAATTCTTTCTGCAACGGCTTCGTCCTCGGGAAGGATATTTTCTTTCAGGTATGCCCGGATCTCGGAGATCCAAGGGACGACCTGAGGACAGATGGTGAGCACGAGGTGCTCACCCGGCGGTGGCCTGACGGGAGGATTTCCCACTGAAGGTGCCGCCTGGGTAGACTCGCCTGGGCGCGAGGTTCCCCCTTCGTCTTGGTCGGCGGCCTCAACGGACGGCCGAGAGAGCCTTTCTTCAAAGGTCCCAGCCGGGGCCGGCTCCCGAGAGGAGGCCAGTAGCGATAGAATGTCGGCGGCGTCGTTGAAGCGGCGAGGGATGTGCTGGAGCTCCAGACCATCGAAACACCGTTCCAACCTCCTGACTTCGCTCAGGTACGCTGCCATTTGGGGGTCCGAACACTGGTATTCCTTTGACACTTGATTGACGACTAACTGGGAGTCGCCTTTGACGAGCAGACGGCGGATCCCGAGGGATGCGGCGGCGCGCAGCCCTGCAAGGAGGGCTTCGTACTCGGCCATGTTGTTGGTGGCGCGAAAGAGTAACTGCACGACGTACTGGAGGGTCTCACCGGTCGGAGCGGTGAGAACTACTCCAGCCCCCGCGCCTTTGAGCGTGAGGGAACCGTCGAAGTGCAGCGTCCAGTGCTCGGTTCCTCCCTGACCCGGGTCGGAGGGGAGTCGCTCGCATTCGTCTTCTGGCACCGGCGTCCACTCGGCGACAAAGTCGGCCAGAGCTCGGCTCTTGATTGCATGGTTGCTGACGAAGCGGAGGTTGAACTCCCCGAGCTCGATGGCCCACTCGACGACTCGTCCAGTGGCCTCCCGGTTGCGGAGGATTCGCTCGAGGGGGAAGGCCGTAACCACCCGGACCTCGTGCGCTTGGAAATAATGCCGAAGCTTCCTCGACGCGACGAGCACCGCGTAGAGGACCTTCTGTGCTTGAGGGTAGCGCGTCTTGGCGTCCCGCAATACTTCACTGACGAAGTACACGGGATGCTGCTGTATGCGCACCCGAGTAGAAGGCTGCTCGGGCCTAGCCCCCGAGCGATTGGCTTCATCCCCGCGCAAGACGGGTTGCTCGGGTATGCTCGGGTGATGGGCTGAGCCTTCGGGATTGGGGGCGCTCGGGGACTCGGGTCCGAGAGCTCCGCCCGCTCCCCCGAGAGCCTTGCTCGGGAGCTCGCTCTCGGGGGTTTCTGCTGGCTGCTCGGGGTCACCACTCGGGAGCGGCGGCCCGAGCTCTTGCGCCGGGTCGAGGGGTGCCGCGAGCTCGGCCCCGACCTCCCGCTCGACGACGAGGACGGCGCTTACTACCCGGGGTGTCACCGAGAGATAGAGGAGCAAAGGCTCCTCGGGTCTCGGCGCCACCAAGACCGGAGGTGATGTGAGGTACTTCTTGAGGCCTTCGAGGGCCTGCTCGGCCTCAGGGGTCCACTCGAAATGGCCCGACTTCTTGAGGAGCTTGAACAAGGGGAGGCCCCGCTCCCCAAGTTTTGGAAATGAATCGTCCCAAGGCAGCCATGCAGCCCGTTAGGCGCTGCACGTCCTTGAGGCGAACTGGCGGGCGCATCTGGTCGATGGCCCAGATCTTCTCGGGGTTGGCTTCAATGCCTCTGCTTGAGACCAAGTAGCCGAGAAGTTTGCCGGATGGGACCCCGAAGATGCACTTCTCGGGGTTCAGCTTCATACGAGTACTGCGGAGACTATTGAAAGTCTCGGCGAGATCCTCGATGAGCGTCTCCTCGCGTCTTGACTTGACGACGAGGTCGTCGATGTAGGCCTCTACATTGCGACCCAGCTGCGACTGCAAAGTCATACGCATGGCCCGTTGATAGGTCGGGCCAGCGTTTTTTAACCCGAAAGGCATGCGGACATAGCAAAAGGTCCCCGCAGGGGTTGTAAATGAAGTTTTCTCTTCATCCTCTACCGCCATACTAATCTGATGATAACCAGAGTAGGCATCTAAAAAACAGAGAAGATCACACCCCGCGGTGGAATCTACTATCTGATCGATGCGAGGTAAAGGAAAAGGGTCTTTAGGACAAGCCTTATTGAGGTCGGTGTAGTCCACGCACATCCTCAGCTTGCCGTTCGGCTTGGGCACGACGACGGGGTTGGCGAGCCACTCGGGGTGCAGGACTTCCCGGATGAAGCCGGCCCCGAGGAGCCTGTCGACCTCCTCTCGGACGAACTCCTGCCGTTCTGGTGCTTGGCGGCGCACCTTCTGCCGGATGGGCCGAGCGTCGGGACGCACGGCAAGACGGTGCTCAGTCACTTCCCTAGGGACCCCGGGCATGTCGGACGGTTGCCACGCAAATACGTCAACGTTTGCTCGGAGGAAAGTGACGAGCGCGCCTTCCTATTTGGCGGTCAGGCGACCGCCGATCTTGCCGGTCTTGGACGCGTCTTCCCCCCAGGGCCACCTCCTTAACAGGGACAGAATCATCGGCAGCGACTCTGGCCTTGGTTGGAGGCGGACCCGAGGACTCGGGGAGCTCGGGGGCGTCGTTGAAGGCAGCAGCGACTTTGGAGAAAAGCTGCTCGGCGCAGGCGACGGAGCCCTGGATGTCGGCTGGCACGGTGATGGTGCCGTTGGGGCCCGGCATTTTGATCGTCAAGTAAGCATAATGGCAAGCCATCATGAATTTGGCGAGCGCCGGACGCCCCAAGATGCCGTTGTAGGGGAGCTCAAACTCGGAAACATCGAAGATGATGTTCTCGGTCCGATGGTTGCCCTTGGTGCCGAAGGTGACCATTAAGGACACCTGGCCCAAAGGCATGGTGAGGCCGGGAGAGACGCCGCAGAACGGCAGCGTCGCCTTCAGGTCCCCAGGTGGCACCTGCATTTTGCTAAATACTTCGGGGGACAGGAGATTAAGCCCTGCGCCCCCGTCGATCAGCATGCGGGTTACCTTAATGTTGCAGATGGTGGGGGAGACCACGAGCGGGAGGCGTCCCACGCCGGAGATGCTCGCGGGGTGGTCCGAACAGTCGAAAGTGATCGGGGAAGCCGACCACTTGAGCGCTCGGGATGCGTCGGAGCTCGGGGTCGCTGAGCATACTTCACGCGCCAAAAGCTTAAACTGGCGGCGCGAAGAGGGCGTGAAGGCGCCCCCGCTGATGCATGCCACCGCCTGCGGCTCCTGAAAACCGAGGTCTTCTTCTTGTCCGCCGGGGTTGTCACCGCCCTCGGCGAGGCGCTCCTCCCTCTGCTTTTTGTTCCTCTCGGCGAGGAACTTGACCGTCCGGCATTCGGAGAGGTCATGCCGCTCGGTCTCGTGGATGGGACACCACAGACCCGAACTCGGCTGAGGAGCTCGGGGTGGCTTCTTGCCGCCGCTGGGCCCGCCGCGCGAGGGCTTACGAGGCTTAGCCTCCGCCGCCGCGACGGGCTCGGACTTACGCTTCTTGCCCTTCTTATCCCGCTTCCCGGAGGAGCGAGAAGGGCCGGCGTCCTCGACCGTCGATTGGTCGGGGCGCGGGTCATGCCAAGCACGGGCTTCCGCCGCCTTAGCGCACTTGTCCGCGATAGCGAACAAGTCCGCGGTGGACTGGACGTCCCGGGTGCCCAGCTTCTCCAGCATCTTTTCGTCGCGGACTCCTTGTCGGAAAGCGACGATAACTGCTTGGTGAGATATCTTGGGGATGGTGTTGCGCACCTGGCTGAAACGCTGAATGAAGTGCCGCAACGTTTCCCCTTTTCGCTGCCGGAGAGCGTGGAGATCGCTCTCCGTGCCAGGACGCTCGAAAGTGCCCTGGAAGTTCGCCACGAACTGGTGGCAGAGGTCCTCCCAGGATGAAACGGATCCTGAGGGGAGGTTCATGAGCCAGGACCGGGCCGAACCCTTGAGGGCCATCGGGAACCAGTTGGCCATGACCTTCTCGTCGCCTCCAGCGGCCTCCACCGCGGTGGGGTAGATCTGGAGGAACTCCTCAGGGTGGAAAGACCCATCGTACTTCTGCGGCAACTCTGGGCGAAATTTATTTGGCCAGGTGACGCGTCGAAGTTCGGGCGTGAAGGCCTGGCAACCCGCCCCATAACGGGGGTTGCCGGTCACCTTGTCTTGCCGGACGGGGTGATGCGCCCGGGAGCGCGCGCGGCCGGCGACAGGGCCGGAGGAGGAATCGACCTCGTCCGCCCTGTCGCGCTCGCGCTGGCGCTCGATGACGGTGCGTGCGTCCTCCACTTCGCGCCTACCGAGGCGGTGGCGAAGATCTTGAGGGTTCCCCCGTGCCGGAGAGGCGACCGAGGGTGGAGATCCGTCGCGCCGACCACCGGCAGGCGCGCGCGGCAGACGCGCTGGCACCGGCGGCGAAGCCGCTGAGGGGACGGTGCGGGCACCGGCGCGCCCGGAAGAAGCGTGGACGCTCCTGGCCGCTGCTTCGCGTCGGGCGGTGTCGACCAGGTTAGCGAGGTCCTGGAGCCACGGGCCCACGGGGGACGCCGCTGGCACCGGGACGGGAGGATGCCGGAGGAGGTATTGCGCCGCCTGCAGCGTGTTTGCTTCCCCGGTATCCGCGAAGTCTAGCCGACGGCGAGGCGGAGGCGGCCGAGAAGGCCCGGCAACATCTCCAGAGGCCCGCGCGCGTGGCCGGAACTCAAAGTGGGCAGCGGCCGATGACGCCCCACCGGTGTTGTTGAGCAGATCGTCGAGGCCGGCGGGGTCCGACTCGTCCGATGCTTCGTTTCCGCCCAAGCTCACCTCATTTTGAGGCAGATCATCTTGGGGCAGATCGGGATTCGCCATGGGAGCAGGCTCGAAAAAACTCTAGACGCCCCCTACCTGGCGCGCCAGCTGTCGACGAGTAAACGTCTCTAGCGGTGGTCCGAATGGACCCCCTTGTTGGTTCGGCCTGGGGCGATATAGAGTTCTTCTTATGAGCCGGTGATGGCGTTTCAAGGATGAGGGCGGTTATGATGCTTGATGCCGGAGACACAGGGATTTTTCCAGGTTCAGGCCACCCGGAGGTGTAATACCCTACGTCCTGCTTCGTTGTGGGTGTATTGATCCTATCAAGATTACAGGGGTGTTCTTCCTTACAAACAGGCTAGCTGATCTTCTAATACCGAATAAAGAAATCTAACCAGCGCCCCTTTTTCTCTCTGGAATCCGAACCCTTTGCATGGTCTGGGAACTCCCCTTATATAGCCGGGGGTTCACCACAGAGGCCAAGCAAAGGCTATTGCACCTGGTATCGTAAGCGCTAAGGAAACGCCTACCTCTTCATTTAATGCGCCGCGCCGGTGTTCGCGCCGCGTGTCTTCTCGCCATGCCCTCCGCCCGGGGGGGGGGCTGACAGCTTTATGCTCAGCGGGACCCGCGAAGAGAGGCTTGCCGGGCCCCTCCTGACTAAGTCGGTGAAGTATCCGCCCCTGGGCCCCGCGCGTCAGCGACCAAACGCGGGCCACGAGGCGCGCGGTGATTTGTCTCAAAGGGGCGGAAAGGGGCGACAGCGACGCGGGCGCGCAGGGCAGCGCGCCTGGCCGGTCAACAACCCTGTCAGATGGACCCCATCCCCTGACAGGGGCTATGGCAAAAAGGGATTTGCCCTGCGGGGATGGGACCGGCCTGACCGATATCATGCCCATACGGGACTTTAGCATTTAATGCCTGAATGACAGGCATTAAATGCCTCTGCCGGGACTAAGGCTTATGGAAAAAGCCAGCGTACTGCCGCGGCAGCCCGGAGGAGGGCCCCACCGGGGGGGCCCCACCACCCCCGAGCGCTTCCGCCCCCGAGCAGCCCCTTCGGCCTCGGAGAGCGCCAGCTGTCCCGGACTGCCTCGGCCGACCCCGGGCGCTCGGGGAGCGTCCGTCGGGGGGTCGCTCGGGACCCCGCTCGGGGGAGGTGCTCGGGGGGTCCGCCCGGGGACCCTCCCGAGCACTCTTCTGGGCCCACGCCTTGCGGGATGCCGGTCGCTCGGGGAGAGGGCCCCGATTGCTTCCTTGATTCTTGGGCCTTGGACCCTTGGGACCGCAAGGCCCTTAGATGGCTCGCACGAACGTGGCACTCGGGGGAATCCCCCGAGGGCCCGGGTTTGACCACCGGGCCCACCTGCTTCTCCAGCGGGGCCTTTGCCGATAAGGCCGCCACGTGTCACGCCCTGTGGCCTCTGGTTGGTCTGCGCCGGCGGTTCGGGGGACCGTGGGTCCCATTCCGCCGACAATACCCCTTGCCCTCCTTGTGAGTAGGGGTTGCTAGAATTGCTTTGTGCTATTGGTTTGGGCTGTTGTAACTTGGTCTTCCAGCTTTGAATGCTCTCCTCTCCTTTCCCAAGCTTTATTGTGAGATTCAAAGTTTTTGTGGCATAGTGAAAAGGGTGAGAGGTGTGAGAGGGGTGCGGTGCTTTGGTAGCCCACGCTTAGTGCATTGGTTGCTTGTGTTTGAGTATTTGGCGTCGATTGTATTCGAAGCGTGACTTTGGGAGCTTGTTGCTCTTGGAGACCACCATTTCCTAGACGACTCAGTGGTGATTGGCTCGGTGATCAACTCAAGTGAAGATTGTGAGGAGGCCTGAGAGTGGTAGCGGAACTCACCATCTCCAGAATGGAGGAAGAGTTGACCATAGTAGAAGCCGAGGAGTGCATTGTGCAATCTCGGGAGGCATAGGGTTGAAAGAGACTAGGCTCAAGTGTAACCGAGCTTCCTTAATGGAGATATAGGGTATCGATGGATACCCGGACTTCAGTAACAAATCTTGTGTCTCCGCGTCTTCATTTACATAGTTGCAATTCATACTTGTGCTATATTACTTGCTTGCAATTCATTCTTACTCTTAGTCATATACCTTGTGTAGAATTGAATTGCTTGCTTGTATTCATATTCGTGCAATTAATTCTTGTGCTTGCTTGTATGTCTTGCTAGAATTGAATTGCATACTAATCTCCTAGGATTGCAAATCCTACACATTTGATTAGGGTGTTAGTGCACTTGTTGAACCTAGTATATTTAAGATTTTCTCTTGCGCAAAATCCATTAGTTTATTTCCGCTTCAAGTTTAGGCCAACATTAGAAAGTTGGACGAAGTTTTTAAAACGCTTATTCACCCCCTCTAGGCGACATCTAGGTCCTTTCAGACTTTGCGGAATATCGAGTAGTCTTGGTCGGCCAACTCTGAACTTACGGCATTTTCGGAAGTGTTTCCTCCTTTTGGTTGGCTTGCTCAGAACACATGATATAGTCTTGGTTGACTTGAAAGGGTTGATTGAAGTGGAATCTTGATTGAATTCCTATGTATTCAAATCTGAGAATTGATGTGGTCATGATGGATACATGCCGATGTGTTGGAAATATGCCCTAGAGGCAATAATAAATTGTTATTATCATATTTCTTGTTCATGATAAATGTTTATACTCCATGCTATAATTGTATTAACCGGAAACATAATACATGTGTGGTTTTATAAACAACACCGTGTCCCTAGCAATGCCTCTATCTGGCTAGCTCGTTGATTAAATGATGGTTAAGGTTTCCTAATCATGGACATGAGATGTCGGTTAATAACGGGGTCATGTCATTAGGAGAATGACATGATGGACAGACCCAAATTAAGTTAGGCAATTCGATCACGTCACAAAGTTCATATTGCATAGCTTTCCATTGTTAAATGTTCCGATCCTTAGACCATGAGATAATGCCACTCCCTGGTACCGGAAGAATGCTTTGGGGGCATCAACCGTCACGCCGTAACAGGGTGATCATAAAGGTGTCTTTCAAGTATTTCGGAAAGTACTTGTTGGGTTGCATGTATCGAGAGTGGGATTTGTCCATCCATGTGACAGAGAGATATACTCTGGGCCCACTCGGTAAAGCACATTCTGTATCGCTTGCAAGCACGTGACTAAAGAGTTGGTCACAGAGGATGTGGCATTACGGAACGAGTAAAGAGTACTTGCCGGTAATGAGATTGAACTAGGTATGGTGATACCGACGATCGAATCTCGGGCAAGTAAAATATCGCGAGACAAAGGGAATGGAATATTCGACATCGTGGTTCAACCGATAAATGATATTCATTGAATATGTGGGAATCAATATGGACATCCATGGTCCCGCTATTGATTATTGATCGGAGAGGTGTCTCGATCATGTCCGCATATTCCCGAACCCGTAGGGTCACACACTTAAGGTTCGTTGACGCTAGGGTATAAAATGAGATATTAATATGGTGAGACCGAAATTTTGTTCGGAGTCTCGGATGGGATCCAGGACGTCACGAGGAGCTCCGGAATGGTCCGGAGATACAATTTCATATATGGGAAAGTATTTTTAGGGTTTCGGAAAGGTTCGGGAATTTTCCGGCAGAGTTCCGGAGAAGTTCTAGAAGGTTCCGGAGGGTTCTAAAGTAGGGCCCACTTATCCCGGAGGGGTCCACATGGACCAAGGGTACTGCATGAACAGTACACACGTGAATAGTGTCACGTGAACAGTAACCCCCCCAAGGGATAAGATCAAATCCCTTAAAAATAGGAGATAAGATCGAAAGGGGAGGCTTTACTTGGGGGAGGGTACTGTTCACGTGCGTACTGTTCACGCATGTACTGTTCACAGGTACTATTCCTCCTCCTCCAAGTTTCCTCCTCTATATAAAGGAGGGGAGGGGCAGCCCTCCGGAGAGATCCATCCCAGCCGCCGCCTCCCTCTCTCCCATCTCCTCTCTCTCGTGCGCAGCGCTTGGCGAAGCCCTGTCCGCGGAGAAACCCCACCACCTCCACCACCATGCCGTCGTGCTACCGGAGTTGATCTCATCTACCTCATCTCCCGCCTTGCTGGATCAAGAAGGAGGTGACGTCTTCGAGCCGTACGTGTGCACATCTCGGAGGTGCCGCTCGTTGCGGTGCTTGATCGGATTGGAACACGAGGAGATCCCTCTCGCGGCTGGGAGGTATAACCTAGCTGCGGGAGGCTGCGGGCTTCATCGACAACGGTCAAATTCTCCGCTGCGTTGACGTGTTCGTCGAGGGTATGTAGATATGATCTGTCTCTCGTTGCAAGCTTCTTCTAGATTGGATCTTGGTTTTCTAGATTGGATCTAGGTTTTCGTTTGCATCTCGTAGGAAATTTTTTGTTTTCTATGCTATGAATCCCATCACGATGTTGCTTTATCATCTATGTTCATGCCATACCTTACTTGTTACGGATGAATGCATGCTTAGTATTTTATTCTTATTATTTGCTATGCTGAAATTAATTTGGGATGAACCTACAAATGTATCTTGCAAGTATGATAATACTTAGGGAAGTCTATTCCTAACTTATTGCAAGTGATCCTAGTCTTGGTGAGTATTATGATGCCAAAAACCTTGATGTTGATGCCTAGTTGTAGTTTTATCCTTCTTGGTCGTATGTGTGGGTTATGCGCCTCTTTTGGAAATGGTTAGGCTGCCATCTCATGGGTTTTTACCTTTACTTTGCTACTATTTTTGGACTTTAAAAAGTACTTGTAATCGACCTTGGAGTCATTTGTCATGTGCTATATGTATTACCTCGTGTAAGAGATGAACTTATGTATCTTGTATCTCCTTTCTCATAGAGTTTGACTTGAGATATGTGAGTTGTTATTGTGACCTTCCATATATCATGTTTGAATGTCTTGAAGTATATGGAATGGTCGTAAAGGAGTAAGGCTTTCTCTCTTGCTTCATTTTGTGTGGTAATTCGGTTGAGTGACCCGCTAGCTGAGATGCTGTGCTGACTAGGCAGGTGTGGATAATCGTACTGGGCTTTCAAGCGACCCACTAGCCCTTGGGCTAGGTTAGGGTGAGGGTACGGTTGTCGGGCTCCTCCAGTTCTACTTTACCTAATGAACTTGAGAGCGGCACTATTTCTTTACAGGACTTTGAATTTGCTCTCCGTCTTTCTTTGTGACCAGTATGTCTTTGCCCAGCTTGGCCAATAGTTAGCACATATGACATGTAGTGATCGTTGATTTTTTGACCCAGTGTCAGACTATCCAACGGTGATGGATACATGTGTCTATATACGTATGGTATGTTGGATAGTGCCTCGGGTACCTGACAATTATAAAGAACTACCGTGCTCTATCCAGTGCTATTAGAGGGAGCTAACTGAGTATTGAGTCCCAACACTAGCAGTCAATCATGCACATGGCGGCAATGGCGATGGCTTGGTTAGGTCCCTTTCCCCTCGCAGCAGCGGGTCGGCTAGCTCTAAGTTGACGCGCACCTTAGCTGCCCCTTGTGCTGATGTACTCGGGCTGGTGTGTAGGTGCCCATGAGATCCGTGACAAGCGGTTGCCGATGACGCTTGGGGCAGACTGGGGTGGCACTAGATGCGGTAGTGCCTCGGGGAGCACTAGAACAGCCACGCAGACACAGAGCTGTTGCACCCGTGTCACTTGACACTTGGGAAGTTGGTGGCCAGTGGTCTAGGCCACTTGCAAAGCACTAGGCAAGATGGAATTTTTCCACCATTTCGGTCTAATTTTTAGATGTCTGATGAACCGATCGACGTGCTCGATCAGTAGTGGAGGCACATTTCGCTATGATTTAATGCATGGACTAGACAGAATGTGGTTTACTTGATGTATGATCCGGCGATGGCAGAGAAGAAGGGGGCAGCCATCCGTGCTGATTTTGAGGAGCCTAAGTGAGCAAGAGTAGGGGAGGTGATTCCTCTTTACTCCTGTGTCCTTGCCTAAGAGGAAATAGCAAAGATTTACCTCCCTTTCTCCACACACAGAATTTCAGATTCCATCCAAGAAGGGCAAAGACTTCCACTCAGTTCGTGGACCAGTTCCGCCCATTGAAGTTTCAAAAATTTTATACAGCACATTGTACTTCTCCATACGTACATTACATGCGTTGTTAAGTACTTCTAGTCCATGTTTTCTGTCCCACTCACTCAGGGTGATGTATTTGAACCTGTGATTTCCATACCTTTGAAATATTTTTGATAACTAGCCAAATACCTGTGCGTTGTTATGGATTAAAAAATTAGATTACTAAGCATGTTGAATTATTGCTGTCGTGCTCTATGCCATGTCTTCGGTTTCGTCTTAGGTAGAATTGGGAGTTATTTATGGGGAGTAGCACCTTGGGTGAATTTAAAATTTTGAATTTGAAGTTAATGGATGAGGAGGACATCTATTGAGGTTTCGACACGGGCATATAGATTTTACCAAAATTTTGAGATGGTCCCATAGTAAGGAGAGAGAGAAGAAAGTGTACGGCCTGTTGCCACCGATTGACACATTTATAGGAGTAAAGATTGTTACAGAAATTTAATACATTTGAATCTGTTTGGGAAGTGTTTTTAATTAGTACAGAATGTAACCCTCCAAGTATTTCTCTTTTAGTAAATGCAATATCTACAAATAATCATAAGCCTATGCTCCTTACGCATTAAAATCCATACAAGCCTAGGAGAAAGTAAAACTTGCATTAATGTATGCCTATATGGAATTAAGTATTAGTTCATCCAAGCTAATGTATCAGATTTACTTCTTTGGCATTTGATCACTACCAGTACAATTTCAGAATATGAGCTTGGCATTCTATTATTTTTCTACCCACCCATCTCAGCCTCCTCTTATGCGCATTTTCTAGAGGAGTATGCGTGCAATGAATCTTTTCTGTGCTGTCTAGATTCCTCATTTATTCATGGAAAGTGTGTAAAGTAACTCCAGGTTTGGCTTATTGTCTAGGGGAGGTGAGTTTGATAATCTGTCTAAGAAATATGTAAGGGACGTAAGCTGGATGCTGGACATACATTTTTTTCAAGTAACTAAATAACCTAGCTATGCAATTTCAGGGTAAGACAAATAAAATTGTTTCAGCACTGGCCCTTTGGTTTGTTACTTTGAAGGCACGGATAAAACCTAAAACACCATATATGCTTTAGAAGGTGTATAGCAATAAGGAGATCGTGGTTTCTAGCTTTGAATTGCACATATGCTTTCTTTTACTGAAAAATCTAATAGTTTGGCTTAACTTATGATGTGCAAGATACTTGCAATAGAAAAATAATCAACTTGTGTCCTGAGATAATGGAGTTTATCTCTTTTTCATTGGGATGGCAATATCTTACATTGGTTGTTACTGAAAGCAAAGGTTCGGAGTTAGTGATGTTTCAAAAAATGTGCAAATATTTAGCTTCTGTGTTCTAAAGAATGCAAGAGAGGCACCAGTGATGGATTGAGAACCTGAAAATGAGATGTACTGGAGTGGAGTAACAGTAAAATTCTCTTATTGAAAGATCCAACAGTTTGGCTTTAGGACTACTAAGTGGTGTGCAGGATACTTGAAATAGAAAAAGTAATCATCTTGTGTACTGAAATAATTTATGTTTCAAAATTGCCATACATTGTTATTGGTTCATGCATGCACGATAGGTATGACTATGATCTTTTGTTGGGATGACAAGATCTTACATTGCGTGTCACTAAATGCAAAGGTTTGAAATTAAGGTTTGCTCTATGTTATAATTTGTAAAGTATGTCTCTACCTTAGTGAGAATTTTGGTTTCTTGAGCAGTGTCATTTAGTTTTGTGTTGAGATCGTCTAGTTGTTTATGAGTTTCCATGTGATGAACAAGATGTGGTGTTATTCCCTACATCAAGATGCTTTAGTTCTTTTTTTTTGTTGCTTTGAAGTTGGGAAGTATTTTAATTGTTAACTATCCCACATAAGTGCAAAAAAGTCATATGGGTCTTTGTACTGCTGGCTGTTGCTTTAAAACTAGCAAGTGCAAATTTTTTGTTATGGGTCTTCATATTGTTGGCCTTTTGATGTAAATTTTCCAAAACATAATTTCCTAAAAACCCATGTTGTAATCACTTGTCAAAGCACGCTATTCTGTCTAGTTTCATTGAAAGCAAGGTAGGTATATACACCACATAATAAGCAGCTAAACGTGTTAACATGCAACCCACGTAAAAGATGTATTGAATGACTGCTCATGGAAACTGCCCTAGACACATAGGATACACACATGGCAGCACAAAGATAGGGAGGAAAGGAGGGCAGAATCAGCAAGAAAAAAAAGGAAGAAAAAATTGAGACACTTCTTTCATCATCTCATTAAACTACGGATGTATAGACGGAACCTGACATTGTTACTGCATGTGTACAATAGAATTAATCTCCATGATTTTTGAGGCAGAAACTAGAAATAGGAAAAAAATATGTTTGTATTCCTTTATAGAGAATGCAAACATAGTGAACTAAAGGAAGTTGCAAAGCATGCTTTGCAATAAAAGAATACAACAATTATTCGATAAGCATAATGGTTGCCCCCTTGTTTCATCCGTGCATTAAGCTTTTTGGACCTGTATAGTTGAGAAAAGTAGCACACGAACAATTTTTTCTGAGTTATTTTGCCATCTCCAATTGTCTCAGTTCACTTAGAGCGAACCCACCAACAAAGAGAAGATAACAAAAAAGCAGCAAGCAAGAGGTCGGAAAGTGTAGCAAGATAATTAAAGTACATTAGAAGTTGGAAGTTTATAGCTAAGGAAAAACTATATACGAAAACTGTGATTGAAATTCCAGGGGCTCTCCTAAGCCCGTCATTCCCAGCAAAAACCGGACATCCAAGCAATAATTTCAGCCCAAAACGAATTTAATTTTGTGCCTACAAGTTACTCTGAGAAACACTTTACAGCCAAAGGACAAAAACTGAATTTGTTTCTAGGCGCTGCTTGGGAGCCCTGGAGATGCATACCCATGTAAACATGTTAGAGTGGTATTTTTCAAGGCCCTAAAAAGAACTATTGAATACAAAGGTATTTGTTTCCGACTATAAATTTCTGTTGGATAAGAAGGTAATTCAGCTAGGTATCTACCAACGTGCTGATGTTGTCCACACAAGCACGGTGCAGAATGAACAACCTGATGCAGAAAAATGCAAAAATAAATTTGCCTCATCACTGGATTCAGACATTCAGCTGATTTGAGCTTATGCATCAACCGCATTACTCTTGATGGCCATTGTGCCAATCACAAAGCCCAAAGTGGTGAATAAAACATCACAATCACATGGCACTTTCTTTTAGTAGCCACTAGGGTTTTAGGGTTTAGGTGTGGCCATCTTCCGCAACTCCTGGAGCTCCTCACACCCTTCACCGATCTCCTGCAGGCTCCCCAGGCGCGGCGTCATTGACATCACTGTCAGAGAGCTAGCCACCACCCTCGGCATCTTCGCCGCCGCTACAAGCCCACTGCTCCACCTCGATTCCTCCACTCCGGGGTGAGACCATCACCCCAGCGAACCCTATTTCTCTCCCCCTCTCACTTCTCTATGTTGCTGCACCGACTTTATGCTGTGGATCGCCGCCGACAAAACCCTGCTGCTAGATGTCGATGTCACTGGTGGTCAGACTGATCCACCCTCCGATCTGACCGGACCCGGGGACGGCCTGAAGGTTGGCTGGTCAAACTGTGTTGTATGGCCGGTCTAGTTCAATTAATCGCAATTAACCCTAATGACAGTGATGAGTGGTTAATTAAGATACTATTTGGCTAATTAATGTCCCATAATAATTAGCTAATAAATGAACTCATGATGGCTTAGTGAATTAATTACTGAGATCATCATCTAATAATTATTGTTAAGATATAATGAATGCACTATTGGGTTACTCACTATTAATACATCATTAATGCATTATTAAATGCTTTGATCAATTAGCCTCCCTATGACATGTGAACCCTTTGATTGTTTTTAGGATTTTTGTTAAATGAAAAATCAAAACCTCAGCGTGTATGAAAGCTGGAACCCAACATTTGAATATCAGAGATAAAAATAATAAAAGTAAAATTATGACAGGTGGACCCCACATGTAAATAGACTCCAACATAAATAAAAAGAAAAATGGGAAAAAGGAGAGAGTATGACAAGTGGGACCCACATGTCACGCTCAGTAGCTAAATTTTAGTTAAATATAAAAATACTTAATATGTTTTTCTTTACTGAAAAAAAGACACAAAATGTTAAAATTTGATTAAATTTCAAACATTTGTGGAAAATTCATATGGAATCCAAATTAGTTGATTTTTTTTGTAAATTCATACTTTAATGTTGAGGGTTTAGAAAAATAGGTTTCATCCATGTTACTGTTATGAAAATTTCAAAATTTGCAAATTAGTATCAAAGTCAAAAATTTAAATGGAGAAATTGAAAATTAGTATCTTTAGTTTTAGGACTCCAAATTGATCTTGAGTCCATTCACTCTTTCAACGGGTCCATTGCTTTTTGGGTGTGTGACCGAGACAAAGTGAATGGTGGTTCCTATGGAGTTACAGAATTCCCTAAAAGATGAGGCATCAATCCTAGACATTGGTTAGCTATGATTAAGGAACATTTTTAATTTGTCCAAGATTTCATGTTTTTTAATAGGACCCGAAGGATGAAGCATCAAACTGGGTTCTGTTATCTACCAAAAGAATCTTTGATTGTTCAAGAAGTCATAGATGTTATTGGCTCGGCTCCGACCCACTTAGTGAAGTAGTCAATTCTAACGACCACATTCTTGTAGCCCTCTTTGGATGGTGGGTATAGTCCTGAAAGGTCCATTACCCATTGAGAAAATGGCCATGTGATTGGATATTCTTGAGCATTGATACTGGTGCATTGTTTGACTTGGCTATCCTTTGGCGGCCTTCGCAACGTTGAAGCGTGTATATAGCATCTTGAACCATAGTCGGTGAATTGAAGCCTTGCCTTAATATTTTTTTCACCGTGGACCTTGGTGCTAGATGAGAACCATAGAGTCCTGCATGAACATCTTGCAAAAGTTTGATTCCTTCTTCCTTTGAGATGCACTTTAGTATCACTGAGGCACCTTTCTTGTATAGATTTCCATCAAGAAGGGTGTACATTTTGGCTTTTGCAAGCAGAGTTTTAGCTTACGGTGACTCATCATCCTCTAGTTCCCCTTTGATAGCCATTTACTATGGTTGTCATCCATGATGGAGGTTCCATAGTAATAGTGAGAACTTCGTGCGGGAATTCTTCAGTCGAACTATCCTCCTTGATTGATGGAGTATTGATTACTTCAGGAAAACAACAGGTGTGAGGAGTTCTTTCAACCATGCTACTTTTGCGAGCTTGTCGGCATGGTGGTTTTCCCCTTGCGGTACATCGCGTGTTTCCAACCTCGTGAAATAACACTACATTTTTCTTGCTTCTTCCATGTACTTTTTCATTCTCTCATTGAGATACTAATATGACTTGTCAACTTGGTTAACCACAAACTGTGAGTCACCCAACAACCATGGCTTTTAGCCAGGCGTAGTCCCAACAGAAGAGCTTCATATTCATCCATGTTGTTAGTAGCATTGAATCTTAAGTGTGCAGCATACTCGAAGGCCTTCCCTTCGGGGCTGACCAGAACTACTCCTGCCTTAGCTCCTTTCGATCTTTTTGACCCATCAAAGTACAAAGTCCAGTGGGGTTCAATGGAATTTGGCTTTTGAGGGTCTTCTTCCACTAGGTTACTTGAAGAAATCCATTTGGCCACGAAGTTGGCCAATACTTAAGATTTTATGGCTGTTCTTCCTATGAGCTTGATGGAAAAAGAAGTTAGCTAAGGAGCCCAGTTTGCTATTCATCCGGTGGCTTCCTTGTTACCAAAGACTTCACTGAGCAGAAAGGACGATGGTACATTGATCGCATGACCAAGAAATAATGGCCGAGTTTTCTGGAGGCCATGAGGAGGGTGTAGAAAATTTCCTCTACTTGGGTATACTGCATTTTGGCTCCAACCAGTGCCTCGCTCACATAATAAATGGGTCATTGCATTGTCCCTTATTTCTTTGTCTAGGACTGCACTTACGGCTCTAGGGGTAGCCACCAAGTACATGATCAATGGTTCTCCTATGGTTGGACTGGTAAGAAGTGGCAAACTTTTCTGATAAGTCTTGAGGTCCTCGAAGGCAGCTTGTGCTTTGTTGGTCCACTTGAAACCTTCTAGGACTCAATGGGCTTTCAAGAAATGAAGTCCCTTTTCAGCTGATCTAGAAATAAACCTCCCCAACGTGGCTATCTAGATAGTGAGGCATTGAACTTCTTATACGGATCGAGGTGGTTGCATATCAAGTATCACACGGATCTTTTCAGGGTTAGTTTCAATGCCTCTATGAGAAAATAAGAAACCCAAGAGCTTGCCTCTATGCACATTGAATGCACACTTTTCCAGATTGAGTTTGACATCATATTGCCTAAGATTTTTAAAAGTTTCTTGCAAGTCTTTTGGGTGAGTGTTGGCTTGGCGACTTTGATCACAACATCATCAACATAGACCTCGGTATTTCTCCTCATTTGTTCTTTGAGGATGATTCTAACTAGGTGTTGAAAGTTTGCGTCGGTGTTTCTGAGTGTGAACGGCATGCATGTATAGCAATATGTTCCCACATGAGTGATAAAGCTTGTCTTTTCCTCGTCTTCCTTTGCCATGTGAACTTGATGATATCCTTAATATGCATCAAGGAAACTCAACATTTCACATCCATTTGTGGAGTCGACTAGTTGGTTGATGTGCGGGAGGGGATAGTCAGCCTTTGGACATGGCTTGTTTATGTCCGTGAAATCCACACACATTCTCCACTTTCCATTGGCCTTCTTTACTAGGACTGGATTAGCTAACAATTCAGGATGCCATACTTTGTGGACGAGTCCTGCCTTCACCAATTTTTCAACCTTGACCTTGATAACTTCACTCCTTTCTTGATATAAATTTTAAAGCTTTTGCTTCACCAGGATATGTCCAAGCTTAACGGCCAGCTAGTGTTGCATTACCTCTTGAGGGATTGCAATCCAGGAGAAGAGATCAGCGTTCTCCTTTAGAAGCTTGCTAAGGCTATCTCAGAACTTTTCTAGGAGATCTGCACCTATTTTCATGATTCTGCTATCCTGTCCGTTGAAAAGACGTATTTCTTGAAGTTCTCCCACTAGGTGGAGCATCGGAAGGAAATTTCTAGGTGATGTTCCTTAGGGGCCTTCTGTATTAGCTAGGAGGTGCACACTTTTGGAGGGACATTCTTCCAGTGGATCTAGACTTATGTTGGCAATGAACCAAACAGTAGATCAATTCTTGGCTTTACGATGATGGGGCCATATGGACCGGGGATCTTAAGGCACAAATAGATTTGATGTATAGCCACACAGACTCAGTTAATTATTACTCTCCCTGTGATAGCATTGAAATATGATTCCATGTCAACTACATCAAATTGAACCGATTCAGTTCGATAGTTACCCGAATTCTCGAAGGTCACTAAGAGCTCGATTTGCCCTAGCAGGTGAATGGCTTTTTCTAGCACGAAAACGGTAAGAGGATATTTTGAAGGCATCAATGTCCCTGGTTTGTAACCACCTTGAGGCTCCATTAGATTTTTCAGTGTATCAATGAGAATCTTGGACAGTTCACAATTAGCGACCATAGCTGTTATGAGGAGGGCATCACCATGCGGGAAATGTATCCCCTGCGCATCTTCTTTGGAGAAAGTTAGAGGTATGCTAGCCCATTTAGGAGGGTGGGAAGGAGTGAATGTGCCTACTACATTCATTTCCTTTGCATACTCCTTTTACTAGCGCTTGGATCCCTTTCCAGAGGCTGAGCCCCCGGCACAAGGTGATTAGGTGTTTGTAAATGGAGTTCCTTGCGTTCTTCACCAAGATCTCTGACAGGTAATAATAGTACTTGACCGGGATAGATGCCCATCAAAAATTAAGCTTCGGGTGTCACCTTTGGAGGGGGGCACTGAAGGATTGTGTGTTTGGACCTCACTCCATTACTCATGTCATTTCAGCTACACAGGTGCAACATTCATTAGTATTATGACCAGGTAACTTGTGGAATTTGCACCATTTGCCATTTCCTTGTGAGTGGCATTCCCTTTGGGGCTTGCAGCCCTAGAACCAGGAATTTCTATTAGGCTTGATGTTGTCTTGCTGATCTCCTTGGTGACGGTGGTTAGCTTTGATGGCTAAGACCTTTGACCCTTGCCTGTATGGATGCCTCTTGTCTCTTTGTTTTTTCTTTGAGAAATTTCTAGCCTTGCCGCCTGAGGGTGTATTGTGGTCTCTCGAGTGCAGCTTCAATTTTCTCGGGTCACTATCCTCTCCATGCACCAACTTCTCCAAGATACGATATAGCTCTTTTGTGGTTCTCAGAGGTACAATTTCAAGGGCTCGATTCGCCTCTCCTAGGAGAAGTCCGTCGTGACAAGCATCAATTAGCATGGTGGCTGGAGCATTAACCACTTGACTTTTTGAATTTTTAGAACCTTGGAAGTAACTTTGTAAGGATTCTCCTTCTTCTTGTGTGATGGTGAACAATTTGTTCGATAGTATAGAATGGGTGAAGTTTTCTTGAAATTTTGTGACAAAAAGCTACAGCAAAAAGTCCCAGACCTAATGGAGTTGTTTCTTTGGTAATAGAACCATGTTCAGGCTATGCCCATTAATGAGAGGCAGAAGAGATTGCACATTTCTATCGCTCCTCCTCCTCCAGCCTGAATTGCTGTGAAAAAAGACCTCGATAAATTGTAACAAGTTGGAGTCTCCACTATATTACTTTGGCATGGGTTGGTAGAGCATTGGGGCAAAAGGTGCTTCTTGAAGAGAGGATTGCAAGTTTGTCTATTGTTACTGCCCCTGGTCTCGATGGTCTTCTCTATGAGTTTGATAACTGCTTTCTTCATTAGTACTTGGAGAGTGATGTCGAGTGCTAGGTTCATGCCAAATCCTCTTGGACCAATTGAAGGTGCCAGAACTTGCATTCTGCTAGTAGTCTTTGCATGTTGCCTTCTCGCGGCCTTCATTGGCCTCCTACCCCTTATGGTGATCATCTCCTTGTGGTGGCTATTCTAGCACTATTTGCCTTACTCTGGATCTTTCCTGATTCGAAGGTGCGTTGGTACTTCTGCCGAAATCTTGGGCTTCAAAGGTGTAGAACCATGGCCCCCCGTTCATTACGGTTGCGTGGGCCAAGAGCAAAAGGTGTGACAAATAAGTTGGGTCAAACCCTGGTAGAGCCTTTTGAGCGAAATCTGGTTCCTGAGAAGCTCGATGATCGGTTCAAATTTGGATGGCTAGACGCGATGGTTGCAAAGGAGCCGATGTGTCGCCTCTCTCCTGTGGAGGTGGCATTGTAGGAGCTTGCCGAACATCTTGCCCTTGTGTGGCGTACCCGGATTTTAAGCCGGATACTCCCTCGTGATCACTGTACCGGTCCCTGGGTCAGTAGCCGATACACACGAGTTAACCTGTATATCATTGTCATACATGCGTAAATAATTAAATAGACCGTTAAGGTCGATAATCTGATACCTGTAGCCCAATGGCTATAAACTTGCAGCGGAAATCTAGCGGAGATGTGGCCCACCAGTATGCCATACCCGACAGGCAACTGACTGGGGTTACGCCCTAGCTTTCGCGGTCATATTCGTATCTGCAGACTGATGTCTTCTTCATCTGGCCAAATCAACAAGCCAGGTGAGTACATTGAATATACTCGCAAGCTATTCCCACCGGAGGAAATATACGGCGATATTTCATGTAGGGAATAGATCAAGGAATGGCTCTACCCTAAGTTGCAAGTTGTGCGGAAATGTAAGTTCTTGTTCGAAATACAGAATAGTAGATTCAAGAGCATTTTTGAAATCAAATTCGTCTCTGTCGAGACAGCATCCGGTGCTAGATAATCCAGCAGTACAGTCGTCCACTAGAGGCCGGTAGCTCCATCTACCGCCTCGAACAATCTTTACAACCTACCCGCGCTACCGCCTCGCGGCCCGGGCTAGGTTTTCTCTTCTGCAGTTCCTCGCTACCAACCTGTAGCTTAAACTGCTCACTGTGGACACATCATGCCCACGTCCTTAATCCCATTTCCCAGCTTTCGCAACCAAAACTCAGTCTAACCAGTGTGTGGCCTTACTAGTTCATGTCCATGACCGAGGACGCGGCTATTCGAATAGTTTTTAACCCTCTGCAGAGGTGGTACGGCTTTACTCACAAGATGTAAGTCACCCTGGGAATACTTCGCGACGTATATTGACAGGGCTATTACAACGAGACCTTTCGCCCGTGTTCACACTAGAGCCGGACCCGCTAGGTGGGTAACCCAACTTTGGCATCCCAGATGTCAAAATGGGACTCCCCCCTTTGTGTCAGACCATGTTCCACGTACCTTGTAGGACTCTACTGAGCTTTACCCCCACGACGCTGTGAGACTCACGAAGAGCTTTACCCCTACGCAGTCCCGTGGAGATCCTCTAGGGAATCCCGGATCCACCTAGCACATCACCCTAACTTCCCACAGTTCCGAGCTCCAGCATTAGACGAGGTACCGAGTCAAGTCCTTCCCATAAAGGACATGTGGACGTACGGTAGGGGAACTGATTCAGCGGCACTTAGGTTCGGTCCTTAACTGATTCGAGCAAGACTCCATGTCCAACCATCACCTCAGGTAGCAACCGGCCACCCTGCCATTCCAGGCCTCAGGTCGCAACCGGCTCCCTACCCTTTTCTGTTTCAAGTAGCAATCGGCTACTCTACCACCTCCAACTCCCTTAGCACTCTTGCCCGAATCCAAATCCTCCATCATCTCATTCAGGGTTTAACAAACATTTCTTTTTAAATGGCACCTCGGTTTGCATTTACAAACCGAGGGTTTTGATCCCAATCCCATCGCATCGATAAAACTTAGTTTTTACTACAGCAGGGCTAAGCAGGGCTATCGCCTATACTCCTAATTAACTCGCCGATCTTCCAATGATCAGCACTTAATACTAGGGTTACAAGGATATGGTTTATCGGGCCTAAGCCGTGCATCTTATAGGAATAGCTAGGTCTACATAAAATAATGATTTTACACACATAGCATGCAATTTCATAAACAAAATAATTAACTTCACAAATATAGGATTTCAACATGGTCAAGGTGGGAATGCTTGCCTGGCGATAAATGACGTTAGACTGAAGCTTTGTCTTGACACGGCAACGATTCGGAAACCTTTTCGCGCGAGATCGCAACGTCATAACCTACATGTCGGGAGAACGCCGAATGAACAATAATCCGAGGAAGAACCAAACAAGAACCAATATGTGCACATGAAAGCCTCAAACGTATACTGGTTCGAGGATTTCTCTAGGGTTTTTGAAAAGGTGGGGAGGGAGCTAACTTCACATGCAGTATTGATTTGTTATACTTTGGGAAAACATTGGTTGATTGCGTACTATCATGATAATACTTGAATGCCCTTGTCTCTTCATATTTTATTGGGTGCACGGATGCGTCTAGGGTTTTATGCGACCTTTCTCTTTTGCTTCGTGAGTTTGTTCCTTCCATTGTTACTGGTGATCCCTGGAGAAAACTATATACTTACTGATGGGTTTAGGCCTTTAACATGATCCTAATCACACTGGGGAAATCATGAGCCCATGATTTACTTACCTATGTCTCATCGGTGTTTACCTTGATTATCTTCTGTGATATTCTAATCTCTCGACACTATTTTGTTATGATCCTTTCGCTAGGGTTTTAGGGTCCTCGGAAATCTTGTACTCACATTTGCTTTTTAAGGTTTTGGAATGTTTTAGATGGCCTCATGCTTATTGTCCCAAGGGTATTAGACACGGGTAACGAGTTAGAAATCCATCTCAGGCTGCTGAACCTTACCACCTCTTTTAGCTAGACCTCAAATCGTGGGAAAACGATAATTGATACTTAAAAGGGAAATTAGGTCTAGCGAACCCTCTTAAAACTATTCGGGTTCTTTGGTTCCCTAGAAGTTCTAAGGTATTTCAGAACGTTTTACAGGCATGCTGTTGGTAATCTGAATTTTAATTTGAGCGTTTAATGCCCTTTCAAATATGTTGAAATGCAACTATATTCTATGCCTCATAACCCTAATGCTATAGGACAATTCAAACCCTATAAATGCATGGTCACCGAGAGCGATGGACATATATTACTACTGGTAAGTTAAGTTGGGTCATTTTATAACCTGTTTCAACCATATTTCTGATTTAGACACATTAAATTTAAGCCATTTCCTTAGGTCATTCTCTATTTCTATTTAAATGTTTTTGAATCTTTGAGAAAATGTTTGAACCAAATGGTAGGGACCTTTCTCGGGTTTCCAGAACCGGGGAGCTTCTGCCAAAACTAGTTTGGTTAGCACTAAACCGGGCTGTTTATTGTGGAACCAGAGCTGGAGTAAATCGGTTTGGTTGGAATACGCTTTCAGCTGAACGGAGTGCGCTTCCTAGGGAGAAAAATGGAACGAGGCGAGGGCGCCAACACTCACTGGTCGTGGGCTTTGCCCTGCCCACAGCCCATGCGCCAGAGGGGTTTTTCTTACCGGCTTGGTGGTGGGCGGGGGAGCCTCACCGGTGGCGTTGCCTGGGGTCGCTACCGACGGCGGCTGGTCGGCGCAGGACGGCGAGAACCGGCGGCGCGGGGAGAGGCGGCGGGGCCGGTGAGGTGAGGTGGGGATCCATGCTGGTGGCCACGGGCAGGGGCGAGGGCCTCGGTTGCGGCAGCATGGAGGAACCGTGTCGGGGTCGCCGGGGTGGTGACCGGCGTGGGGGTCGCTGGGCTTCTTGCCGGCGGGGAGCGCGTGCTTGGTGGCGTCGCGTGGCCAGAGTGGAGCTCTTGCCGCAGCTGAAGGAGAGGAGATGGCCAGATGGGGAATGCGAGCTCGGGAAAGAGAGGCAATGGGGATTAGGAAGTAGAGGGACTTCGAGAAAAGAGTTGGCCGGCCGATGCGGCCTGGTGCGCTCGGAAAGAACAGTAGGAGACAGGGAGGGAGGTAGATGCGGCATGTAGGAGCTTGCTCCGGTGGGGAACGGCGGGGAGATGGAAGAGAGGAAGAGAGATGAGGTATACCGGGCTCGGGTTGATGCTAGTGAGTAGCTAGAAGGGGTCTAGTAGGTGGAGCTCCGGGTAGAAAAAGGAGAGGGGAGGAAGAGGAGCTCGGGATGAAGCTGATGTTTATGGGGATGGAGTAAGGAGCGAGGGAGGACTAAGAAGGGGAAAGGAACACTGGAGCTTGGAGCTCGGGGATGATTCCTAGGCAGCTCAGGTTGCTTGGGAGTGTGCAGTACGGTTGGGGAAGCTGAAGTTCGTGGAAGCAAGGAATGCTCGGCTTGGTTTGGAGTTGAGCAAGGTGAGGCTTAGGTGAGGAGAATGGCAGTGGGGAAGAACGGGGCAGGGGCGTGGAGCAAGGAAGAAGAGGATTGGGGCGAGCTCAGATATTTTGAGAGGAGTGACATGGGGATGGAGTTGGCTGTGAGCTGGACATGCGTAGAGGGTGGAGCTGCAGGGCAACGTGTTCAGGAGAAACAGGAGGTTTGGCAGCGTGCACAGTGTGTTGGCAGGTGAGAAATCAGTTGGTACACCTTGGGTGGCCTTAGCAAAACAGGTTAAGGGTCAGTGGGAGTATGACGTGTGGGTCATGACCCACATGGTAGATGCAGGCTTGCAATTTGGTTGGACAAATCAACAGAGAGTGGCAGGGAGAGAAAAGGCTTCACGAGGAAGGGAATTAATGAGGGGCTGGACAATGGAGAATAGTTACCGTGGCAGAGAGGAGTAGAACAATAGCAGAGGTTTAAGCTCAATAAAACTAGAGGCGTTGGAATGTTTATTTTAGCTGGAATGTACCTCAACGTCGGGCCTAATTTGGTTTGAAATTTTGTACCTTGCTAAACCATTATTTGCGAGCATTTGGAAATATCTCAATGGCTCATTTAGAGGTTTTGTACTAACGAGAACATGATGTTTTGGAATTTGGGTTTTGTTGGATTATCCAAGGATAACACGGATTAAGGTGTCGGTCATTCGAGCGGCAGCATGAGGAATGGCATGGATGGGCTTGATATCCATGGAAAAGGGTGAATCCCAAATCACACATTAAAGGGAACAGAGGTGTACATGCGTACGCATACATATTCTAGGAGAGAGAAAAGGTGGCGGAAGATTAAATGGGCACATGCAAGGATATGCCGGACTTCAAGGTGTATGTGCCCATATACACTTGGGAAAATCTAAGCATATGTACATAGGGTTGAAACAGAGTTGAATTACGTACTAGGGTTTGGATTCTGCAACTCGGAAGGAAATGGTTAGGGTTTGTGTACATGCGCGTATACATAAAAGCAGTATATTTTTGCACATGCTCACGATGGGGCAGGGCGAAGTTGGTGGTAGAATTTCAGGTCGTTCGGGAGAGATTCAAGATGGGTATATGCTCCGATTTCGTAGAAGCACTGTGGGGACACCTTGCGGCAGATATGGGTTTAGGTCGCACCAATTGGATAGAAGGGGAGGGATGCCAAGGTGTGCTCATGGCAGGAGGGTAATGGCGAAATAGCTAAGTATGGAGATCGGGTATTGAATGGGGTGCTCATGTTGTCGGACAAGTTCGGAGCTTTAGGGCTTCGGCAACACGGAGATCACGGAGGAGTTAAGAACATGGTTTTTCAAGTTTCAGTATTTAGCTACATTATGATTTGAACTCAAGTTTTAATTGAGTGTATTTCCAGCTGACATTATTAATGAAAAAGTTTTTGTTAGCCCTAATTTTTAGGTTCCGAAAATTCGGGGTGTGACACCTTGTGAGGTCCCAAGCAATGTGAGGGAGGGAATTGATGTCGAGAGCTTATGCATTAACCATAGACCTTAAGCTAGTGACGAGTTCTGTAGGCACTTGCAGGATTTCTCCTGTCGGCCTTCTGATGTCTTTCTGGGTGGCAGGTATGACATTGATTGGATTCGTCATGGTCGTATCTTCTTGAGTCGTGATGATTCCCATTTCAATGCTCTTTTCTTCGATGGATCCTTGAGTACTTTTCTTGTTGGTGGCGTGACTTGTACGAGACTTGTTTATGCCATCATCAATGACCTCTTTTTTGGTCGGAGACATGGCGACACGGATGGCTTGGAAGATCGTCGGCTTGCCGAGCTTGATGGAGGGGATGTGGCTTGTGTCTTATTAGCGGGTCCCATATGCGGTGCCACTATTGTCATTTTCAGAAATGACTTAGAGAAAGGGGGCGTGTGTCAAACATGAACGAAATGTCAAGAGTGTTGAACAAGTAAATGGTGTGAGCGACGATCACAATGCTGGCATTGGACACTAACACGAGGGACACGATGATGTTTTTTAACGGGGTTCAGCCTCGAGAAGGCATAGTCCCGTTGAGGGTGTGACCTTATTTCCTCAGATCCTCGACTATAATAGTGTCTTCAGACTTTGGATTTCTCTCTTGCCTATGGACGGGGCCCTCGAACTCGAGAGAGACCTTTCGAGGAGTATCGACCCCACCTAGGACAGGCGAGAGCTTGTATTCCAAATGAGAGGTGTCTTACCAATGACGTATAGGGTGCCTTTTATAGGCTAAGAGTGGGAGGCAAAAGACGCCCTTGCCCTTGGTGGCAGGAGAGAGGTAAGGGTAGTTTAGACTTATTTGGTCTATAGAATAGGTGCATGAGTATGAGCGGATTTGGTCCATGATCCGTGGTGGACTATGGGCTTGTGTTGATTTCTTCTTAATGGATCTTTAGCTCACGGGATTGGGTTGACCTCGCCTTTAACTTCTTATTTTTATTCTTTTTACAGTTACAAAGATCTATGATTGTGATCCATTAATATACCACAGTTCACCAAATTAATAGCCAGATGTTTTACTTTATTATGAGATTTTCTAATATGTTTCGTTAGGTATTTCAATATATAGTAGTTAGATTTATTAATATATAATAGGTAGATTTGTTAAGAATGTTTAACCTTCACATGTTGCTAATTAATGAGTGGAGTTAGAGAGACATCATAATAAATAACATTAGTAACATGGTAAGGAACCTTTGCAACGTATTAGGGATTAATGTGCGCTTATTACTAAAATGCCCCTATTGGGCTAGGCTATAAAAGGCCATGAGATGGAGAGTTTTGACATGGTAGCTTTGAGCTCATAAAAGAAGATGCATCTACTATAAAGCGAATACAGTTAATAAAGAGCGCCCAAATTTCTCTCCATACATTTGTGTTCTTATTTGTGCAATGTGTTTATGTACTTGTTGAATGTGCTAATCGGTGAGCGAGAGCGACGATGGTTTCACAACATTTTATGGAATAGAGTATCGGAACATTGCCGGAATGATAGAACACAAATTTGGAATAGAGTATCAGAACAGTGCTCCCCAGACCACAAGATATGGTGGCTACTATTCTTGATCGATGAACTCTATAGAATAGAGTATCGGAACATTGCTAGAATGATAGAACAAAAATTTGCTAACTATTGTATTCTCTAAGTACATCGCATCTATTATAATATTAAAAGAAAACGAAGCCACCATGTTAACCACAAAGGCTAAATTATCTACACCGTTGGATCATGGTGGGTCCACATTATAAAGGTGTAGATGAATGAGATTATTTATAGAAATCCATAGTCTACACAACTCTTGCTAGGTGGATAAAGAATACAACTTTATTTCTCTAAATTAAATTTCAGAATTAATTTAAATAAAAATACTAGTTAGATTTATATATTAGGTGGATAAAAAATACAACTCTATTTCCGTGAATTAAATTTCAGAATTAATTTGAACTAAAAATTAGCGATCGATTTATACATTCGGTGAATAAAGAATACAACTCTATTGACCTAAATTAAATTTTGGAATTAAATAAAATAAATAGTTGAATTTATATATGAAGTGGACAAAGAATACATCTCTATTTCCATAAATTAATTTTTGAGATTAATTTTAAATAAAAATTAGCAGTTTGATTTATATAAAATAGAAACATGGGATAAAATTAAAATAAAATTAACAATTTTATTTCCATTCGATAGCACACAATATGTAGTGATGGATGACAAATGTCAACGTAACATGCATTGGACATAACAACATGTATGGACTACTTCTATCGATGGGCAAAGAGAAATCATGCACTAGATGTACCAACATGCATGTATTTAGTAGTATAGGAAAAGAGGTCAACATAAGTAGAACGAAGACGGATGAAGGGTGCTAGTCATTGACAGAGTTCACAATGGCTAGATGCGATAGTGAAGAGGGAAATTGAAAGCATCGTAGATTACATGCATGTCTAAGAACTAACACCGTACATCACTGCTACATGCAAATGTACTATGTGTGCAAGAAAGCGTATCGTACGAAACTAAGCGCAACGGTGGTGTCGCTGTAGCAATAAAGGTTGGAAGCAAGAAATCACATCAAGTATGCTTTAAATTATTTCAATTGTGCTAAAAAAAATATAAGTTGGTGCAAAACAACATGGGCATGATGAGAAAGGAGGCTGTCATAGGTGTGATCGCAGACAATGTATTTGATGCACCCCTGTTAGGCTACAAAGACCAACTAGGGTGC
The DNA here is from genome assembly GCA_019208055.1 of Stipa capillata. Classification (NCBI taxonomy): domain Eukaryota; kingdom Viridiplantae; phylum Streptophyta; class Magnoliopsida; order Poales; family Poaceae; genus Stipa; species Stipa capillata. The sequence goes on along the minus strand of JAGXJF010005077.1, from coordinate 203,208 downwards.
TATAGGGAGCCAACAACGTGTGTTCGACTCGTGCTTAGCCCGTGTAGAGTCTGCTACGGTGTCGCACGTCGTATGTGACTCGGGGCGAGGCTGCCTTCACCAGCCTCAAGTATTTTTCAAATAAATATAGAACTAGGAGCTTTACTAAGAAAGAATCCCCCCCCCCTCAAATGGGAGGAAGGCTCCCCAATTTACAGGATGAGGATTGGCTTGATGTGCAATTATAAAGTTGCCCGTAGGCAATTTACGGTTATACATCTCAGTTTATATCATTATTTGGGGTATTTTGATCTTTTTGCCCTACCCCTAAAGGAATAATGAAGAGCGTATTGGGGGAATCTTCAGGGGATTTTGCTCCGGGAGGTGCTACGGTATGAGTTGAAGGCAAGTGTTAGAGCGCAGATGGATGATGGAGCGTAGATGACCGACGGGGTTGTGTCGGACAATAGGGTTGTGTCGGACGACAAAGTTGCGGCAGATGTCAGAGTCGGGTTGGATGACAGACTAGCACAGACGTCAAGGTCGTGTCAGACGATAGAGTCACATCAGATGTCGAGATCGTGTTGGACGACGGAGTCATGTTGGACGACGGTGTCGTGTCGTGTCGTGTCTGAGTGACGTATGACGAGGTCTTGACGAGGTATTGACTTATGGTGAGGTCTTAATGTATGACGTGATGAAACTCTTAAAGAACAATGATGAGTATGAAAATATTGTTGAAGCGTCAAATTTTGGGTTACCGAGTTATTGGCATCGATTCAGGGTAGTGCATTGACCCTTCCCTCAACAGTAACCTCTGTCACACTGGATGGTCGTGAAGCGCTTGCCTGGGTCAGTGCATCAATCTTGAAGGGTTGACGCATTGATCCGGATTGACACCACTTAGCATCTGTGGGCACTTGAGACAATTTTGTCGAAGTGAAGATGTTGCCACGGTGCTGCCATGACGACTTTACACCTTCTCGTATACTCGCTGGGATTTTTCTGAAATTTTCCTAACTTTTTAGGAATTTTTCCGAACACACAGTCTTTCCCCAATTTTCTAGGCATTTTTTAGATTTTTATTTTTTTGAATATCTAGAATTTTAAGATTTTATTTACTTATCTTATTTTCTAAAGGCGCTCATGTATATGAACATACACCACGTATATATATGTATATATATGTATATATATTGAGTAGCGCGTTTTGTTCCTTTACCCTCATGTACCTAGCAGATAGACCAAGCTGCCATGCTCCTTGCCCTCAAGCTAGTAGGGCGACGGGCCCCCGCAGTGCAGGCTGGTGCGGCGCGGCTTCAGATCGGCTCGGTGTGGACCGTGCCAAAGGCGGGGTAGGCCAGGATGGAGCGTGGGGCAAGCCGGAGTGAGCAGGGGCAAAGGAAGGGATGAAGGAAAGAAAGAGTGGTGTCCTTGGTTAAAATTTTCCATCAAGTTAACTACAAGTTTGGCTCGTCTCTTCTGTGCAAGTCCTTCGGCGCACACCTTTGTCTTCCATGCTCTTTTCCTTTTACGTGATGCTCCCTCATTTACTTATATTACTCTTTTCCTTTTACATGACGCTCCTTCGACGAAGCGCTGAGCTCGACACTACAATGAAGTATTGTGCTCGACGACACGGCACCGCGATGAAGAGTTGACCTTGACGCGACGACGGAGCATGCTACAACAGAGTGCTGAGCGCAACGACGCGATGGAGTATGGAGCTCGATATAACGACGGAGCACACCGCGATGGAGCGCTGTGCATGATGTTGCGACAAAGTGTGGAGCTTGACACCATGACGAGATGTTAAGCTTGACGATGCGGTGATGAGGTGTTGAGCTCAATGCCGTGGTGGAGCACTGTGTGCAACAGATTGTTGAGCTCGACGTCCCCATGGAGGGTTCAGCTCGACATCACGAAGAAGCACTGAGCATGATGGAGTGTTGAGCTGGATGTCACGACGGAGGGTTGAGCTCGACATCATGACGAAGCACGCGGTGATGGAGTGTTGAGCTCAACAACTGGACAGAGTGTTGAGCTCGATGTCGCGATGGAGCTCTGAGCGCGACATCGTGACAAAGCTTGCCGCGATGGAGTGTTGAGCTTGACGTCAGGACGGAGGGTTGAGCTTGGCATTGAGACGGAGCATGCCACGATGGAGCGCTGAGAGTGGATGTGTTTAGCAATTTCTAATATGTATGCACCTGCGAATACATTTTTGTCTAGGTCATGAGGTTAGTCATGACACAATAACAAGGTAGCAGGGAGTCATGCTTCAAATGAGGTTAGCCAAACAAGCAGGGATGAGGAGTGAAAGTGGGAAACCTAGAGATTAGTATGAAATTCTTTGGTTTTACATGGCAAGCCATAGACCTAAATGTCGTCGGTTTTTGGTATCCTACAACAAAATCCTCACCTGTTGCCTACTTGTCTATCGATATTAAACAATGAAAGAGAAAATGAGAGAGAGAACATCACATAAGAATAATTAAAAATTGTTATTAAAAGATTACTCTCAACTAAACTTTAAAAAAGTACTACACTTATTGAAAATATTTCTACCAACTTACAATAATATTTTCTCAAAACATACCCGTGGCTATAATTTTCTCTATATTTTAAATAACATATCAAAACTAATGTCGCAAGGAATAAAATTTAATAAAGTTGACGGCATGGGATAAATACTGACAAATAAAATAATATCAGTAATACGTAATAAATCTAACAGCATAAATGCGTGAGCCACCCCGCTAGTTTAGTATACGCGAGTTTAGTATCACGGACGATGATTTGCTCACTTTCGAATGTTTGCACTTTATTGAGCATGATCCTAACTCGGATAATAGTTTTTGTGCTTATAGGCTTGATCTTTCTAAAGCATATGATAGGGTGGATTGGAGATTTCTCGGATGCGCGATGCAAAAGCTGGGTTTTGCTCATAGGTGGGTCCAATGGATAATGACGTGCGTGACCACTGTGAGGTATTCTGTTAAATTCAATGGAGCCCTCTTGGATTCCTTTGCACCATCTAACAAGATGACCGATTATTCTCTTTCCTATTCCTTTTTGTGGCTAACAGTTTGTCTACTTTGTTGAAACAAGGAGTAGCATCAAATGAAATTTAATAAAGTTGATGGCATGGGACAAATACTGACAAATAAAATAATATCAATAATACGTAATAAATCTAGCAGCGTAAATGCGTAAGCCACCCAGCTAGTTTAGTATCATGGATAATGCTTTGATCGCTTTCGAATATTTGCACTTTATTGAGCATGATACTGACGCGGATAATAGTTTTTGTGCTTATAAGCTTGATCTTTCTAAAGCATATGATAGGGTGGATTAGAGATTTCTGGAGTGCGCAATGCAAAAGCTGGGTTTTGCTCATGGGTGGGTCCAATGAATAGTGACTTGCTTGACTACCGTGAGATATTCTGTTAAATTTAGTGGAGCCCTCTTGGATTCCTTTACACCATCTCACGGACTTCACAAGGTGACCGGTTATCCTCTTTCCTATTCCTTTTCGTCGCTGCCGACTTGTCAGCTTTGCTTTGTTGAAACAACCAGTACAGCACGTCCGTATTACACCTGTCAGCGTATGTTGACAGCCCCAGGTATTTCGCATTTTCTCTCTGTGGATGACAGTCTCCTCTTTTTCCAGAAGGTATGGGCCAGCTTATAATCCATCCAAGTGCTCCATTGTGATTGGACTGGTTCGCCCTGTACTGGTTCAACAAGAGGTGAAGGCGGTGCTGCAAGTGGTTCAATCGTCGTCTGAGGCTAAATATCTGGGATGCCAACACCGGAAGGACGCATTCACAAGGGCAAGTTTTAGAATTTACAAGCAAAGCTTAGTAAACATCTCCTGCAATGGGGGCATAATCATTTGTCTACTGGTTGGAAAGAGGTAATGATTAAATCTGTTGCACAAGCTATCCCGACTTATGTTGTGGCCGTGTTTAAACTACCGGCCTCCGTGTGCGAGGATCTCACTCGACTCGTTCGGAATTATTGGTGGAGTGCGGAGAGCAGTAAACGGAAAACTCATTGGGTTGCTTGGGACTGTATGGTTCGGCCAAAAAATCAGGGAGGCATTGGATTTAGGGATATGAGGCGCTTAATCAAGCCTTACTGCCCACCAAGCTTGGCACCTCATTCAATTCCCGGATAGCTTATGCGCTCAAGTGCTAAAGACCCGTTACTATCCTAATGGCAGGATCACAGATACGGTTTTCTCCAGGAATGGCTCCTCCACCTGGACGGCGATAGAGCATGGCTTACAGCTGCTCAAGAAAGGATTGGTATGGCGCATTGGAACTGGGTCGCAGGTTAGAGTATGGAGAGATAACTGGATACCCCGTCACTCGACCTTGCGGCCAATTAGTAGGCAGGGTCGATGCCGGGTACGCTGGGTTTTTGACTTACTAGATCGTATAGGCGTCTGGAGGAAGGAGTTACTGTGCCAGTTCTTACCAGTGGATGTGGAAGCTATGTTTTACAGTACTTTGGTACTCTATGAATAGAACTAGGAGTACCAATTAAATCCAACCATTGATTTATAAGGGTATTATGGTCTTTTTGTCCTCCCAATCTCGTTGCACAGCCACCGGCCTCCTCCCGATCCCGTTGCACGCGTACAGACCCGCCGCCTCTCTCCCTCCCCGCACTCGTCGCCAGCTTGCCGCCCCACGCCGCCGCCTCAGCTCGCCGCCCTGCGGCGCCGCCTCTCCTCGCCGGCGCACGTGGCCGGCCCGCCGGCCCCAGCCTCCCGATCGCGCTGGCCCAGTGCCGCCCCGCGCCGCCGCCTCAGCTCGCCGCCCCGCGCCGCTGCCTCTCCTCTCCGGCGCACGCGGCCGGCCCACCGCCCTAGCCTCCCGATCACGCTGGCCCAGTGCCGCCCCGTGCCGCCGCCTCAGCTCGCCGTCCCGCGCCGCTGCCTCTCCTCTCCGGCGCACGCGGCGGGCCCGCCGCCCGAGTCTCCCGATCGCATTAGCTAGCCGGCCCGCCCGCCCGCCAGCCCGCCGCCTCGCGCCGCCGTCTCTGCTCGCCGCCTCGCCCCAGCTCTCCGCCGCCGCTCCTCCGATCTCGCCGGCCCAGGCCACGGCCCCTCTTCTCCCGGCCCGCGCCGGCGCCTCTGCTCGGTGGCAGTCGCTGCCAGCCCGCCACCCCGCGCCGCCTCCTCTGCTCGCCGCCTCGGCCCGGCGTCTCCCAACGTTCCGCCGCCCCCCTCGTCTCCCACGCACCGCCCCCTCTCGTCCCTGCCAGCCCTAGCAACCCGCGCCCGTTTCCTCTCCTCCCAATCACGCCGCCGGCTCGCCTCAGCGCCACACGCTGCGCCCGCGTCGCGTCTCCTCCCCCAGCGCACCGCCACTTCTTCTCGGCGCCACATGCCACGGCCCCTTGAGACCAGCGCGCCGTCGCCCCGTCGTACTATCGCATCGCCACCTGCTCCCTATCCGAGCCTCGTCGTGCCCTCGTGCTGCCCCCTTCTCTGCAATCACATGCGTCGTCGCCTTCTCGCCCAACCATCAAAACCTCCATTATCTTCGGATTGTTAGCCATCAGCTGAACTTTTCATTGCAGGTAGCTTATTCTGAATTTAGTTTTCGTGTAGTGAAAATCATACTTGTCTGTATTGCCACCGATCTCTTGACAGTTGAAGATTGAGAGTATAGAAAATATGTGCCTAATATCTCTGAGAAGTAATAATTTTAAGCCTGCTATATATGCCACATTGCCTTATTGCACAAAAAGAACATGTTAATCTTTAAAGTGATGTGCTCATGAGTGATGCCGTATCATCAAATGATGTTATGTGTGTGTGAAAACTGAATCAGTAGCGTATGCACTCTACTCGAAAAAAAACTTACATTACGTTTGTCAATTTAGATTATGGCTGTTTGTTTCCTTTGTCTAAGTTTGTTAAGGTTCAAATTTAGATCTTCTTTACCGGCCGCTGAATGCAACATTCAAGTTTCTGCTTTGATGGCTACAATTATTAATTTCTTTAACTTGTAGTCTTTATTTGTGATAGTTCACTAATTTTTTTTTGTGATAGTTCATCTGAGATATGGAAGGTTACAGCGCCAGCTTGGAGGAGATTGAAGAATATCACATGATGGTGAGGAAAATGTTTGAAAGCGAGGAAGAGGGTTTCAAGCACTACGACAGCTATGCAGAAAAAAAGGATTAGTGTCAGATTGGATGATAAGGAGTGCATCAGGGGTACAGAAACGGTGATGCGAAGGCGTTTCTGCTACTTTAAAGCAGGGTGCCGTTTGGAGAAGTACTTTGAAGCAACTGATCAGAAAGGGAGCCATGACCGCTCACCCGTTGTGGTTGTAAAGCTATGCTTGAGATCCAACGCAATCCTGACACGGGTGTGTGGTTTGTTAAAAACTTTGTTGATGTGCATAATCATCCGCTTGCTGAGCCTGACCAGGTAGCTTTTCTACGGTCACACCGTCGGCTAACCGACCCTCAAAAAGCTGATGCGGTGGAATACGGACTTGGCGGCCTTTGTACGTGCCAAATCATGGAAGTGATGGAGCGGCATCATGGTGGCTATGACAAGGTTGGGTTCGTTTCTCGGGACCTGTATAATTTCTTCGCCAAGTACAAGAAGAAAAGAATCTTAGGTAGCGATACTGAATTTGTGCTCAACCATATGAGAGCACAGGTAGAACGAGATGCTGAGTTTTTCTTCTAATACAGTAAAGATGCCGAAGGTCGTCTTCAGAATATATTCTGGGCAGATTCCCAATCTCAGATTGACTATGAAGCATTCGGTGATGTTGTTGTGTTTGACAGCACATATTGGGTGAACCGCTATAATCTACCTTTTGTTCCATTTATTAGAGTGAATCATCATCGTAGCACAGTTGTTTTCGGGTGTGGTATTGTTTCGGATGAGACCGTCTCGTCATATGAGTGGCTACTTCAGATATTTTTGGAGGGGATGAGGCAAAGTCACCCAAAGTCTGTGATCACAGATGGAGACACTGCAATGAGAAAGCTATTAGAAAGGTTATGCCAGAGACAGACCATCGGTTGTGCAGTTGGCACATTGAGCAGAACATGGTACGTCACCTATGAAATCCAATGCTTCGTGACTTCAGAAAACTCATCTACCATCCAATGGGAATATTTGAGTTTGAGAAATCTTGGGCTGAGTTCAAGGCAAGGTATGAGGTCACAGGACAGAACGCATGGCTTTCCAAGATGTACAAACTTAGAAAGAGGTGGTCCGCGGCTTATACCAATGGAAGATATTTTTTAGGCATGCAGAGCAACCAGCGTAGTGAGAGCCTGAACTCTAGGCTCCATAAGCATCTAGACCGCAAAATATCGCTGGTTGATTTGGTGGAGCATACTGAGCACTGCATGTCGCGTATTCAGAGGAATGAGGCTGAGTTGGATGCAAAAGCATCACAGTCAATCCCTTTCACAAAAATAAGTGCTCACCCATTAGAGAAAAGTGCTGCATGTATTTACACACCAAAGATGTTCAAGAAGGTACGAGAGAGTATTTGTAAATCATGTGCATGGGAGATTGAAGAGATGAGAGAGGAAGACGGTTTGGTCAGGTATGTAGTTCTGTTAAAAGATGGAGCACAGCATAGGTTCGTTGTGCAGTGTGTCTTGGAAGGGTCATCGGTGAATGCTGTCAGCTGCCATTGCCACAAGTTGCAGTGCGAAGGCATCCCATGTGCACACATATTTGCTGTTCTTAATTTGTTGGGTTTGGACACCATTCCTTGATGTTGTGTTACGATGAGGTGGACAATGCAAGCCAAGGCTGCATTCGTGTCAGAGAGGAACGCCAATACGCATGTGTGGTCCGAACAGATGGGCCGGTACCGCGAACTGCGCAACAAGGCTAGTGTTGCTCTATTCGAAGCTTCAAAGAGCGTGGAGCATTCACAGAAGGTGATGGATTTGCTACAGAGCATTATGGATGACCCCAAGGGGGATGATGAGAACATGGGGGCAACACCATTTGGTCCTTTGCCCGCCCATTATTCTGCCTCTAGCTATGCCTTTGGTGACAAAGTCCTTGATCCCAAACAGATTGTTACAAAAGGTGCTCCATCTAAGAAGAGGATGAAGTCATTCCATGAGAGATTGAGCCAATCCCATATGGCCAAGAAGAGAAAGAGAGCTTGCAGCGAATGTGGCGAACACACGCACGACAGACGCACTTGTCCCAAACTAAAGTAATTATTTATGTCATGTTGTTATTTTGTACGACATTAGATCCTTTGGTATCAGCCTTATTTTTGTTTCCTTTTGATTATGCAGTTGAAGCTCGAAGGAAAAAAAAAGCATGTGCTTCTGTTTGAAATAAAGGTACATATTGCCACAACATGCTTATTAACCATCTAGTTTCTTACGTTATAGGGAATGCAATATAGCTTTCAACACATTTAGCTGTTGTTGCTTATGTTTATCTTTTTGTTAGCTCTAGAAACTGAGATTAGCATTTTCACAGATTACCAAGAATGAAGATTTGGAGGAGCTTAGGAAACTTGGCCTCAAGGGTCTGTGATATCTGAACTCTGAAACTAAAGAAGCTAAAGCAATAATTTACAGTTTAGTATGGATAATCTGGAATCCTGTAACAGAAGTTATGCTTGTGTGTCTGCAATTGATTGTTAGTGTCTATAATTTATCTGGTATTTAACAATTTATTGTTGTCGGTATATATGCTCGTGTTGTTCTTCAGCTTGTGAGATACACTTCTGTTGATTTAGCAACTTAAAATCTCTGGATGTTATACTACTTATGAACCTTAGTTAGAGCAGTTGGTAGATGGCCAACGCTGTGAACCTTCAGGTCGTGGGTTCAAACCCCGCTGTCTGCGGCCACTTTTTGATTTTTTTCATTATTTGATGCCTGGCTACTTAAGTACTATACCTGATTTGTTAAGCACAGCTTGTCTCTAGCTTAATTGGTAAATTGCCACGATTGTTAACCCATAGGTTGTGGGTTCAAACCCCCATAGCCCTTTTTTGTTTTTTTAATTGATGGATTGCTAACTGTTTACTTCTAACTACAAATGTACCTAATGGTTGCACGATTATTAGATTTTTATTATAATTAATGGATAGCTAGAAGATGAAATGACGCAATATCTATGCGGTTTGTTAGTTCATCCGATCTTGCTAGCAGATGGCATTGGGACTGAACAGGACGCCTATGCTTCGTGTTAGTGAGATCGGACAACTCCTGTAGATAATAGTCTAACCATACCAAGCGGATGGATGCGAGTGCGACCAGATCACGAGGGTACATGGCGTGACCAGACGACTGCTATAGAATTATTAGATTTGTTAGTTCGTCCGGTATTGACGACAGATGGCATGTGCACGGATCGACTCCAATAGATGGCAGTGGGATTTCTCTAAGGTTGATGGTAGTGGGACTGGACGAGGGTACATGGCGTGACCAGACGACTGCTATAGAATTATTAGATTTGTTAGTTTGTCCGATATGAGACCGAGCAGTGACAATAGATGATGGTGGGAGATTTGTTAGCACAGGACGACCGGTACCTTATCCGTGCTATTACAACTTTCACAATTTGCGAAAAGGAAATCATGCCATCAAACGACATTATCTCTAGTCTATACTTCCTACCAACATGACATACGTTATGTTTCTCTGGATGGTACACTACTTACAAACCTTAGTTAGCTCAGTTGGTACACGGCCAACGCTGTGAACCTTCAGGTCGTGGGTTCAAACCCCACTTTCTGCGGCCACTTTTTGATTATTTTTGAGTTTAATAGATTGCTAGCTGTGTACTATGGAACGGCAAACGTATCCAATCAGGATTAGAATTAACAATGGAATTAACAAACAAGAAACCATACGAATCAGGAATTAGAATTTACGAACAAGAAACCATACGAATCAGGAATTAGAATTAACAATGGATTGCTAGATTGCTAGCTGTGTACTATGGAACGGCAAACGTATCCAATCAGGATTAGAATTAACAATGGAATTAACAAACAAGAAACCATACGAATCAGGAATTAGAATTTACGAACAAGAAACCATACGAATCAGGAATTAGAATTAACAATGGATTGCTAGCTGTTTATTTTCAAACGGCAAACGTATCCAATTAGGAATTAGAATTAACAATGGACTTACAGCAATCAAGTGTCCATATATATGTGCATATACATATATCTATACATATATATAATTGGACATCACGTCTGTCCACAATCAACTACTTGCCCTTTTTGTTTCATGGTGAATCCACATCCATGGAGCCCGGCTACCACCCTCAACCAAGTGCAATGAACACTAAGGTTTGTACCTTAATTATTATAACATGAAATACTTAATCATTAGCACTGTTTCATTTTTTTTCCTGCTTTTCAGGCTCCACCTTCCATGGAGAGCACACCTGGAACAAAGGAGGGGCAATTTCATGAGCCCTGCACTTCCGTACTCCGTAAAATAGCATCAACAGCATATACTGCAGCACGAGCTACGCCTAAGGTACAATAATTAACTCTTCAACAAAAGTCAGCAGCTTATATGTGATCCCCCATGCAAGCAAAATTGACATGAATGAACAAACATGATAAGAAAACAGAAGTAAATCAATCAAAGTGAAAGCATTAACTGAGACTAGCTATAAAGCAGCATCATCAACCAACCAACCCATATTCAGGGAGAATAAAAGGGTCCTGTAATTTTTTATCAGTTTCTTTTCGCTTATTGCTTGGGTAGCCTGTTCTATTCATTTCTTGATCATTGATTAGCTGTACTCCCACCTTCTTTTCTCTTCTATCAATGGATAGTGAAAGCAGCAGTTGTCAACAAAGTACTAGCTAGGCAGATCTTCAACAAACAAATGACAAGCATTTGCTAGCAAAAACCAACTTGCTAAAATATCATGAGATCTTGAAGGAATACTTTTCATGTGCGTGATTGATTTGGCCAAATTTTGAATAGATAACGACCAACATTGGTACGCTGCTCAGCTAAGGAAGGCTTCATTCCTGATCAATGAGTCTTTTCTATCTAAACACATAATCTAGCCCCACACATCTGTAACAGTAAAGAACTCACAACACCATATGCATCAAGAACTTACAGGGTTAACCAGAAGCTCATCTTTGAAAGCATTGTATTGGGAACGCTTTTTCTCCAGTTCATATGCCCACAGAGCATGATCCGTTGGCAAGTATCCCAAGAGAAATCTATGTTATAATATGCAACTGTGTAATTTAGTCGCTTTGAGAAATCTGTGTTATAATATGCAACTCGTACCATCTGTGTTAAAATGTAAACAAACCAGGCAAGCAACAAAAAGGTGGTTCTCATACTCTCTTTTTATACTTGCATTCCATAATTGTTTTAAAGAAGCACATCCTCTAACAAATTAGTTTAATTTACAGGAAACAATGGCATGTTGTCAAACAGCAATGTTTGATCTTATCAGTTTGTTGGCTCCAGATCAGCAGAAAGCAATCGAAGAAGTGGGACTTGGAGGTTTGCTCAAGTTAGGACAAGTTCAAATCCGATGCCAGACCTGCAAGAAATTGGCTGATTCTTATGATGTAGACATAAATGCTTTCAACATTGGAGGATCTAGGCTACAAATCACCTTACAAGATGTTGATTATCTCTTAGGAGTATCGTCGGAAGGAGAGGTCCCAGACATTAGAAAAAAGGCATCAAATGAGATCGCCTTTGCATCACAACTCTTCCAAGCATACAAAGACGACAACGGCAAAATTTCTTTCAGTGGCCTAGTCCAACAAATAAAAAAGAGCAACGGATCTCATGATGAACATTTCATCAGAAGATTTGTGTTGTGTACAATTTGTCGTCTACTATGCCCTACAACAAAGACTAATGTGAGCGCGGACTACTTAAACCTCATGTTAGATGTAAAAGACCTCAATAATGTCAATTGGGCAAGGCTAACATTGGATCACCTCCTACAAAGTATAGTACAGTACAAGACGAAACAACAAGTAAACCTTGTGGGCAATCTGGCTCTCCTACAGGTAAGACCCCATGACTACTTATGTATGCACCAAGTACAAATACATAGCGTCACTTGCTAGAACTAACATTAATATGTTGTAATGCAGGTTTGGTACTGGGAAAAGTTCTATGTGAACGAAGCAGAACATGGGATAGACATAGATTACACTGGCCGTGAAAGACCATTAATTCAGTATTGGGATGAGGAGAAAGAAAAAAAAAGAGAGAAAGCTAAGTTCGGAGAAGGGACGGTATACAAATTCTTTGCGAAATGTTCATGCAAATTAGATTTAAGTTGCTATCTTTGAAGGCACAAACTAACCATAAATGTTATATTCTTTATCAGATTATTAAGGAAATCAAGAGTGATATAGAATATATATTGCACAGAACAACCCATCTCAGCTCAAGTGATGATGTAGGCACATGTTAAAAACCACATTATGAATAATTATTTCTTCTCTTTGCACATTACATGTTATTCTGACTCATTTACATCCTATTATGTAGGGCCTTAGCATTCTTAAACAAGTTCTCCTGAATCAGCACGTTATAGAATGTAAGCTTGACAGGCAACATTATATCATCAAAAATAAGTTCTACAAGCCACTGCAAGATTCTATATATGACATGGAGCACAATATGAAACAATTACTAAAAACACAACATCGTATGCAGATCGCTTTTGAGGTATGTTCTTCACATATGTTTGAAGATTAATATATTAAAGATTGTTGTGTGGCTTCACCTATTTTTCATACAAGATAAGGGGTACATTTTCCCCACCATATTGGAGGAAGAGGTTGAGGTAAATCAAATACGTACTAGTTAAGTAATCCTGGATTTGTAACTTATATATTACATTGCGATTCTCCTTGTCCTATGTTGTAGAGGTCGTACTGTCAAAAGGGAGACAAGTGTGCTGCACATATGCCACCTACCCAACAAGAGGTACATGGCGATGACGCAAACAAGACATCTAGTGAAGAGGAAACCAAGACAATTACCAAGCGGGTTCAAGGACCGTCAGGGAGGGTATCTAAATCATCCTTCAGCAAGAAAGATCCATATATCTACTATGATCACGAACGGAGACAACGTCGTAAAAAAAAGGAGGAAGATGGTATTTCCTATCAAATGTTGCCCGTATCTTGCTATGTATCATTGCATTTCCAATTACTTCTAAATGTTTCACCACTTACAAAACACAGTAGGTACAATTGCCACAATTGCTTGGATAAACAGACAAAGAGCTTCCAAGGTTTTGGTCCACATAGATGATCTGACCATTACAAAACAAACCCTAGAGTGCCTAACAGTAAGTTATGAAACCGATGGGTCACACAAATACTTGCATTGCACGGTAAGTTTTATAATTAAATTTGTTAGTTCTGGATTACGATATAATCTAAGCTTTACTTTTTTAATTGCAATGCTAGATCATTGACGCAACAATTTATTATCAACGGTATTCTAACCCCTTTGACACAAGGGATGGCAGAAAGGTCTTCATCGAGCAGACATGTTATGTGCAAACATTAGCTAGAGATGGCCAATATTACGCTTCGTCTATGGATGATATTGAAAAAGAACATAATAAAAAGAAGGCAGTTACATATCTAAAGCACGACATGGTAAAATATATTACCTACTTAATTTATTTCTTAAAACATTTATTTCATATAGTTTTATGTCAACCTTCATGCAGATCTTCCTACCCCTAAACCAGGGTCTACATTGGTAACTAGGAGTGTTGAACGCCCCATCAAGACAAATTCAAATCCTTGACTCATTGGCTTCGTACGGTAAAGAGCCACATATGCAACTAACATACTCGGTGAGCTTATCATTTTGTACTACCCTTCAGTTAACATTCTTACTTTGTACATTCTATTCATTAGTTAAATGAACACTTCACAGCTCAAAGGAATAGAGTCATATATAGAGATGGCAAAAACAACTATAGAGCTACCGAAAACTAGTTGGCCAGACTTCAAAGTGACGTCTTGGGATATCAAGACTATAGCAGGCGTACCAAGGCAAAAGGACTCGTATGTTACATCCATCAACAAAAACTTATTTTGCCACCTCGAGAATGCTGTACTAATATATTACAATCCATGCAGTTCCTCATGCGGCCTTTTCATGCTAAAGTTCATAAAACTATGGATGGGATCTAAATTGTTGAAAATATTTACGCAGGTGCACATATTTGAACTTTCATTTCTACACGTACTGTAAATCTCCTTGTAGATTATTTTCTAACTGCTTGTCTCTACCTATGCAGCGTGATTTTGATGTGTTTAGGAGGGAATTGGCATGTCAGCTGCTCTACTATGTTAACCACAAGATCAACACACACGATAGTTCGGAGGCATCGCGTGATGGCTAAGTGTTCGACAACAATCATCCAATTATGAAAGAATAATTTTCCCTAAATGATAGTTCTGAATTATAGATAGGCCTTACGACAGTTAAACTATGTGTCCAAAAGATTGTGTTACATGAACCGTGTTTTCTGTTAAGCCATAAAATTAGTAGGTCACGTACTATTTATCCTATCTATGCAACACGAGCTGTTAGACTTCAGAGCCGCTTATCATTCAGATTTAACATGTCACCCTATGTTCAAGACTATTTTCAATTCACTGCAAATTGACCGTACTCAAATATAACACAGATTATGCTAATAAATGGAAAAAACATATGCAAAACCACATAACAGTAAAAGCTTACCTGTTGCGGAGACGGCGCGGTGGAGGTGGAGCGGCGCGGAGCCGGCCGAGCCACAGGCCGCGGCAACGAGGCGGAGCCGGCCGAGCCCGTGGCAGCGCGACAGAGGCGGAGCGGCGCGGGGCCGGCCGAGCCCGTGGTGGCGCGGCGGAGGCGAGGCCGAGGCCCCATCTCGGTGCGGCGGAGGCGCGCGCCTGAGGCAGAGCCCGCGGTGGTACGGACGGGGCCGACCCGGTGGCGCGCGTGGCGGAGGCGGCTGAGCCCGCGGTGGCGTGGCGGACGAGCCGTGCCCACGGCGGCGCGGACGGGGCCGAGCCGGTGGCGGCGTGGTGGAGGCGGCCGAGCCCGGCGGCGTGGCAGACGAGCCGTGCTCGCGGCGGCATGAACGGGGCCGAGCCGGTGGTGGCGTGGCGGAAGCGGCCGAGCCCGGCGGCGTGGCGGACGAGCCGTGCCTGCGGCGGTGCGGACGGGGCCGAACCGGTGGCGGCGTGGCGGAGGCGGCCGAGCCCGAGGAGGCCGAGCTCGCGGTGGCGTGGCAGACGAGCCGTCCCCGCGGCGGCGCGGACGGGCCGAGCCGGTGGCGGCGTGGCGAAGGTGGCCAGATAGAGGCCCGCAGCGGCACGGCGGAGCCGAGCCCGCGGCCATGCGGCCGACGAAGAGCCCATGTGCGCGAGCACGCCGCCTCCCACCGCGCGGTTCGCCGTCCCCTGCCGTACGGTGTGCGGCCAGACTAGAGTGAGGATGGGAGAAGCCGAAATGAAATTAGGTTTTGAGAGGATTAGGGTTACCGATTGTTACATAAGTCTGTTTTTGTTTATTTCATTCCAATTCTACCCTCTAAATCAAGGTACTCCCTTACTTAATTTGTTTGATTTAAAGTAGTACTCCGTGAATCTAGATTGGAGTACCAGAGAAGATTAACCATTAGATCAGAGTAAATAGATGGTCCATATTTATTCCAGGGTACCGTAAAAGAGCTCTAAAGCATCGCCCCGGTCAGAGGAGGACTTCCTGGCATGGCATTATGAGAGAACGGGGCTCTGCTCCGTACGGAGTGCTTATAAATTGGCCCTGAATGACTACTTGACAGCGCAGGATATTGTTGCATGCGATGCTTTTCCAGATGGACATCGACCGGGCTGGGACCTTATTTGGGAATGCCCGGTACCGCAGAAAGTTAGATTTTTTGCTTGGCGCCTGGCTACGGATAGCCTGGCAACTCAAGATAATTTTAAACAAACGTCTATGGTAACGCTGAGTACTTGCACTATTTGTGGCCAGGAAGATCAGGGCTGTTTTCATGCCGTTTGCCGATGTCCGCCAGCTCGTGTGCTATGGCAAGCCATGGGGGAATGTTGGTGCATTCCGGCCTTGGGGGAGATCAATAATTCTGGACCGGAATGGCTTCTGATTCTGCTCGCTAAGCTACAACCAATGCAACGGATGATGATCCTAATGCTCCTTTGGAGAATTTGGCATGTCCACAATGAGTTAACTCATGCCCAACAAGCTGCGCCGGTGGAAGCCTCTCATCATTTCTTATGCTGCAATTTGGATTCTCTCTTGTCCATCAAAATATTTCCATGTGCCGACCCTATCAAAGGTAAGCAAATTGTCAATTATGCTAATGAAAAGACCCGTCACGTTGGATGCAGGTCCTAGACGCATGCAGCCAGCCCTTCGGGAGAAGCCAAAACTAGGTTGGGCTAAGCTGAATGTGGACGGCTCCTACACCACGGATGGAACGGTTGGCGCTGGAATGATCCTCCGTGATCAGCATGGCGACATCATCTTCACGGTGCTGGAATGATCTTCCGTGATCAGATTTGATGTATAGCCACACAGACTCAGTTAATTATTACTCTCCCTGTGATAGCATTGAAATATGATTCCATGTCAACTACATCAAATTGAACCGATTCAGTTCAATAGTTACCCGAATTCTCGAAGGTCACTAAGAGCTCGATTTGCCCTAGCAGGTGAATGGCTTTTTCGAGCACGAAAATGGTAAGAGGATATTTTGAAGGCATCAATGTCCCTGGTTTGTAACCACCTTGAGGCTCCATTAGATTTTTCAGTGTATCAATGAGAATCTTGGACAGTTCACAATTAGCGACCATAGCTGTTATGAGGAGGGCATCACCATGCGGGAAATGTATCCCCTGCGCATCTTCTTTGGAGAAAGTTAGAGGTATGCTAGCCCATTTAGGAGGGTGGGAAGGAGTGAATGTGCCTACTACATTCATTTCCTTTGCATACTCCTTTTACTAGTGCTTGGATCCCTTTCCAGAGGTTGAGCCCCCGGCACAAGGTGATTAGGTGTTTGTAAATGGAGTTCCTTGCGTTCTTCACCAAGATCTCTGACAGGTAATAATAGTACTTGACCGGGATAGATGCCCATCAAAAATTGAGCTTCGGGTGTCACCTTTCGAGGGGGGCACTGAAGGATTGTGTGTTTGGGCCTCACTCCATTACTCATGTCATTTCAGCTACACAGGTGCAACATTCATTAGTATTATGACCAGGTAACTTGTGGAATTCGCACCATTTGCCATTTCCTTGTGACTGGCATTCCCTTTGGGGCTTGCAGCCGTAGAACCAGGAATTTCTATTACGCTTGATGTTGTCTTGCTGATCTCCTTGGTGACGGTGGTTAGCTTTGATGGCTAAGACCTTTGACCCTTGCCTGTATGGATGCCTCTTGTCTCTTTGTTTTTTCTTTGAGAAATTTCTAGCCTTGCCGCCTGAGGGTGTATTGTGGTCTCTCGAGTGCAGCTTCAATTTTCTCGGGTCATTGTCCTCTCCATGCACCAACTTCTCCGAGATACGATATAGCTCTTTTGTGGTTCTCAGAGGTACAATTTCAAGGGCTCGATTCGCCTCTCCTAGGAGAAGTCCGTCGTGACAAGCATCAATTAGCATGGTGGCTGGAGCATTAACCACTTGACTTTTTGAATTTTTAGAACCTTGGAAGTAACTTTGTAAGGATTCTCCTTCTTCTTGTGTGATGGTGAACAATTTGTTCGACAGTATAGGCTGGGTGAAGTTTTCTTGAAATTTTGTGACAAAAAGCTACAGCAAAACGTCCCAGACCTAATGGAGTTGTTTCTTTGGTAATAGAACCATGTTCAGGCTATGCCCATTAATGAGAGGCAGAAGAGATTACACATTTCTGTCGCTCCTCCTCCTCCAGCCTGAATTGCTGTGAAAAAAGACCTCGATAAATTGTAACAAGTTGGAGTCTCCACTATATTACTTTGGCATGGGTTGGTAGAACATTGGGGCAAAAGGTGCTTCTTGAAGAGAGGATTGCAAGTTTGTCTATTGTTACTGCCCCTGGTCTCGATGGTCTTCTCTATGAGTTTGATAACTGCTTTCTTCATTAGTACTTGGAGAGTGATGTCGAGTGCTAGGTTCATGCCAAATCCTCTTGGACCAATTGAAGGTGCCAGAACTTGCATTCTGCTAGTAGTCTTTGCATGTTGCCTTCTCGCGGCCTTCATTGGCCTCCTACCCCTTATGGTGATCATCTCCTTGTGGTGGCTATTCTAGCACTATTTGCCTTACTCTGGATCTTTCCTGATTCGGAGGTGCGTTGGTACTTTTGCCGAAATCTTGGGCTTCAAAGGTGTAGAACCATGGCCCCCCGTTCATTATGGTTGCGTGGGCCAAGAGCAAAAGGTGTGACAAATAAGTTGGGTCAAACCCTGGTAGAGCCTTTTGAGCGAAATCTGGTTCTTGAGAAGCTCGATGATCGTTTCAAATTTGGATGGCTAGAGGCGATGGTTGCAAAGGAGCCGATGTGTCACCTCTCTCCTGTGGAGGTGGCATTGTAGGAGCTTGCCGAACATCTTACCCTTGTGAGGTCCCAAGCAATGTGAGGGAGGGAATTGATGTCGAGAGCTTATGCATTAACCATAGACCTTAAGCTAGTGACGAGTTCTGTGGGCACTTGTTGGATTTCTCCTGTCGGCCTTCTGATGTCTTCCTGGGTGGCAGGTATGACATTGATTGGATTCGTCATGGTCGTATCTTCTTGAGTCGTGATGATTCCCATTTCAATGCTCTTTTCTTCGATGGATCCTTGAGTACTTTTCTTGTTGGTGGCGTGACTTGTACGAGACTTGTTTATGCCATCATCAATGACCTCTTTTTTGGTCCGAGACATGGCGACACGGATGGCTTGGAAGATCGTCGGCTTGCCGAGCTTGATGGAGGGGATGTGGCTTGTATCTTATTAGCGGGTCCCATATGCAGTGCCACTATTGTCATTTTCAGAAATGACTTAGAGAAAGGGGGCGTGTGTCAAACATGGACGAAATGTCAAGAGTGTTGAACAAGTAAATGGTGTGAGCGACGATCACAATGCTGGCATTGGACACTAACACGAGGGACACGATGATGTTTTTTAACGGGGTTCAGCCTCGAGAAAGCATAGTTCCGTTGAGGGTGTGACCTTATTTCCTCAGATCCTCGACTATAATAGTGTCTTCAGACTTTGGATTTCTCTCTTGCCTATGGACGGGCCCTCGAACTCGAGAGAGACCTTTCGAGGAGCATCGACCCCACCTAGGATAGGCGAGAGCTTGTATTCCAAATGAGAGGTGTCTTGTAACATCCTGATTTTCAGAGCTTTTCAAAAATCTTTCTATTCAAAATTCAGAGCCAGAAAATTTTGTTGTTTATTCTTGCATTTATTAAATCTTAATTGGAATTTCACCAATTTGACCGGAGTTAATTTGAGTTAATGCCACTTGAGTTGGAGTTGTTTTCAAACTTGGAATAGGTCTCCAGAGTTTTTCTCAGAATCTTCGGAGTTCGTTTGATGTTTAATCTCGCTCTACTGTTCTTTGTTTTTATTTTGGTTTCTCCTTTTCTTTCCTCCTTTCCTTTATGGCCGCCATCCCGGCTCATCCCCACCCAGCATCCCGCCGTCTCATTCCTCCCTTGAGCAGCCACTCCGGCGAGTGCTGCGTAGCGCAGCATGCGTCGCCACCTCTTTTCCAATAGGGTTTGACCTAAATCTCTTTTCCCTAACCTTCCTATAAATACCCCACACCCCTCCCACCTTTTCCCCACTCCCCCACACTCTTTTCCCACGAAACCCTAGCCCCCAAACCCCTCTAAACAGCCGCCACCCCCTTTCTCTTCCCGTGCAGTTCCTGAACAGCACGTCCCACCTCAGTATTTTGCCAATTCCCATCGTCTCAAACATCTTTTGGAAACTCCCTTCAGTGAGATTGTTTTTAACCTTTCCCTCTACCTCTCTGCAAAATTTGGTGAAGATCCAACGGTGCAATCATTGGGAAATCACCAAATACTAACGTGCTGTTTGCACCCAGATTTTTTGCGTGTGCATCTATATTGGAACGACGCCCCCGTCAGCTCGGACCTCCTTTTCAAGATCCATTCAGTGAGATCCTGGATAATGTTGTCAAGATCATCTCCACAAAATTTGAAGGCAATCCAATGGTCCAATCTCCGGAAAATCAAGTTTCTTTATGCTGCTGTTCATGTCCAGATTTGATTACAGAAACAGTAGCTTGGCATTATCACCTCCTTTGTAGTTGATCCGGTGAGTCTATCATCAATCCCTTCGGTCAAGTTATTCCTTAGGTATCTATAAACACCTCTGTAAATTTTCTCCTTGATCCATGTAGCCGTTTGGTGGGAATTGATCCGTCTCCGACGTGCTGTCCGCGGATGTCCAGATTCGATCTGCAGAATGTCTATCTTGTCTGATCTTTTCCTGTTGACTCGGTAAGAATTATCCAAAACTCTTTGGTGGGATTTTACCTCTGTATGTCTAGTTTCTAACCCAATTGGCGGATCGTGATTTCGTTGAGCGAGCATCGCGCAGCAACCAAAACCGTCCGGTCTGTCCAGAACCAATCTATAATCTGTTCCAACCGTTTTGTGTTGCGAACGTCGCCACCACCCATATAGTTAATCTTGTATCATCTTGTGGCACATTATGCTATTCTTTTCCACTATTATTCTCTATCCAAAATCACCCGCATCATCTTATGTTCATCTATAATGTTTTTCATCATTGTTTGATCACCAAATCAAATTGCATATTATGTTAGACTATAGTTTCATATATTTATATGCTTAGTTCTTATATAGTCATTGCTTCTATTTATGTAATGTTCATGCTTAGAATTCATCATGTGATCAATCATGTTTAGTTCAATACTAGGTTTATTCATCCATATAGCTACATATTGCATGTTTGTATAGTTGAATATAACATACGCATATACAATATAATTTGGTTTTAATAGTTAGTAGATATGAGGCAGTTCAACATGTTAGTTCAATCTTGTTTATATTACGGATAAATTTGTTCATATTTAATAAGATTCATATTGCATGATCTTATGTATGTTCACATATATTGTGTTATACAATATATAACCGAACCTAATATTGCATATAACCTATAATAGTAGAAGCATAATCTTACTAAGATAATATTAATATGACATATCATATGGTAGTTGACCTTTGTATAATGTACATCTACTAGCACACATAAGATTATTATTGTATATGGCATAAGGTTGCTTACTAGCATGTTAGTGTCTTTAATCACACGTGATGATGATTGTTTAATAAACATGTTATGATTTCCATGTCACCATGTGTAGATAATATGATAAGATATATATGTGTAGATTTAAATGGAAGTATGACATGATGTTATGCAAAATATAAAGTTATTATATATATAGATGCTTCCTATTTTAACTAATGGTGTTGTAAAATATTTAGCCATAATGGTAACCTCTGTGTATAATATGGTTAAGATCACACACATGTCTCATATTTGTTCGATGCATTTCATGTGGTTTGCATGTGCAGTTTTGTGTATATGTTTATGCATATATACATAGACTAATCCATGTGTTAAATAATAATATGTCATGCAATGGTTGAACACATTATTTCATTCATGTGTATAATTTAATTGTTTGTTTAAACACGATTACGTTGCACATGTTCAATATGACTTTATGTTGTATAATCATGTAGTTGCATATAGATATATATATATATATATATATATATATATATATATAAAATTGGACTTAATATTGTTGACAATCTACATGTTGGAATAATAATCCCTTACTGAGTTATTATTTAATCATATCGTATGTAGTTGATGGACCTATAATATGTATGTACTAGTATGCATAGCTTGATATCTTATGTTACACATCCATAAGGTGGGGTATACTCACACATACATGGTTAACCTCTAGGTATCAATTATAATATATGCATATATGTTGCTAATAATCATTCTTTACTAAAATATTATTATTGTTATGTGTAGTAGGTGTAGGTTGATTGCTGCATTGTATACACACAATAGCATGAGTAGAGTTAATGTTATGTCATAGATTGTATATATGTATGATGCATGTGATGTAGATGCTAGTTGTTAATTGGTCATATTGTTTAATCACCGTTTGTATTATTAATGATTGTTATTTGATTGTAACTGCACGATTATATGTTTGGTGCTATGCTATGCCTTGCCTAATTTCTATTTCATGCCTAGTCTATCTAGTCTGTTACATGATGTCCAGTTGTATGTTGCATGGTAGTTCATATAGATTGTCATGTCGTCTATTATCATTTCTAACCGACTAGCATGCTAGGACCTTGCTTGTGTACTAGTATGATAGGTTATGCTTATTTTACTTGTATATCGGGTTTCCATGTTTAATCATATGGTTGTGCTATTGTTGTCATCGACCATATCCTATTCCCAGTTGCAAATTCTATCCTCCATAAATCTATCCTTTTTCTAGAATGATCCTGAAATCTATCCTCCATAAATCTATCCTTTTTCTAGAATGATCCTGATCCGAAAGACCATCTTTCGAGTACATGTACTCTATCCGGTTGAGATATATAATCTCACACCTTCCTAGTTGTCTTTTGACAATCCTATCCCTTCGCCTTTGCCCTTTGACACCTATCCAACCTTGCTAGCCCTATTCTTCTAGTATTTCCATTTGATATTTAATTTGGATTTATATTATTTGCCTTGCACTTTATTGCTGTTGCGACGAATAGGAAGTAGCAAAGTTGGGTAAGGCCAAGTTCCTACAGAAGAAGACCAACTCGTCAACGAAGGCATGCTATCTTTTCTTGATCATATTTGATCCTATATTTTCAAAGTCATTATATTTTATTGTTTATAAACATACATGCTGTTTTAATCTAGTAGCTAGCGTGTCGATTGACACACTTTTACCCTGTCCGCTTGTCGCCCTTTATACTTGATACCCTGAGTAGATTAGTAGGTTTTTATTCTGAATAGAGTAGAGATATGCTTAGCCATGCTTAAATTCATCATTAGGTTGTTTTGATTTGCCTCTATGGAGGAATGAATATCGGATCGATGATCCTCGTTGAAACTTGTTGAGCTCGCTGAGCTAGGGCCGGATGCCCGATGATTTCTCCCTCTCTCTATTCTTCCTATTCTACTCTGGGTGAAACTTACCATCTAATATGGTGCGGGCGACAGCTGGATCATGTGATGAAGGAGCATATGGTTGTCCTACCCGCAGAAGGCCGGTTTAAAGGAACCATTGGTCGTCTGTACCGCATAAGGCCGAAGTCTTGAAGTTGGAGAATTGTGACAACAGTACAACCACATGCTATATGGACACTGGCTTGGTCAAGTAGGTTAGTCAGCCTTTGGTGTCGATGTTGCCGTACCACAGAAGGGGTGGACGTAGCTACGAGGACCCTCGGCACAGATGGGGGGATCGGAGTGTGGGGATGTACTCTCGACTCCGAGCCAGACCCGGTGGGCATGTCACACCTTAGGGGGATCTAGCTAAAAGACCTCGTCACGGTCACCCTGCCGACACACCGATGGGCGTGTGTACAAGCCCGATTAGCTTGGCATAAGGGGATGATCGTGTCAAGTGGGTAAAGTGTACACACTCTGCAGAGTTAAAACTAATCGATTAGCCGTGTCCACGGTTATGGACAGCACATGCCTCATTCTTGATGAAAAGGACCTGTCCCTCTCCCCCTTGCTATTTCCCTCTACCCATTTGCTGATGAATCCTATGGTCGAGCTAAGGCGGGAGTCCTTGCTCGAGTGTGTTGGTCGTGGACCACACCTGTTGAAAACACCCCTGATATTAAAACTGATTTATATCAAAATGCTGCTTTCGAATCTATTTAAGTAATTTAACTAAAAGTTTGCTTTACGCAATTAAACAATAAAGCCTTCCTTTGGAGCCTTGCATGTAGTATGATAGGACCATCTGCCGCCAGGTGGCTTGCTGAGTACGTGAAGTACTCATTGTGCATGTTGTTTGTTGGACGTGTTCAGATATCTTTGAAGATGGTGGTGAAGATATGAGGTTTTTTTCTACGTCAATGCTGAGGTTTAGGTCACGTGGCCTCCGTCGACTGCCTGTGGTTGAGATGGAGACATCTACGCTTTATTTTCCGCTGTGTTTCTAAATGGTAAGGGACATAAGTCCTAGTTACTTTATTTAGTCATATCGCTGCTATAACTCAATTGTTTATGTTTCTAAAATGTTTCGTGATGTGTGCAATGATGTCAATTCGCCTGTGTTCATCAGCTTGATCCTGGACTGATGAGGAGATACACAGGGAGGGTCTGGAAGTTAAGTCTGGATTCTCACATGTCTTACCAATGACGTATAGGGTGCCTTTTATAGGCTAAGAGTGGGAGGCAAAAGACGCCCTTGCCCTTGGTGGCAGGAGAGAGGTAAGGGTAGTTTAGACTTATTTGGTCTATAGAATAGGTGCATGAGTATGAGCGGATTTGGTCCATGATCCGTGGTGGACTATGGGCTTGTGTTGATTTCTTCTTAATGGATCTTTAGCTCACGGGATTGGGTTGACCTCGCCTTTAACTTCTTATTTTTATTCTTTTTACAGTTACAAAGATCTATGATTGTGATCCATTAATATACCACAGTTCACCAAATTAATAGCCAGATGTTTTACTTTATTATGAGATTTTCTAATATGTTTCGTTAGGTATTTCAATATATAGTAGTTAGATTTATTAATATATAATAGGTAGATTTGTTAAGAATGTTTAACCTTCACATGTTACTAATTAATGAGTGGAGTTAGAGAGACATCATAATAAATAACATTAGTAACATGGCAAGGAACCTTTGCAACGTATTAGGGATTAATGTGCGCTTATTACTAAAATGCCCCTATTGGGCTAGGCTATAAAAGGCCATGAGATGGAGAGTTTTGACATGGTAGCTTTGAGCTCATAAAAGAAGATGCATCTACTATAAAGCGAATACAGTTAATAAAGAGCGCCCAAATTTCTCTCCATACATTTGTGTTCTTATTTGTGCAATGTGTTTATGTACTTGTTGAATGTGCTAATCGGTGAGCGAGAGCGACGATGGTTTCACAACATTTTATGGAATAGAGTATCGGAACATTGCCGGAATGATAGAACACAAATTTGGAATAGAGTATCAGAACAGTGCTCCCCAGACCACAAGATATGGTGGCTACTATTCTTGATCGATGAACTCTATAGAATAGAGTATCGGAACATTGCTAGAATGATAGAACAAAAATTTGCTAACTATTGTATTCTCTAAGTACATCGCATCTATTATAATATTAAAAGAAAACGAAGCCACCATGTTAACCACAAAGGCTAAATTATCTACACCATTGGATCATGGTGGGTCCACATTATAATGGTGTAGATGAATGAGATTATTTATAGAAATCCATAGTCTACACAACTCTTGCTAGGTGGATAAAGAATACAACTTTATTTCTCTAAATTAAATTTCAGAATTAATTTAAATAAAAATACTAGTTAGATTTATATATTAGGTGGATAAAAAATACACCTCTATTTCCGTGAATTAAATTTCAGGATTAATTTGAACTAAAAATTAGCGATCGATTTATACATTCGGTGAATAAAGAATACAACTCTATTGACCTAAATTAAATTTTGGAATTAAATAAAATAAATAGTTGAATTTATATATGAAGTGGACAAAGAATACATCTCTATTTCCATAAATTAATTTTTGAGATTAATTTTAAATAAAAATTAGCAGTTTGATTTATATAAAATAGAAACATGGGATAAAATTAAAATAAAATTAACAATTTTATTTCCATTCGATAGCACACAATATGTAGTGATGGACGACAAATGTCAACGTAACATGCATTGGACATAACAACATGTATGGACTACTTCTATCGATGGGCAAAGAGAAATCATGCACTAGATGTATCAACATGCATGTATTTAGTAGTATAGGAAAAGAGGTCAACATAAGTAGAACGAAGACGGATGAAGGGTGCTAGTCATTGACAGAGTTCACAATGGCTAGATGCGATAGTGAAGAGGGAAATTGAAAGCATCGTAGATTACATGCATGTCTAAGAACTAACACCGTACATCACTGCTACATGCAAATGTACTATGTGTGCAAGAAAGCGTATCGTACGAACTAAGCGCAACGGTGGTGTCGCTGTAGCAATAAAGGTTGGAAGCAAGAAATCACATCAAGTATGCTTTAAATTATTTCAATTGTGCTAAAAAAATATAAGTTGGTGCAAAACAACATGGGCATGATGAGAAAGGAGGCTGTCATAGGTGTGATCGCAGACAATGTATTTGATGCACCCCTGTTAGGCTACAAAGACCAACTAGGGTGCTATAGGGAGCCAACAACTTGTGTTCGACTCGTGCTTAGCCCGTGTAGAGTCTGCTACGGTGTCGCACGTCGTATGTGACTCGGGGCGAGGCTGCCTTCACCAGCCTCAAGTATTTTTCAAATAAATATAGAACTAGGAGCTTTACTAAGAAAGAATCCCCCCCCCTCAAATGGGAGGAAGGCTCCCCAATTTACAGGATGAGGATTGGCTTGATGTGCAATTATAAAGTTGCCCGTAGGCAATTTACGGTTATACATCTCAGTTTATATCATTATTGGGGGTATTTTGATCTTTTTGCCCTACCCCTAAAGGAATAATGAAGAGCGTATTGGGGGAATCTTCAGGGGATTTTGCTCCGGGAGGTGCTACGGTATGAGTTGAAGGCAAGTGTTAGAGCGCAGATGGATGATGGAGCGTAGATGACCGACGGGGTTGTGTCGGACAATAGGGTTGTGTCGGACGACAAAGTTGCGGCAGATGTCAGAGTCGGGTTGGATGACAGACTAGCACAGACGTCAAGGTCGTGTCAGACGATAGAGTCACATCAGATGTCGAGATCGTGTTGGACGACGGAGTCATGTTGGACGACGGTGTCGTGTCGTGTCGTGTCTGAGTGACGTATGACGAGGTCTTGACGAGGTATTGACTTATGGTGAGGTCTTAATGTATGACGTGATGAAACTCTTAAAGAACAATGATGAGTATGAAAATATTGATGAAGCGTCAAATTTTGGGTTACCGAGTTATTGGCATCGATTCAGGGTAGTGCATTGACCCTTCCCTCAACAGTAACCTCTTGTCACACTGGATGGTCGTGAAGCGCTTGCCTGGGTCAGTGCATCAATCTTGAAGGGTTGACGCATTGATCCGGATTGACACCACTTAGCATCTGTGGGCACTTGAGACAATTTTGTCGAAGTGAAGATGTTGCCACGGTGCTGCCATGACGACTTTACACCTTCTCGTATACTCGCTGGGATTTTTCTGAAATTTTCCTAACTTTTTAGGAATTTTTCCGAACACACAGTCTTTCCCCAATTTTCTAGGCATTTTTTAGATTTTTATTTTTTTGAATATCTAGAATTTTAAGATTTTATTTACTTATCTTATTTTCTAAAGGCGCTCATGTATATGAACATACACCACGTATATATATGTATATATATGTATATATATTGAGTAGCGCGTTTTGTTCCTTTACCCTCATGTACCTAGCAGATAGACCAAGCTGCCATGCTCCTTGCCCTCAAGCTAGCAGGGCGACGGGCCCCCGCAGTGCAGGCTGGTGCGGCGCGGCTTCAGATCGGCTCGGTGTGGACCGTGCCAAAGCGGGGTAGGCCAGGATGGAGCGTGGGGCAAGCCGGAGTGAGCAGGGCAAAGGAAGGGATGAAGGAAAGAAAGAGTGGTGTCCTTGGTTAAAATTTTCCATCAAGTTAAACTACAAGTTTGGCTCGTCTCTTCTGTGCAAGTCCTTCGGCGCACACCTTTGTCTTCCATGCTCTTTTCCTTTTACGTGATGCTCCCTCATTTACTTATATTACTCTTTTCCTTTTACATGACGCTCCTTCGACGAAGCGCTGAGCTCGACACTACAATGAAGTATTGTGCTCGACGACACGGCACCGCGATGAAGAGTTGACCTTGACGCGACGACGGAGCATGCTACAACAGAGTGCTGAGCGCAACGACGCGATGGAGTATGGAGCTCGATATAACGACGGAGCACACCGCGATGGAGCGCTGTGCATGATGTTGCGACAAAGTGTGGAGCTTGACACCATGACGAGATGTTAAGCTTGACGATGCGGTGATGAGGTGTTGAGCTCAATGCCGTGGTGGAGCACTGTGTGCACAGATTGTTGAGCTCGACGTCCCCATGGAGGGTTGAGCTCGACATCACGAAGAAGCACTGAGCATGATGGAGTGTTGAGCTGGATGTCACGACGGAGGGTTGAGCTCGACATCATGACGAAGCACGCGGTGATGGAGTGTTGAGCTCAACAACTGGACAGAGTGTTGAGCTCGATGTCGCGATGGAGCTCCGAGCGCGACATCGTGACAAAGCTTGCCGCGATGGAGTGTTGAGCTTGACGTCAGGACGGAGGGTTGAGCTTGGCATTGAGACGGAGCATGCCACGATGGAGCGCTGAGAGTGGATGTGTTTAGCAATTTCTAATATGTATGCACCTGCGAATACATTTTTGTCTAGGTCATGAGGTTAGTCATGACACAATAACAAGGTAGCAGGGAGTCATGCTTCAAATGAGGTTAGCCAAACAAGCAGGGATGAGGAGTGAAAGTGGGAAACCTAGAGATTAGTATGAAATTCTTTGGTTTTACATGGCAAGCCATAGACCTAAATGTCGTCGGTTTTTGGTATCCTACAACAAAATCCTCACCTGTTGCCTACTTGTCTATCGATATTAAACAATGAAAGAGAAAATGAGAGAGAGAACATCACATAAGAATAATTAAAAATTGTTATTAAAAGATTACTCTCAACTAAACTTTAAAAAAGTACTACACTTATTGAAAATATTTCTACCAACTTACAATAATATTTTCTCAAAACATACCCGTGGCTATAATTTTCTCTATATTTTAAATAACATATTAAAACTAATGTCGCAAGGAATAAAATTTAATAAAGTTGACGGCATGGGATAAATACTGACAAATAAAATAATATCAGTAATACGTAATAAATCTAACAGCATAAATGCGTGAGCCACCCCGCTAGTTTAGTATACGCGAGTTTAGTATCACGGACGATGATTTGCTCACTTTCGAATGTTTGCACTTTATTGAGCATGATCCTAACTCAGATAATAGTTTTTGTGCTTATAGGCTTGATCTTTCTAAAGCATATGACAGGGTGGATTGGAGATTTCTCGGATGCGCGATGCAAAAGCTGGGTTTTGCTCATAGGTGGGTCCAATGGATAATGACGTGCGTGACCACTGTGAGGTATTCTGTTAAATTCAATGGAGCCCTCTTGGATTCCTTTGCACCATCTAACAAGATGACCGATTATTCTCTTTCCTATTCCTTTTTGTGGCTAACAGTTTGTCTACTTTGTTGAAACAAGGAGTAGCATCAAATGAAATTTAATAAAGTTGATGGCATGGGACAAATACTGACAAATAAAATAATATCAATAATACGTAATAAATCTAGCAGCGTAAATGCGTAAGCCACCCAGCTAGTTTAGTATCATGGATAATGCTTTGATCGCTTTCGAATATTTGCACTTTATTGAGCATGATACTGACGCGGATAATAGTTTTTGTGCTTATAAGCTTGATCTTTCTAAAGCATATGATAGGGTGGATTAGAGATTTCTGGAGTGCGCAATGCAAAAGCTGGGTTTTGCTCATGGGTGGGTCCAATGAATAATGACTTGCTTGACTACCGTGAGATATTCTGTTAAATTTAGTGGAGCCCTCTTGGATTCCTTTACACCATCTCACGGACTTCACAAGGTGACCGGTTATCCTCTTTCCTATTCCTTTTCGTCGCTGCCGACTTGTCAGTTTTGCTTTGTTGAAACAACCAGTACAGCACGTCCGTATTACACCTGTCAGCGTATGTTGACAGCCCCAGGTATTTCGCATTTTCTCTCTGTGGATGACAGTCTCCTCTTTTTCCAGAAGGTATGGGCCAGCTTATAATCCATCCAAGTGCTCCATTGTGATTGGACTGGTTTGCCCTGTACTGGTTCAACAAGAGGTGAAGGCGGTGCTGCAAGTGGTTCAATCGTCGTCTGAGGCTAAATATCTGGGATGCCAACACCGGAAGGACGCATTCACAAGGGCAAGTTTTAGAATTTACAAGCAAAGCTTAGTAAACATCTCCTGCAATGGGGGCATAATCATTTGTCTACTGGTTGGAAAGAGGTAATGATTAAATCTGTTGCACAAGCTATCCCGACTTATGTTGTGGCCGTGTTTAAACTACCGGCCTCCGTGTGCGAGGATCTCACTCGACTCGTTCGGAATTATTGGTGGAGTGCGGAGAGCAGTAAACGGAAAACTCATTGGGTTGCTTGGGACTGTATGGTTCGGCCAAAAAATCAGGGAGGCATTGGATTTAGGGATATGAGGCGCTTTAATCAAGCCTTACTGCCCACCAAGCTTGGCACCTCATTCAATTCCCGGATAGCTTATGCGCTCAAGTGCTAAAGGCCCGTTACTATCCTAATGGCAGGATCACAGATACGGTTTTCTCCAGGAATGGCTCCTCCACCTGGACGGCGATAGAGCATGGCTTACAGCTGCTCAAGAAAGGATTGGTATGGCGCATTGGAACTGGGTCGCAGGTTAGAGTATGGAGAGATAACTGGATACCCCGTCACTCGACCTTGCGGCCAATTAGTAGGCAGGGTCGATGCCGGGTACGCTGGGTTTTTGACTTACTAGATCGTATAGGCGTCTGGAGGAAGGAGTTACTGTGCCAGTTCTTACCAGTGGTTGTGGAAGCTATATTGCAGATTAAAGCATCGCCCCGGTCAGAGGAGGACTTCCTGGCATGGCATTATGAGAGAACGGGGCTCTGCTCAGTACGGAGTGCTTATAAATTGGCCCTGAATGACTACTCGACAGCGCAGGATATTGTTGCATGCGACGCTTTTCCAGATGGACATCGACCGGGCTGGGACCTTATTTGGGAATGCCCGGTACCGCAGAAAGTTAGATTTTTTGCTTGGCGCCTGGCTACGGATAGCCTGGCAACTCAAGATAATTTTAAACAAAGGTCTATGGTAACGCTGAGTACTTGCACTATTTGTGGCCAGGAAGATCAGGGCTGTTTTCATGCCGTTTGCCGATGTCCGCCAGCTCGTGTGCTATGGCAAGCCATGGGGGAATGTTGGTGCATTCCGGCCTTGGGGGAGATCAATAATTCTGGACCGGAATGGCTTCTGATTCTGCTCGCTAAGCTACAGCCAACGCAACGGATGATGATCCTAATGCTCCTTTGGAGAATTTGGCATGTCCACAATGAGTTAACTCATGCCCAACAAGCTGCGCCGGTGGAAGCCTCTCATCATTTCTTATGCTGCAATTTGGATTCTCTCTTGTCCATCAAAATATTTCCATGTGCCGACCCTGTCAAAGGTAAGCAAATTGTCAATTATGCTAATGAAAAGACCCGTCACGTTGGATGCAGGTCCTAGACGCATGCAGCCAGCCCTTCGGGAGAAGCCAAAACCAGGTTGGGCTAAGCTGAATGTGGACGGCTCCTACACCACGGATGGAACGGTCGGCGCTGGAATGATCCTCCGTGATCAGCATGGCGACATCATCTTCACGGCGATCCGATCGTTGCGGAGCTGCGCTGATGCATTGGAGGTCAAGATTGCGGCATGTGTAGAAGGTTTGACGCTAGCACTGCAATGGACCTCTTTATCAATCAGTTCGGAAACAGATTGTGCGGTGGCAGTGGCAATGTTCAAGGAGAAATGACGGCCCATGCACACGTGGAGGAGGAGGTGAAACTAAACAGATGCTTACTGGAAAGAAAGAGGCGGTCTTACAGAAAATCAACCGAGATCATGATAGAGTTAATCATGAGTTTGTGAACTATGCGTGTGTTCAACATCGCACCGCTTGTTGGCTGGGCTCCAGTCCTATTGATATCTCGAGTTTTCAGGTCTCAGACGTAACTCCCCTTGATTAATGAAAATTCTTTTCACGCAAAAAAAAAGTAATAGAAGCAGTAGCTATACACTGTTCACACAAGGAACAGCGCCTGAAGCGCACGCACCGTGCGCATCTGACCGGAGCACGCCACGACGCTGGCCCAGAAGAGCCAAGCATCACGGTCGCGGTCGGCCTAAACCCTCGGCGCCGAGCCTGCAGCTGCGCGTCGCCACCTTGCTGCAACGAGAGGCACCAACGGCCTCGCTAGCCAACGCCACTACCAAATTAACGATTGGTATAACCCTAGGAGCACTTGAAAGGTATTTCGGCTCCAGGCTGCCAACGCGTTTGTGGCCCAGAAGGCCAACACGGGGTAAAGCGAGAAGTAAGGCTGGAAGGCCTCGGTTTGGTACTGACCAAACAAATGACAGTTTTGCATTTTAACCCCCGACGTTTGGTTAAATGCGGAAACTATTCTAATAGTTGAATGTAATATCCCTGTTTGTTAATCCGGATTAAGGCTAATAAAATTAAATAAGAATTAAAAAATCTACACTTGGTTGCATCATCGCACGCGTTTGTTGCCCAGAAGGCCAACACGGGCTAAAGCGAAAAGCAAGGCTGGAAGGGCTAGGTTTGGTACTAACCAAACAAATCACAGTTTTGCATTTAACCCCCGACGTTTGGTTAAATGCGGGAGCTATTCCAATAGTTGAATGTAAGGTCCTCGCTTGTTACTTAATTAAGATTAAGGCTAATGAAATTAAGTAATAATTAAAAAATTGTAATTGGTTGCATCATTGCATGTATTCATCTAAAACTGTAACAGAATAATTTCCTGAAGGGTTAAGTTAAGAAACAATTAAACAATGCAACTAAAAATGATGAACAATGCATGTGATCGAATAATCTTCTTGAGCTCTAAACGAACTCAATATTACACGTGAATATTTCTAGACATGCTGAGCCTATCTGTATATAGTCTCAGAGCTCGACTAGCTATTCTAAAATATATTAAACTGATAACCAATAATGTTTAGGCCACAGATTTGCCTAATAACCTTGCATGCGAATAAGTTCACACATACATGTGGAGTGAGCAAAGTGCGTACCTGCAGTCTAAGCATTATGAAGTTGCTCCCAGTTTGCTAGTACCGGAGTCCATCGTCAAATGGTGTTGCTTCAACCATTTTGTCGATCGGATCGTTCTTAAAACATAATTACAGTTCGAACCTATATATGGGCCAAAACTGAAATCTATTTATTAGAAAAAGAACCATATAATAGTGTGGCATGGGACATATTGTTATAAGATTGTAAATATTCCTACTAAGCCTTGTCAAAATTTAAAGCATATTTTGAAGAAAATTTGGTTTGAATTCAAAATTCAAACAAATTTAAAAAGACAAAAACAGAAAAGAAAAACCTATATAAACTTCCGACTGGGCCGAAACCAGCCCAGCCTGCTAAGCCGGCCTATGTGGGATGTGCCCGCGTGCGCTCGCCTGCGATTAGACGCTGATATTTTGTCAGCATGGTTTTCGCTTCGCACTGAGTCTATCCATGCCCTTAGCACCATGATTCGTGCACGGGAGACACCGTTACTATCCTCGGACCGAATCCGGGCCGTTCACCCCTTTTCCAATCCTGGTAGGGGTGTTTATCTTCGATTGACCATGTGAATACCGCATTCTGTCCCTCACCAACTGTTAGGGACCAGAATCAATACCTGACTTAGTGAACAATGGGTCGCCAAAGACCGAGAAGCCACCCAACATACAACACGCGCTTACATCGTATGTATGTATCACCATTGGGTGGCCCAACACCGGACCCACATACCATGCACGTTTACATTGTATGTATCTATCATCGTGGGTCAAGCCAACTAAAAGCTAACATCATTCAATGAGTCAAACACAATTCCAAAACTTCCTGTAGGGGTTTGCTGCCTGTACTCCGTTGCAATCATTGCAATTACTTAGAGGAGCCCAATACCTATGTCCACATCCTAACCTATTTGGCCGAAGCTTAGACTAATGGATCGCTCAAAAGCCCGACACAGATATCCACACCCTGCCTAGCTAGCAATCGCATCTCAGCTAGCGGGTCACTCAACTAAAGCAATCACCAATACTACACCAAATATAGATAGGATCCTCTACCGTCACCCCATACACTTCACATCATACATGCAATGTGTATGGAGGGATGTGGTCAGAAATCATTACACAACTCTACTAGCAAGATTTACAAGATAATAATTCACATCACTTACCTTTGGGCAGGTAGATAGCTTATATGCAACAGACCCGAAGGTCAGAAGTGTCAAGCAATTAAACTGCAGAGGTAAAACATTCGGTGGTCCAAAGATACAAGCTAGTATCTTACAAACCCAAAAGTACCCATTATAGTCCAAAAAATCATAACACTAATGGGTGTAACCAATTCAAGCGTTGTTCTGATTGTATTCGTCGAGAGAGGGATCACGTGTTCTTATGCATGCAAGATAACTACCAATGATTACAAACATACTCGGAAGATTTAATAATGCTCATGACATGAAAAGTAGCATGGCATTTGACATAACAATAATGAATATTAGAAGTTCACATCCAAGTGTTCATAATTAATCAATACCAAAAGAACATAGACATATTCTGATAATGAGTTAGACAACTCACTATTTCACCATGATAGGCAATATTCAAGTTCAATCCATATCTGTTGCCATGATAGGTGATATCCAAAATTATTTCATAATCACAAACAAATGTTAATCGTTTAGCATCAACAACAAGTGTTTCAGGGTTCTCCAAATGAGGATTGCAAGGCCCCAAGAGGATGACATCCACTCCAGAAAGACTTTCACTGAGATCACGATCCACATACGGCTGATAGGGGGTAATCGAGTGTCAACCGGTAACCGTGACGAGTGGTAATGGTGTTGATGGACCAATTTACCTAATGAATGGTGTTGGCAGACCAATTTACTTAGTGAATGGTGTTAACAGACCAATTTCACCCCCCCCCCGTTGCACCGTCAATACCTCCTCGTCACTCTTACTCGCTTGCTCAAGTTTAATTAAACACTGTTTTTCCAGTTAGATCATTACAACAACCTATTCATGCTAGTGGGGACATTTTTACAAGCATAGTAATCATGACAAGAAAGTAAGTACACTACGGTAATGTCAACAAGCTCAGCTTGCCTAGAATTCTTGTCAATGGGTTCTATGAAATTTTGAAAATGATCTCACGACAAGAGAAATGACAAAGGTCAATAAAAATTCAAGATGCAATGAAATGGATGAGCATGAAATGCATAGGAATAAAAATTGAAATTTAAAAGTTTTTGTCAATGGTTCCATGAAATTTGGATGCATATGAGGAAGTAATAACTTTTTAGAGTTGAATTGGCATTTTATGCATTTATTTGATTATTGTAGTAATCTAAAACATTTATCAATAGTAGTATGGGTGGGATTATTTTTAGTGGATGCTACATGTGATGCTAATCATTTTGATATAAAACTCATCATTTTTGGAATTAAATTGAATTAATTATGAATTTTGCAAGATTGTAGTTGAATTTTAGGGTTTGAAGGTAATTTGCAAATTTAAAAAATTTGAACATAGTAGCATGAATGCATGTCATACCATTAAATCCTACATCCAAAAAGATAAATTTCAGAAAAAAGAATCAACTCATTTAGAGTTGATTTGGATTTTCTATGAATTTCTAAATTTTAAATTATTTTCATCCTTTTTTTGTCTTTTCCTCAGTAAATAAATTACAAAATCTTTTTATTAATCAATAGCATGCTAGCTCTATAGAATGACATGTGTCAACCTTATAGTGGGGCCCACTTTCATAGACTAGTCTTTCTTTTTAATTTTTGTTTTTCTTTATTTCTTTAATTCTTATGTGCGGGTCCCCTTCGTCATTCTTAGGCATAAGCTCCTAGTGCAATGATTAAACATTAATAAAGTCTGAGTGTAATTAATTAGCATTAGCTGAGCATTAATGTGTCAGAATGTGATTAAGGAAGCACTAATGGTCAGGTGTTGCATTAATATATCTAGATGTAATTAATAAGCTAAATACTAATTACTGATTCTCAATTAATAGTGTCAAAAAATATTAATTACTAGTCATTAAGGGTTTGAGCATTAAGTATGTCGAAATCCTAATAATTAGTATTAATTAACATCTGCCCTAATTACTCTGCACGGATAATGGTACTGCTCTGACCGTAACAATCTGACGAATCGTTACGGCCAAACGAGTCACTCGGTTAGACCACGTCGTGGTCCGGTCTGACCGGCCGGTGTTTTCGTTCGGTGGAGATGGCAGTCACCGGCGGCAAACATCAGAGGGATGCCGATGGCTCCAGAAAGGGCGAGGAGCGGTGGAGCTTGGCTCACCACATTAGGTGCAACAACGAGCTTGGACGAAGGCAGCACAGCCTGGCGTGGTCGACAACAAGGCAGAAGGCGGGGTTGCCGTTGCCGGTGGAAAGGAGCTTTGGTGGCGCAGGATCCTACACAGGAGGACAGAGATGAGAGGGTTAGGCTTGGGGAAGAGGGAGGCGAGTCTAGGGAGAAGCATAAGGCAGGGAGCTCGCCGTGGGCATCCATCAAAAAAGGGGAATAAGCAACTCCGTTAAGGTCTAGGGTTTGAGGAGAGAACGGGGATGAAGAAAAGGGGCGATGGGAAGCCAAGGCTAGGGCTTTATAGCCGAGAGAGGATAGGGATTAGGTGGTCGGAAATTGCACTGGCGTCGGTGTGTGCGACGCGCGTTGCAGGCGGCGACGATGAGGCAGTTGTGTGGAGTAGCGAAAGCGTGGCGCAGAATTGTGCTACCCCGAGGCCAAGACGGAAATGAAGGAGAGGCATGCGGGCAAACGTGGGCTAAGCTCGGTTGCGGCCAGCGGAGCCACGTGGGGAGATAATGGGCTGAGTGGCCCATTCCAGAAGTAAGTCCTTTTTATTTTTGTTATTTTTCTTTTTGCTTTTGCTTTAGTTTTAGGATTTGAACGAAAACAATTCAAAATATACTTTTAAAACTATGTAAAAATCTTTCAGAGGACCACTTAGGGCATATATACCTCCATAGGACTTTTGTAGGTACAAATAATTTCTTTTTGGATTACTATATTCATATCTTTGCAAAATATCTTCAAATTAAAGAATCATGTATCCAAGTGAACAATTTCAAATATGTTGACTTTGAAATATATATATTTAGCACCGTTCTAAAATACTCTAATACTTATAGCAAATTTTAAATTAATGTTTTGATGATTTTGATTTCAAGCCTTGCATTCAACTTGAGTCCATGTTCAAAAGTTAGGGTTTTTTTAATTGTGCCAAATTTGGATGACTTATATGCATGTATGAGATTGTACCAAGCTAAGTTTTTTATTTCTTCGGGGTTTTAACATGCATATATGACAGGTTTACAAAATTGGGATGTTACAACAACTTTCATTGTCCCTCCTTTCCTCTTTCACTAAGAACACAAGGGATGTCCGAGAGCACTGCCACGAGCACCTTCACGACGACGTGGCTAGAGGCTTCTCCATCGTGCGCCACCTTGCCAAGAAGAATCATCATCGTCTATAGGTTGTGTCAAACAAAGGAATTGTCCTAAGTCACGGCGTATCGCTAGATCCCCTTCCTTGTTCCTCAACTTCGGCGACCTTCCATCCTAGCTGAGACGATCACTCCTCTAAGCTCCATTGTTTTCTACCAGTTCCTTCAGCGTCAGTGGGTCTCTTTAAGCTTTCCTCCCCTCACTCGTGAGCTTTGCTTCACAGGAATGCCACCTCGCCCACAAATTAGCCGACCACCTGCATAGACCCTCACTACTGTGCTCCCCCACATCTTTTGACCACCTGCACAGACTCGCGATGAGCTTCTAATTCCTTCGCGCGTGATATTTTGCTCATGCGTCTCCTCTTCCTTCGCCTCGATTCAATGTTGGCGAAGCTTTGGTGACCCTAGGGCTCCGCACCGGTACCCTCGGACACGGTGTCATCCGGGGAACCGAACACGTGCACCCGCACGTCCCCGCCCATGCTATACTACTATCTCGTACCTCGCTGGAGCATGAGCACGTGCTTGCTAGCATTCATCTGCCAGTGGGTCGCTGACTTGTGGGTTCGACGTGTCAGAATGATTAAGCCGTTTGTTGGATCAGTGGTTTCTAATATAGGAGGGTGAATGTCGATTTCAAAATTTTCTTTTTAATACAAGAACACAATGCAGTATATCCAAGTCAGAGAATGCAGCGGAAAACCATCGACAAAAGCGATCAAAATCAGAAGACTCAAAACTAGACAGATCGAAAGTTCTGGAGTAAGAATATCGGAAGTTCCGATACTATCAGAGTTTTGAAGTGAGCCTGATTTTGAACTCTCCGAAAAAATAGAAATATCCGATATTTGGATCGGAACTTCCGATGTGGATTGGAACTTCTAAAGTATAAAAATCGGAACTTCCAAAGCTGGAAAAAACAGAAGACTGTCGCTCAGAAAAACACATGCAGATTTTGATATACTTGATGAAATTGAGTGAAATTTTGCATAGTGGTAGATAAGGAGATTATGGAGCTATTCCAATTGGAATCATGTAAAAATATTGTTTGTGCTAATAGAAATCATTAATTTACTACCAGCTGTTCCAAAAGCAATCAAGAAGCAATTTTTGGGGAAAAAGGTGCTCGTGAGAAATCTTGATATGAGATCAATATGGGAGCATCTCACTTTTCATAGCAACCTATTCCAAACCCCAAACACAAGATTAAACCCTCTCAAGACCCAAAATCGAAAACCCCAAAATTGGCCTTTTCTCCAATACAAATTTGAATTAGAGACGAGTACAATAGATTATTTGGGTATGCACTAGGGTTGGATCAGTTTGTAGAGGA
Source organism: Stipa capillata (assembly GCA_019208055.1). Lineage (NCBI taxonomy): Eukaryota > Viridiplantae > Streptophyta > Magnoliopsida > Poales > Poaceae > Stipa > Stipa capillata. The sequence goes on along the minus strand of JAGXJF010005077.1, from coordinate 164,162 downwards.
ATCAAGAGAGAGAACAAGAAAACGGAATGAAAGGAACCTAAGAAAGGAAAAACTCAAAAACACATAGTGATTTGGAAACTCTTTTTGTATTGCATTTTCTTGGGATTTACAAGCCTCTCATGATTAGGCCAAAGCTCTTTTGGGTAGTTCTAACAATGGATTATAAAAAGAATTAGGGTTAAATAACCCGCCATCTCCTATTTATAGTGAAAGAGGCATACCCCTCTCCACTTGGGTCTTAAAGCCCACTTAAGGGCATAGGGGACTTAGCACGCATCCCAAAACGTCTAAGCCACCTATCTACCCTCAAATCTTCCTACCACCGCAAGCCTAACCCTAAACCGCACCATTGGTCGCCGCCGCAATTTCTCTGATTTTGCTTCGGTGGTTTTTGCACTTTTACCAAAGTGCCCTCGCACTAATTTGGTCATCACGTCTTGTCTCCAACCTTTGCCTCGTTTGCTAAGCAATCGTTTGAGTCGCCCGATGTCGTCGCCACCACCTTGATCGCATCTCTGCCCTCCAAGCGATATGCTGATCCTTGTGATCGAACCATCGTCGCACTCATCGACCTTGCACACCAGTAGACAAGCAAACCTATTAGGAGCACAAAGTTTTCCACTTGACCCAAATTAGTCGAGAAAACAATGCCATCAATTTTTTTGAGGCAAATTGACCAAACTCTAATTCATCAAAAAACACGTGGTAAAAACCTTTTCAATATCGGAACATCCGGTTCCTAGACCGGAACCTCCGGTTTTTTCCAGAGCACCAAAAACTCAGTCTACTTCGGATCTTTTAGAACACATAGGAAGTTCCAATCATTAAGTCGAAACCTCCGGTTTTTTCCAGAGATCTAAAAGCATAATCAACTTCGAATCTTCTGAAACAATCGGAAGTTCCTATCAGAATATCAGAACATTCGATATACGAATTTCAACAAGTAAATATCGTATTTATGCAACATAAAATTCAACTCCAACAACACACTCTATGGCAAAATATTCAGCAGCTGAAACATAGGGAAGCAGTACAACTCCCCCTAGGTTCTACACCATTAACCCAAGTGGTTTCAACACTAATGAACCTATGATATGTGGGCCCTGGTCCTTAAAATGTCTTAAACTAGTAACTTAACCCATGAGTAACACGGTGGATCCAACCATAATAAGGATTAACATGTTCGGTGACCTAGGAGTCACTGATGTGTGGGTCTCGTGGCCCTTTTGACCGGTCAGAGGAGATCGAGTCTACTATGCCCTCTGACCCCGCATGTCAGCGACTACGGCTAGGTTTAACCAAGTAATAAAAGTATTTAGCTATTAATTTAAATCAGAAAAGATTATCAGATTTATAGAAAATCCACAATTAATTCATATTAAATCAGAAAAAATCTGAATTATATACCAAAATGTTCAAAAAACATTTTGCATCTGTTCAAGCCATTTCCATGCGTGTTTGAACTATAAAATTGAAATGATTAAACAAGTGGATATAGTTACTTCTCTCTCACCGGAGATTCTTCGCAATGCAATATCTTAAGCATCCGAACTCCCATTAACTTAATTCAACTTGCATTAGTCTTAATTTTAATTTTACTATGCCATGACATGTATTTCATATCATCATCATAATGGAATTCCAATCAAAACAAAAAATACTGAGTCTCTTAAACAAGACATTCTAAAACTTAGGTAATTATAGTCATTAGGATTTCATTTCAGTTCTATATGAAGTAAGGAATATTCGATAATTTCCTATAAACATAGGTTTTCATTGGAATTCAATCAATCAGTTACGAAACAAGAAAACTGCTTCATCTTCATTTTAAAGAAATAGAAAATGAATAGAAAGTAAAATGATTCCACCCTTTTTTTTGTATTTTAATAAAAATCCTTATTTAGGTAATAACTAGGTGTTCTATCATTAGTAATAATTATTATTGTATTGCTTCTTTGGTGTTTTTGCTTCTTCCTGACATGCATCGGAGTTAATGTGAGCTACGAGCAACATCTTGAGAAGATCTAGGACTATGCTCAGCAAGGCAAGCAGCTCCCCTGATCATGTTAAAAGTTCCCAATATTTCAAACTTATTATTTTTTTCAAGTTGTTATTGCATGCGATCGACTTCTACTTTACCGATAGTTAGTTACTAATCCTATTATTTGAATTAACCTACTTTATAACCTTATACCGTGTTACCTCTGCTATCCGAGAATGGTGAGTGCTAAGTAGGTTATTAGTAACATGTTGAGCTTAATTACTGTTTCTTGCTTAGCCATGCTTAGTAACTTTGAGTCAGGATCTTTCGGATGGTCTGAGAAATCTGAGTATGTATAGGTGAATCACATGTAATGATGATAAGACTACTAGGAAGTATAAAGTAACTTCATGTTTGGGGACATGGCGGGTTGTCTCGTTTTTCCTGTTAAGGATTGATTTCATGTTATATTGACCCAAGACAAGCGTACTTCCACACGAGGGCATATGGGAACCCTCTCAACTTACTAATTTGCCTAGCCTTAGCCTATGAGTTGCAACTAGTTTGCTGTTTCATATGCATATTGTGGGTTGGGATGAAAAATGAGGTGGGAGTTGAATCATATTAAGGGTAGGGTTGACACATAGCCTCGAGGAGGCTGAGGATGTGCCGTCAACAATTGGAGTGGTGTACATGGACTAGCTCATATGGGTAGCTCATAAGTTAAGATGAAAGCATTGTAATGGCTGTGTTTGATCTCTCTTTGCCATTAGGATCAATTGACACGTGTAGGTAAAGTTGTACACCCCTATAGGGTTAAATCTATTCGAATAGCCGCGTCTGCGGTTACGGATAACTTGGTATTTACCTACCTCGAATAGACAATTTAAACTCTAGTAAAACTGTCAAATGTTACATAGTGAAGCAGGTGACCACTTCCTCATGGTTGGGTCGAGGAAGGGTTTGAAACACAATCTAAGTGGTGTTGATTGACGGAAGCAATAGAGTAGTTTAAAGAACACTTATTATCTTCCTTTAACTGATCTAGTAGTCAAATTTCATCTATCTAGAGTAATGAAAATAATAAACTAGCTTTATGCAAATCAATCCACAAATAACTTTCTTTCATACCTTATGCATTTATTACTATTTTCCCCATAAGTCATGTGGAGTACTTTTGTACTCATCTTGCTTTTATTATGATCTGGATGCTACATAGAGAGTCAACCCCCAAGCGGGTGGCTTCTACATGGAGAATCGAGCACAACAACACATCAGCTTAGGGAACAACGGGTAGCAATCTTATGGCATTTCTTAACGCATCACCCTGTCATTGTTTTGAAGCCATCTTATGGCATTTCTTAACTTTGCAACTGACTAAATTGCTATTATGCCTCTGCTGTGTTTGGTACTTGGTTGAGTGACCAATGTGTGCAACTAGCTGTTAAACTTGCTCGTTGTAAGAGTTGCTATTATTAAAATTTACTGATGGATGCTATAGAGCTTTATTTACCTGTTGACTTAAACAAGCTTCATATACTCTGCGTGTATGTTTACAAAATGCATGAAGTATTTAGGGGTTTGGAATCTATTTTGTATCTCGTTCAATTATGATCGTCAATGTGAAGCGACTCACTAACTAAGATGTTGGGAATTATATCATTCTACTCCAGCCGAGCATTAATTTGTCAGGACGACATCGGGATTGACATTCTAGCTCAGTTAGGTTAGAGTGTGGAAACTATATCACTCTACTCAGTTGATGCATTAGTCTAGCAGTTGTCGAGGTATAGGTTGACACTTTGGGCTCTCTAAGGCCATATTACTCTCATCCAGTCAAAGTATTTATACATTGGCTACTGAGTCAGGATTGACATCTTGGCTTGTGATGATTACCCTTTAAGTTATACAAGCTAAATTTCAGGTCCCAACATTGAACCAAACTTGCATATAAACCCTGCAGAGTTTAATAATTGCATAAATAACTATATGAATTTAGGAAATTCATACTAATCCTAGAAAATAATTTGCAAGGATCACGAGCTTCCATAAATTTGACTCAGCACCCTTTGGAAGCTTATATTATGTGTGTTTTTCCCTGGATTTATTTATTTTCTTATCGATATATGGAAAAAGTAATTTGGAAATTCTTATAAACCATGTTAAATATAAGAAAATAATAAAAATGTTAGGAAATATAGTAATTGTCTTTTGAATGGACAATTACTAATATATATTGTTTTGCAATCAAAGGCATTTATTTACCAGAAGTAAATAATTATATGCATGGTTATGTAGGAAATGTCAAGCATGACATCAAAAGAATTTTGCTGAACTTGCCTCAGATGGCAGAAACTACTTGGCATGGGCTATGGACGTTAAGATTAGTCTGACATCAATGTCTCTAGCAAAACTACTGGGCAGCGTATAGCTAGCACAGTTGGTCCTTCAATTGCTGATAAGGCGAAGGCTTTGCTCTTTCTAAGACATCACTAAACTTAGACCTGAAGACTGAGTATATGACAAAGGAAGATTCACTCATCCTATGGCAATCCCTGAAGGATCTCTATGACCAACAAAGATCGATTGTGCTACCTCAAGCACGAAGTGACTCGATGAACTTACGCTTTCAGGACTTCAAGTCCAACGTACAACTCTGCATTCCACCGCATTGTCTCTCAGCTCAAACTATGTGGCCAGAAAAAAATGAGGCAGACATAATTGATCGGACCTTGTCAACCTTCCATCCCACAAACATTGTATTGCAGGAGCAATACAAGCATAGCAATTATGTGAAGTAATCTTAGTTGATCTCTGTCCTGTTGGTTGCAGAGAAGCAAAATGAGCTTCTTATGAAGAATCACAATGCTCGTCCCACTAGGACCATGGTCGTGCCTGAAGCACATGCCATCACTTAGAATGTCGAAAGCTCCCATAGCGACAGAAAGGGTCGTGGGCACCCTGGGGGAAGGGAAAGAAAGGTAGTGCATTCAAAGGCAAGAACAAGCTCAGGGTACAGGAAAATCCAAGAATTCAGGTGCTAAGGCTAAGGGTAATCAAGGAAGATGCTTTGGAAGTGGATGCAAGGACCACTGGTCTCGCAACTGCCGTACCCCAAAACACCTGGTCAAGTTATACCTGCAGTCCACCAGAAGTGGCAACACGCAGGAAAGCAAGCATGAGTCCTACTTCGCTGTAGAGCCAGTTGCACGTAGACACTAAGAACCATGATGGCGTGCTTCTTGATGAAAAGTCCGGTGATGGAGACTTCCAATTAGGTGATGATGACCTTCTTGGAGACGATTTCAAGAATAGGGATGTTGATCCATATGGAGACCAACAGTAATCTCCTAGTTATCATATGGTTCGATGTTATTTCCTACATGAGTTGCATTATTATAATTATGTAGTTCTAGACGAACTTGGTTTGTAATAATGCTCCTGATGAGCAGTTATATCTATATTAATTTTCCAATTAATATTTCATGTATCTTCTATATTTTTTTAAGAGTTGTTTTATCTTCTATTTATTCTATTCTTCCTGCTGAAGTTCCATAAATGCTTTAACATAGAGAAAGGCTAGTATAATCCAATGGCGGAAGAGGAGATATGTCTTATAGACACTGCTACCACAAACACAATTCTTCGGGAAGCTTAATATTTTGAGACTTTGATAAGAAACTTGGCAATATTGTGACCATTGCCGGAAGCAATGCTCATATTATTGGCACTAGAAGAGCCACATTATTTCTCCGTGTGGGTACCCAAATATTGATCAAGGATACACCACTACTACAGAATCGATTTGTATAGACGGTTCGAAAACACTCGGCGGGACGGTTTTTCGAACCGTCTGTATGAAACAGTCAGTACAAATCAGGTTTGTACAGACGGTTATTGAACCGTCTGTACAAATAATTAGTACAGACGGATCCACACACGAACCGTCTGTGATATTCTCTGGTACAGTACCTCCAAAGCATTTGTATAGATGGTTCCATCCACAAAACCGTCTGCCCAAATGCATTGAACAGTACCTCAAAAGCATTTGTACAGACGGTTCCATTCCCAGAACCGTCTGAACAAAGCATTTATACAGATGGTTTCTACCCCTGGAACCATCTATACTACTGCTGTGGCAGGAAAACAATGCTGCTGCGGCAGCGGAAACAACCGTTTCTGCTACCGCGGTAGCAGTGCGGCAAGGAGACGGTGCTGCCGCCTGCTGCCACGGTAGCGGAAACAGAGGTTTCTGCTGCCGCGGCAGCAGTGAGGCAGGGCGATGGTGCTGCCGCCTGCTGCCACGGCAGCCGTGCGGCAAGGCGACGTTGCTGCCGCCTGCTGCCGCAGCAGCGGAAACTACCGTTTCTGCTATCGCAGCAGCCGTGCGGCAGGGTAACGATGCCCGATGCGGCCGCGGTCCTGCCGCGGCAGTGAAAACACTAGAAACAAAGTGATCAATCACAGGCATAGCATACACAGACACACAATGTACTCATTGATCTTAGACATAGCATTCAGAAGCAAACATGAAACGTCATTCTCAACCACAAAGTCATTCACATGCATTGTTAGGGAAAAAAACTCTCAAGTCATTGAGGAGCAACATTTTGAGGACAATGGAATTCTCCGGTTTCCTTCAACAACTCTCTAAGTATGAAAACTATTAACTATTTTTGAACAAACCGGACGCCCTCAGTGTCGAGCTCATTTGTAGGGAACTTAAAACTCTACAGAAGGAAATTAAATAGCTAGGTTAGGCACAACGTTCGAACGATGAAAAATAGAACTACATATAGTGTAATGACACTAATCTCCACATCTACCGGACTAGAGTGAACGATCTGCATCATATATATATGTCGCGACATAGTATCCACAGAGATTGTTGCCCGGCGGCTGCTTGTGGCACTGTAGAAATCATGGTTACGTGCAGGGTAATTTAGTTTTACCGAATACATATTAGAACGTGCAAGGTGATTATTCTTGGGCGAGGGAGGAATTATTACCGGGAAATGAAATCGGTGGGTCGGTTCGGTTTGTGTTGTTTTCACAACCCCCCTTGGCAACATACTTCTTGAACACCCCGTTGAGCACCGTCGTCAAATCTGCGTACTTCTCTGGTGGGTAGTCCCTGGAGTCGAAGTACGTGGCACGTAGATGTTGTGGCTCGAGGCAGACGAGCATCCAGTGGAATCCATAGTTGTACGGTAGAAGAATGACGCGCTTAGTACAGAGAAGGAGCATGACGTCCGAAATGTATTCCTCGACCTCCTTCGGCTGGAATTTGACCATTGTGCATATGACCACTTGTGGATCGAGGAATCCGATATTAGGATTTTCTAGCCTAGCCTCTTGAATCATATGTCTACACATAAAAGTAATGTTATTGAAAGAGCATATCAATAAGTTAGGCAATTCATTTAGCTTAAACAGTGATTGAGAACACTTACAGTGTCCAGCATCTTAATAAGCTGATATCGAGGGCGTCATGACGGTAGAGGTCGGATAAATCTGAGAAATCGACGGTAAAGGTTCCACCTGGATGGAGGAAATGTTGCCGCTTGTACGTGGCGCTGATATTTTGAGGAAGCGCTGTCTCCTCGTTAGACCTCTTCATGTAAAAATCGTGCACAATCTGAGCTGCCCAACCAAGTCGTTCTAACGCCGCCCGTGTCACTAGTGGCTACCGTTCAGTGTAGCTTCTTATCTCGGGTTCTTCTTCTACCTCTTTGCTGTTGGCTGACTTTGTGCTATTTCTGGTGGCCCTACGCTGAGCTGGAGGAGTCGTTTTGGCAGCCTGTTGGCTAGATTTGCTAGATTGCTGAGATTGTACTGAAGCGGATTTCACCTTCGGTGGAGGAGCATGGATTGAGAAATCTAGACCGTAACATACCGAAAACAGCGGCCGTGTAGGAGGTGGAGGGGCAACCAGGGAAATGTACTTCTTCGGCCACTGGATGAACGTGTGGACGGCCTGCCCGAGTGTCGTGACGTCGTCCTCCGGTGGTACAGGAAGTGTGAAGGAGGAGCAATTCGCATGCACCATGTCCACTGCCACCTTAGCGTTACCCGCCGCTAGCGGAACTCCGTGCACCGTCATGTCTTCGAAATATGGAAATGCTAACCCCATGCCAGTCTCAAGCATGTCAGTGGGGCCAAAACAGCTGGGCACGAGGAGCTTGCACTTAGTTGCCACCACTATGTCATCGACAGGGAATCTTTCACTGACGACTTCACGTGGAATCGGCTCGACATGTAAGTCGTCGGTGCGGTCGTCATCTGGAATGTGGTCATGAGCGGATTGTTCATGGACGTCTTCGGCATTGTCGTTCTCCACGGATGCGCAGCTACTCCTGCGCCGAGCATGTGGGGATGAGCCTGCGAGGCTGCGTTCGGCCGCGGCGGCTGCATCCTCCTGCCTTATCTGTCGTACCCGTTCTTTGACCCTTGCATTGATCCTCTGTTTTAGGCCTGCATATATTTCTTCCATCAGCTCTCTTTTCATCCGTTCACGCTCGGCTGCCTCGCGCTCTGCTTTCGTTCTCCTCCGACTCCTGTACGAACCCGCATCGTTGGGGAATCCCAACTTCCATGGAACCATCACCCCCACGCCACGCGTTCGACCCGGGTGCTCTTTGTTTCCCAGAGCCGAGGTTAGTATATCCTTTTCCCTGGCTGCTTGGAAAGTTCCTTGAGCGGATTGTTCTGACAGTCGCAGGATATTTTCAGCCACTTGGACGGTTTCGGGCTTGCTGAAGGCGACGGTGCCATCAGCCGATATGTTGGCCCTCGCGTGATACTAGTTCCGGGCCCGCGTCTCTGGGATCTGGGAGAATGGTGTGTCGCGACTCTCTTGAGACACCTGCTCGTCCTCTATTCTCCATTCCAACTCTTTGCGCGAATACCCACCGGTTCTGAGCCTGTGGGGGTGAACGTTGCATGCCTGGCACGCCCTGTTTGCCTGACTCCGCTGCACAAATTCCTCCGACGTGCACCTCTCCACAAATTCCGTCCATTGATCCTCCAAGTACCGGTAAGTGTTCGGGTCCTGCCTGTAGGGCATAAGATCGTTCTTCACGTACGTGTTGTAAAGCTCGCTCTTGAAGGTCTTCCACGCCTTGCCCATCTTGGCTTTTGCCTGTCTTTCCACGGCCTTCTCGGTACCTTCAGGGAAGTCGAATTGTGCTTTGATGATGTTCCACAGGAACTCTTTCTCGTTATCCAGCACTGAGGGCCAGCTGGCGTACGCTATCCGGACCTTCGTCCTCGCCAGTGAAGCGCACGCTCTACAGAATGCCGCCTGAGCCTGTTGAGGCAATGTGGGCACACCCTCATCACTGACATGAGTTATCGTGTAGTGACCCGTGGGCATTTTATTTTTGCCTCGGCCACCTCGCTTTCGCTTCTGCCCACCCGATTCTTCGGTTTGCTCATGAGACGAGGCTTCTGCATGTTGTTCACGCAATGGTTGAGCTGGTTGAGGAGACAAGTGCAGCTCATCTTGTCGAGGAGAAGAGGCCACCAGCAGTTCACGTTCATCTCTGGACGCCATCTTCAAAAGACAAAAATTCAGATATACAGTACACGAACTAATTCCAGACATTATGTATGCTACGAACGAAGTCTTCTTTCTGGGTGAGGGATTCAATGATATATGCATTCATGTAGAGAGCGGAGAATAATTAGCATGAGTACTATCACGCCAAGCCTAGGACCTTACGAGGGGAAGAAGGAAAGAAGGCCACCAGCAGGCATAGTAGTCTTAGTATCTTTTCTTATCATTCACCAAAAGATCTTTCGGGCATACATACCATGAAACTCTAGCCTAGTCAGTTGATAGGACTAGTATCATGACTCCATGCTTATTTACATTGTAAGCTTCATTTGGACATAGAACATTGAGTTATACATGAGTTATACATGAGAAGTCTGTTTATACATGAGTTATACATGAGAAGAACAATTTGCTTCCGATGCTTTGCATCATGACTAGCTAGACTAAGAAAGATTTTTGGTCAAACACACATATGAGTCTTGTTGGTAGGAACAACTGCTGTGAGCGATTGCAAATATTCTTTCATCGAATTAAACAAGACAGAAGGTAGTACATACATAAATATCATCTGTACACCACTAGCACTAGCCTATAGCATATATACATCAAAAGAACACTGTATCTTTCCTGTAACAAATAACAAAAGACAATAGCATATATCATATAAAGACAGAAGCATCCTTTTTAACTGCTAAGAGAGAACATCTTCATATCAAGACACATGAACTCTAGGAACTGCTTCATGTTAGAAGTTAGCGTAACATTTTCTGAATGTATGCAAGGTCTATCTCCTAAATTCCTAGAAACATCTTTACCACTACTCCTTGAGAACATTCCTGCATATCATGTCCTTAGTAGAGTTCCTAGTGAACGAAACATACATACAAATAACAAATCTAGGCTTCATATTTTTAAATGAAAATGTCCTCTGATGAATAAGTTTTTGCATTGGTCTATCCCAGGTCCATGGTATGATCATCATGTACTGCAAGTTTCAATTGCTTGATTCTATTGTTTTTTATATATAAGGAAACTTTGCACATCAGTTAGGAATCGTCTCTAGGAAGTAATCATCACTTGGCCATTATCTAAGATTAGCCGTTGCCATCTGTGGTGCATAATGCTAGCAGTGACGGTTTGACTGGTATCCCAGAAGTTGATGCAAAGAGCATTTTGAACACGATAGCAAGCAACAGAGCACAAAGTTACTGTCTATGAATGGTGTTATGCTCTGGACTCAAAACTTTAGAAATATCACACCTATTAGTTAGCATTTAAAATATGCTTCAAATTTAGTAAGTTGAGACAAACAAAGCACATGGCAGCTATACAGAAATGAGCCATACTTTGTACAATCAGGGGCAAAGGGCGTCAAGGCAGAGGAGAGGAGGTGATCTTCAGGATGGCGGTGGCGTCGGGGCAGAGGGCTTTGGGGGCGGCGGCGGCGTCGGGGCAGAGGGCTTCAGGGCGGCGGCGGCGTCGGGCAGAGGGCTTCGGGGCGGCGGCGGCGTCGGGGCAGAGGTCTTCAGGGCGGCGGCGACGTCGGGCAGAGGGCTTCGGGGCGGCGGCGGCATCGGGGCAGAGGGCTTCGGGGAGGAGCGGATGCCGGAGAGGAGCAGGGAGGCCGACGAGGCCGGGGAGGAGAAGGCCGGGCGACAGCGGTGATGTGCGGTGGTGGCAGCTCGGAGTTCGGGCGCGACAGACTAGGGTTAGTGATGAAAATTGAAACTGGCGGCGCGGGTTTGAAAAGAGGAAGGCCGCGAAGGGATTTATTAGAGATGGTATTACAGACGGTCCGGAAAAATGAACCGTCTGGACTACTAGTACAGACGGATCTATACCGTGAACCGTCAGCACTATTATTAGTACAGACGGTTCCACACCGCGAACCGTCCGCACTAGCATTCTTACAGACGGTTCTCAATATGGAGCCGTCTGTACTAATATTGCAGGCGGGACGCTGCTACATTAGTACAGAGGGTTCTTAACACGGAGCCGTCTGTATTATTATTAGTGCAGACGATTCTATACTACGAGCCGTCTGTACAAAGATTTTTCCCGAGTTGACCTACGGTCCCACTTGTCATGACTTTCACATTATTGATTTATTAAGGATAAGACAGAAAATGCTAGAAATGACTTAAACTTCTAAAAATCATAGAAAATTCATATGAATTCCAATTGAGTTGAACTTTTTTTGTAAATTCATATTTTAATCTGTACAATTTTATGGTATAACTGTTATTCATGTTACTGTTATGGAAAAGTTTGAAAATGCCCCTAAACCCATAAACTTGTAAAATTCATAACTAATGCAAACAAACTACACATGACAAGATCTTTTTTTTTGTAAATTTATGGTTTCATACGTACTATCACATGGTGTAGGTCTCATTCATATTACTGTAACTCAAAATCTGCAAACCTATTATTGCATTAATAGTTCATACAGAAAACCCTAGTGGCGATACATAACAATCGGGTTACATCATAGAAAATAACCTAATCTCCTTTAACAACCAGCCCTTCTTGATGATCGACGCGCAGATGGCAGGTGGCCCCGATCGGTAGTTATTCTTCGTTGAGCGCGGTGCCGTCTCCAAGAGGGAACTCATCAAATTGATTGTACTCTTCTTCGTCCACGACATTCTCAACTCCGACAATCCTTCTTTTCCCCTGAAGGACTACGTGAAGTTTCTGATTTGCCGGGTCTTGGACATAAAAGACCTGAATAGCTTGCTTAGCGAGTATAAATGGTTCATCTTTGTATGCGGCACGTTCGAGGTCCACTATAGTCATGCCGTACTTGTCGACCTTAACACTTGAGAGTGTGACCCAACGGCACCGGAAGAGGGGGATCTTGAAACGTACATAGTCGAGTTCCCAGATCTCCTCAATGTACCCGTAGTACACACACACCCCACGTTTGTCCTGGAAGGCATCTATGCAGACACCGCTATTTTGTACCGTGCTCTTCGTATCCTGTGCTATGGTATAAAAGGTGTACCCATTTATGTCGTATGCTTCAAATTTCAGGATTGTGTGACTTAGCCATCTGGCCAACCAGCCAATATTCTCCTCTGTTATACTATTAGTACTTCAAACCCACAACCAGTTGTTGAAGCTGTGGTTGTGCTGTCTGGTAAGCCAAGCCTCCATACGGCCTGGATTCTCTCTGCGTAGCTCATCCTTATGCATATTGATATACGGGGCTACTTCAGTCATGTGTTGCAAGACTGCGAAATGGGCTTGAGATAACGACGCGTAGTCAGGAATGCGTGTTTTCCTTCCTATGGTCCCTTTGCCATCCAGTCTCCCCTCGTGGCGAGACATAGGCACACCTATTGGTTTGAGCTGGTCCATGTAATCGATACAGAACTCGACCACCTCTTCGGTTGTGTAACCTTCGACGATGCTGCCCTCTGGACGAGATCTATTTCGTACGTACTACTTGAGAATTCCCATGTACCGCTCAAACGGGTACATCTGACGTAGAAATACCAGTCCACAGATCTTTATCTCTCTCACGAGGTGGACGGTAACATGGACCATGATATCAAAAAACGACGGAGGAAAGTACATCTCAAAATGACATAATGTCTTCACCACATCGGCCTGCAACACATCTAGTGCTTCGAGATCAATGACCTTCTGAGAGATTGTGTTGAAGAAGTAACACAGCCTAATGATTGTGTCTTAGAGATAGCTCGGCTGGATATTTCGGATTGCAACAGGAAGCATCTGTGTCATCAACACATGGCAATCATGGGACTTCATACCAACTAATTTTAGATCTTCCATCGAAACAAGTTTCGAGATGTTGGCGGAGTAACCGGACGGAACTTTCACACCTTGCAAGAACCGGCATAGTTCGGTCCTCTCGGCCTTTTTCAGGTTATAGCAGGCCGGAGGAAGCCTTGTTCTACCTTGTTGGGAGGGCTCAGGTGCCAACTCAGGCCTGATCTTCATGTCTACTAAGTCGAGACGTGCGTTGAGGTCGTCCTTCGTCTTCCCTGGAATATTAAGTAAGAGACCAATCAGGCTGTCACAGACGTTCTTCTCTACATGCATAACGTCGATGCAGTGGTGAACTTCAAGGTGCTGCCAATAGGATAACTCCCAAAATATTGATTTCTTCTTCCACATGCCGCTGGCCTTCACTTTTTTACCACTCTTTCCGAGGACAACATCGATATCCTTAACCATATTGTACACCTCTTGCCCGCTGTAATGCCTTGGACATAAAGCTCTCTCCCTCGTCCCGTCAAATTGTTCCTTCATATTGCGGTACGGGTGATTCCTCTTAAGGAACCTACGGTGGCGCATGAACACCGTCTTACGGGAGTGGGCCAGCCACCTACTCGCGGTACCATCCAAGCACTGAGGGCAAGCCTTGTCTGGTTCTTTACTCTGGCCCGAAAGGTTACGTAGGGCAGGCAAATCATTGACCGTGCAGAACAACATGGCATGTAGGGTGAAGTTCTCTTGTTTGTACGCATCCCATACCTGTACCCCTTTATTCCACAGTGTTTTCAGATCTTCCACCAAAGGTCTTAGGTATACATCAATATCATTCCCAGGTTGCTTCGGCCCTTGGATAAGCAGTGACATCATGATGTACTTCCGCTTCATACACAGCCAAGGTGGTAGGTTGTACATACTAAGAGCAACTGGCTAAGTGCTGTGCCGGCTGCTCATGTTGCCGAAAGGATTCATTCCGTCCGTGCTCAACGCGAACCTTATATTCCTCGGCTCCGCACCGAAGTGTTCGAAGATCATGTCGATGTTTCTCCACTGCGCGGAATCGGCAGGGTGTCTTAGCTTTCCATCTTTCTTACGGTCCTCCGAGTGCCAGCACAACAATTTGGCCTCTTTTGGGTTCGCAAACAAATGCTTCAGACGCGGAATTACGGGCAGATACCACACCACCTTAGCGGGAATTCCTTTCTTCAGCTCGATGAAAGACTCGCCGTCGTCTGGTTGACTCTTATGGTTGTAACGAGATGCTTTGCACACTGACATGAACGCAAGTTTGATAATTCATTACGGTACAAGATACAGTCGTTCGGACATGCACGTATCCTTTCTACCTCCATCCCCAATGGACAAACCACCTGCTTTGCTCGGTATGTGTTTTTGGGCAGCTCGTTAACATCCGGAAGCATCTTCGAGAGGAGACCTAGGAGCGCCGTGAAACTCTTGTCTGACCAACCATAGCTTGCTTTCAATTTAAGCAGCTCGAGCACGGATGATAGCTTTGTGTATTTTGGCTTGCAACCCGGAAACAAAGGTTTTTCTGAGTCCTCAATCAAGTACATGAACTTGTTTAAGTCTCTCTCAGTATTAAAGTTCACGTTAGCATCGCGCAGCATCTGATCCAACCTATCATCGCCCTCTGCGCCACCACAATTATCGTCTTCACCTACTTCCTCATGGCGGCCACAATCATCGTCTACACCTACTTCATCGTCATCTTCTCTCCTTTCGTTGACTTCGGGTTCTTCGACGATGCCAACGTCTTCGTGTAACATGTTCTGCTCTTCACCATGTTTGGTCCAACACGTGTAGTCCGGTTTGAAGCCCCTAATAATCAAGTGCACTTGGATCTGTAGGGCTGAGTTGTGTCCGAGAAATGATCTCTCATTTCTACAATCGCAACAAGGACAATATATAAATTCAACACCCTTCTTCAACCTATCCTCCTCGGCAACTCTCAGAAAATTCGTCACACCATCAAGGTACGCTTGGTTCGTATGAGAACCGTACATCCACACCCGATCCATCTAGCTACACACGCTGTACAACAAGGAAATTAGTGTTAAATTGACCTAATAAAAGAAAGCCACCTAGCTTCTCATCGAAAAAAGGAGCTTATCTAGAAATCGTACTGCAATTTAAGGGTATAAGGGTATAAACATAAATATCAAAATGCGGAACATCGGCATGAGATGAAATGCATGTCATGGAATAGAGGACATAAAATAAAGACTAATGCAAATGGAATCAATTTAATCGGAGTCCAGACGCTCAAAATATCGTGATCCGAATTTTTCTACAATGCAAACACAAATGAAAATGACATAATTGCATAGATCTTATTTTTCTGAACATTTTGATATATTATTTGCATTTTTCTGACTAATAATGAATTTTCTATGATTTTTATAAGATTTAAATATTTAAATACTCTTTTTGATCTTTTCCTCAGTAAAAATAATGAATAAATAAATTCAAAAATAGTAGAGCCTGACAGGTGGGTCCCACTGGTCATATTTTCATTTCTTTTATTTTTATTTTTTATTTGGCTTAGCCTAAAGGCGGTTGGCCGGGACGCCGGCCGAGCTCGATCGAGCACCGTGGCATCGGCAAGTGGCAGTGGCGCCGGACCGCGGCGGTGGAGGGAGGTGGGAGCGTGGAGCGCGGCGGTTTACCGGGAGGCGGCGGGGCGAAACAGACGGCGAGGTGGAGGCAACCGGTGGCGGGAAACTTCGGGGGCGGGGCGGCGGCGGCGGCGGCTTGGGGAGATCATCGGCAGGTGGCGACGGCGGCTTGGGGGGTCGCTGGCGGGCGGCACGAGCTTCGGTCGGCGGCGGCGCTTGCGGGCGGCTCGAGAGGCCGGAGGTCACGAACTCTGCTGGGAGTGGGAGTGGGAGTGAGCTTACATATTAGTACAGACAGCTCCAAGTAGGGATCGTCTGTATAAACAACACAGACGGTTCCGGTAGGGAGCCGTCTGTACTGTATGGGTTAGTGCAGACGGTTCCCAACTGGGACCGTCTGTGGCATTAGTACAGACGGTACCGGTTGGGAGCCGTCTATACTGTATGGGTTACTACAAACGGCTACCAACTGGGACCATCTGTGGCATTAGTGCAGACGGTCCTTGTTGAGAGCCGTCTGTACTGTGATACCCAGTGTAGACGGCTGCAGTTGGAAACCGTCTGTATTGTGCCGTCCCGCTTGTTCACCATCCTTGGTCGTCATTTTCTCAGACGGTTCGTGTTGGGAACCGTCTGTGATAAGCATTGTACAGATGTCTCCCGGTTGCCGTCTGTACAGGTGGCGTCCCGTTAAATGGTATCTGTAGTAGTGCACATTGATCAAGGATACACTCTTGTATCCCGAATCAAAGCGGACCCTTCTAAGCTTCAAAAATATCCATGCAAATAGTTTCCATGTGGAAACTGAGAAAGAACATGATGTTGAGTATCTGCTCATAACTATGTTTGATGATACCAAAAGAATGCGGTTGAAAAACTCCCTTAGCATCAGGATTGTATTACACATACATAAAACTCGTCCAATAGTATGATGCGATGAAAACAATCCTTAGGAACCCAGATTCATACAGAGTTTGGCACAATAGACTAGGTCATCCTTGGTTGGGTATGAGGAGGAAAATCATCAATAATTCTACTGGTTATAGAAGAAAAAGTAAGGACTTCCTAAATCCTGAAGATTTTATGTGCACTGCTTGTGCCAAAGGGGTTTTAATTACTAGACCTTCTTTTCCCAAAGTTAGAGAGGACATTCGTGAAAAGAATTTATGGTGATATCTGTGGACCAATACAGCCCCTGTCAGGCCCATTCAGATACTTATGGTGCTTATTGATACCTCTACTCAGTGGAGCCATGTATGTTTGTTGTCTACAAGGAACCATGCTTTTGCAAAGCTTATTGCCTAGATAATTGAATTAAGTGACAGTTTCCCAAAAAATTAGGTTAAATCCATTCTAATGAATTATGCCGGAGAATTCACTTCCAAAGCATTTAATGATTACTGCCGGACTCTAGGCTTAAGAGTACAGCACTCAGTGCCACATATACACACTCAAAATGGCCTTGCTGAGTCATTGATAAAAAGAATAAAACTAATTGCTAGGCCACTTTTGTAGAACTGCAAGCTCCCAACCAGTTGTTGGGGCTGTGCTGTGCTGCATGCCACAGCATTAATCCAACTAAGACCAACTATATATCACTCTGCATCTCCCTTTCAACTAGTGTGTGGGAAAGAGGCAAGTATTTCCCATCTACGAAATTTGGTTGTGATGTATATGTACCGATATCACCACTATAGCTTACATATATGGGTCCTCACCAAAAGTTCGGATCTATGTGGAGTACCAAACACCGTCAATAATTAAATACCTTGAGCCTATGACAGGAGATCTACATACTGCTCAGTATGCTGATAGTATTTTTAATAAGGACCATTTCCCGGCACTAGGGGAGGAATCTACCACAAAGAATGTCAAGAAATTTCATAGAATGCTAATGGGCTCCAGTCCTTAGATCCACACACTATTGATGCTGAACTAGAAGTCTGAAGGATAATAAACATCCAACGTCTAGCTAATAATCTACCATATGCCTTCATTGATCACAAAGGAGTGACAAAATCACATATGCCTGCAACAAATGCACCAGAGAAAGTGGAGATAACCCAGAAGGATACTGACTCCACTCTGGGCCTCACTCCCAGGAAAAGGAGGAGAGATCCTAGTGCTTAAGACTCGTTCTGCAGAGATTGGTAGAAACACAAGTGTTGGCGTTACGGGGCCCAGGGTCCCCTAAACCGCTGGCAAAGGCCCAACTTGACGCCACGTCGCCAAGGACGTGGGAGTTAAAGAAGAGGTGCCCGGGGGCTCATCCCGAGCACCGTTCCACTTGGCTAAAATAAAGGGGTGCCCCGAGTCGTCCCTTAATAGCGTTTCCTGAAGGGCCCAAGATGACTTGGTCCCCGTGCAGGACGAAGCAAGCAGAAGTGCTCGGGGGCTCACCCCGAGCACCCGAGCAGAAGTGCTCGGGGGACTCACCCCGAGCCCTCGAGCAGAAGTGCTCGGGGGCCCGAGCGCCCGAGGAGAAGTGCCCGGGGGCTCACCCCGAGCACCTAGGGCGACCCGGCCCCCTCCCGGGGCGCCGAGTGCCTCGCCCAAACAATGGAGCAGCTGAGAGGGTGTGCTCGGGGGCCTCCGATCCCGGGAGCCCCGAGCGCCCCTTGAGGGCCCCTCCTCAAACCACGTGGCCCAAAAGGCACATTTAATGCCTGTGCTAGGGGCATTTAATGCCTGTGTCCGGCGCATTAAATGCCCGTCTATTCCAAGTCCTTGCGGACCAAGGGCGGTGTCCTGACTGGTTCCCATCCCCCCAGGTGATAAGCCCTGTCAGCTATCAGTCTTGGAGGGAATGGAGAGGTCTGACACTCCTTTTTGACTTTAAGGGCGTGCCTTCACGTGCCCATACGCATGCCCTCTGCACCTGGTCCATGGGGCCCGGGTAGTTGCAGCATAGCCCATGTCAGGAGACGTCAAAGCTTCACCTCCTGACACGCCCTCATCATGATGATCCGGTTCCCAACCAAGGCATGATCAGCACTGTTCCGCTACAGCAAATCTCAACCACCGACATGGCTCACCCATGCCGGGTTTCTTCTGCAACAAGCTTCATGGCAAGATATTTCCCTTTCGGCCACTATGGTGACCCCTGGATATATAAGGGGAGAGCCGCGGCCATGCAAAGGGGGCGGACATCAGATCAGCTCTGAGAGAATCCAACCCTGAGATCTTTTCTTAGGCAATACAGTCTTAGACATACAAACCCTAGAGGAAGAAGAATAGGAGCATCTGTGCTGCTAGTTCATTGTAATCTCTCCACAAAACATCAAATACACTCAAAGCAGGACATAGGGTTTTACACCTAGAAGGTGGCCCGAACCTGGGTAAATCACCGTGTTCTTTCCCATTTCCATACACCGCCCAGCTCTAGCTCCGGCGTAGCTCCGTAGATCTGCGCCTCCCCGGTCGAATCCCAAAGGGGATCCTTCTGGACCACCGATACTGGCGTTTGTACGTCGACATCTGGCGCGCGAGGTAGGGGAGGCCAAATTCTCGAAACTACGCCACTCATGGCGGGTCAACAGTCATCTTCCCAGTGTGGGGGACGACAGCATTCATTCGCTTCGACGCGTTCGGCGTCCTCTCGGGAGGAGGGGCGTCGTGCCATGCCCAGCGGCACCACAGCGGCAACCGCTGCGTTGTCAATGTTGCGACACCAAGCAGGTGAAGGCGGATCGCATGCCGATCCAGCCTTCATCGAGATACCCCAGCCGGTTCGGCGCCGGCTGGACTCAACGAGCCGAGCGAAGCAGGCACGCTGTATGCGGCGCAGCTTCTCCTCCGGCACCCTCCGGTCCAGGTGGAAGGCATATCTCCTGTGGGCCCTTGGCTCCAGGAGGTAGCCAACCTGGTCGACACCGCTCGCCGTCAGACGGCGGCCAGGAGTTCCCATACCTCTTCAAGGCATGGCGACCCCCAAGATGGCCCCTCAGCGGTGCCTCCGTCATTACCACCACGTCCCCGACGTGGTGAAGCAATGGAGCCCCGCGGCAGGTCCCACCATTTGGTCGCCTCTCCTATTCTAAGAGACGGCCTAGACCTTCGCCACCCCATCAACCAACAGCAGGAAGGTCAAGATGCGCGCGGTCACCATCGAGCGCCAATGGGAGCGGCGATGTGAGGCGAGGGCTGTCGAGGACCAGTCATCCTCCGGCCTCGCTGCTAGTCGTACGTGCTCTCCGGTGCGCGTCCGCATGCCACCGGTCGGGAAGGTTGGCACCCCGCTTTACAGAGCGGGTTGCTAGGCTTTTACTCCTGACCTTCGCCACGTCAGCTGGCCGGAGAAGTTCCGGCCTGACCTGCCGCAAAAATACAGCGGCTCTTTCCACCCCGAAGAGTTCCTCTAGATCTACACCACCACTGTGCAAGCAGCTGGAGGGGCTGAAAAGGTGATGGCCAACTGGTTTCCCATGGGCCTGAAGGGCTCTGCCCGTTCATGGGTCATGAACCTTCCCCCGAGTTCCATTCGCTCATGGGAGGACCTCTACCACCAGTTCGTGGCCAACTTCCAGGGCACTTTCGAGCGCCCCCGGCATGGAGAGCGATCTCCACGCCATGAAGCAATAGCAAGGGGAGACGTTGTGACACTTCATCCAGCGTTTTAGCCAGGTTCACAACACCATCCCCAAAATCTCTCCTCAAGCAGTTATCGTCCCCTTCCGGCAGGGTGTCCGTGATGAAAAGTGCGCCAAGGCGGCTGAGGCTCGCGCGTGGCACAGCCCGCGCCCCGACCAGCCAACGGTCGATGGTGCGGATTCCTCCCGTCCCTCCGGGGGGCGGGAGAAGAAGAAGAAGAACAAGAAGCGCAAGTCCGAGCCCGTCGCGACGGCGGATCCCAAGGCGCGGAAGCCACCGCACGCCAGTCTAGGCGGCGGTGGCAAGAAGCCATCCAGGGCCCCCGAGCAGGGCCCTAGCGGGTGGTGTGAGATACGTCACACCGACCGGCACGACCTTTCCGAGTGCCGGACGGTGAAGTTCCTCGTCGAGAGGAACAAGAAGGAGCGCGAGGAGCGCCGACGACAAGCGCGACGGGGAGGAGCGAGAAGGAGGTCTCGGGTTCCAAGAACCTGAGGCCATGGCGTGCATCAACGGTGGCGCCTCCACGCCCGCTTCACGCCGCCAGTTTAAGGTAATGGCGCGCGAGGTATGCTCAGCGGCCCCGAGCACCGGGTCGACCCGACCACTAAAGTGGTCGGGCACCCCGATCACCTTCGACAGCTCCGACCACCCCGAGAACACGTCGGGTGTGGGCCGCCTCCCCCTGGTGGTCTCCCCGACAGTGTGCAACATCAAGGTAACCCACATGCTGATCGAAGGGGGCGCAGGACTTAACCTTCTGTCCCCCGAGGTTTTCAGGAAGATGCAGGTGCCACCCGGGTAGCTGAAGCCGACGATGCCCTTCTTCGGCGTCAGCCTAGGCCTCACCATGCCCCTCGGGCAGGTGTCCCTGATGGTTACGTTCGGGACCAGGGAGAACTTCCGGACGGAGAGCGTCGTCTTCGACGTCGCCGAATTCGACCTCCCGTACAACGACATCCTCGGCCGCCCGGCCCTCGCCAAGTTCATGGTAGCGTCCCACTACGCCTACCTCACCATCAAGATGCCCGGGCCCAATGGCACGATCACCGTGCCAGCCGACCTCCAAGGCTCCATCCTCTGTGCCGAGCAGTTGTTCTCGGCCGCCTTCGCCGTGGCCGAGGATATCGGTGAGCACCCCGAGTGCGCGGGTCCGCCCCCGACCAAGCTCAAGATCGCTGCAGACGACTCCATCCCCATCAAGGAAGTGGCCTTGGGTGAAGACGCGTCCAGGACTGTCAAGATCGGTGGCCGCCTAGCCGCCAAATAGGAAAGCGCACTCATCGCCTTCCTCCGGGCGAATACCGACGTGTTTGCCGGGGTCCCTAGGGAGGTGATTGAGCACCGCCTCGCCGTGCTTCCCGACGCACGGCCCGTTCGGCAAAAGGTGTGCCATCAAGCACTAGAACGCCAGGAGTTCATCCGGGCAGAAGTCAGCAAGCTCCTCGCCGCTGGCTTCATCCGTGAAGTCCTCCACCCGGATTGGCTCGCCAACCCTGTTGTCATGCCAAAAGCCAACGGCAAGCTGAGGATGTGCGTGGACTACACTGACCTCAACAAGGCATGTCCAAAAGATCCTTTAAATTTAACCTGCATTGATCAAATAATCGACTCCACCGCTGGATGTGATCTTTTGTGCTTTCTAGATGCATACTCTGGATATCATCAGATTAGTACGTCGGTAGAGGATGTGGAAAAAACTTCATTTACAACCCCTGTGGGGATTTATTGTTATGTTCGCATGCCTTTTGGGTTAAAAAACGCTGGGCCTACGTACCAGCGTGCCATGCGCATTACGTTACAATCTCAGATCGGTCGCAATATCGAGGCCTACATCGACAATCTCGTTGTCAAGACAAGGGACCAAGCGACGCTCCTTGAGGATCTGGCGGAGACTTTCGACAGTCTCCGCAGTACTCGCATGAAGCTGAACCCTGAGAAGCACGTCTTCGGGGTTCCCTCGGGCAAGCTCCTTGGTTTCCTGGTCTCGAACCGGAGAATAGAGGCCAACCCCGAGAAGATCCGGGCCATCGATTAGATGCGCCCGTCGGCTCGTCTCAAGGACGTGCAGTGCCTAACGAGCTGCATGGCAGCCTTGGGACGCTTCATCTCCAAGCTCGGGGAGCGAGGCCTCCCCCTGTTCAAGCTCCTCAAGAAATCGGGCCGCTTCGAGTGGACCCCAGAGGCTGAGCAAGCCCTCTGGGATCTCAAGAAGTACCTCACCTCGCCTCCGGCCTTGGTGGCACCGAGATCCGAGGAGCCTTTGCTTCTCTACATCTCGGCTACTCCCCGAGTGGTGAGTGCGGTCCTCGTGGTCGAGCGAGAGGTCGGGTCTGAGCTCCCGACGACTCCCACGAGGGCAGAAGCTTTCAGGTCCGAGCTCCCGATGAGCAGTGAATCCAAGGAAAAGCCCGGGACCGAGCTCCCAGGCGACCCCCAACAGTCGGGAGTGCTCGGGTCCGAGCTCCCGAGCGACCCCAAGCAGTCAGGCGTGCTCGGGGCAAAGCTCCCGGCAAACGACGAGTCCAAGGCAAAGTCCGGGTCTGAGCTCCCGGGCGAACTCGAGCAGCTAGGGGTGCTCAGGACCAAGTCCGGGTCTGAGCTCCCGGGCGAACCCGAGCAGCTAGGAGTGCTCGGGGCCAAGTCCGGGTCCGAGCTCCCGGGCGAACCCAAGCAGGTAGGAGTGCGCGGGGTCGTATCCGGTCTGAGCTCCTGAGTGAACCTGAGCAACTAGGAATGCTCGGGAACAATCCCGACCCCCCGGGTCTGGTAATCGGGGAGGTCCCAAGCAAGGGCCGCGTCCAGCAGCGTCCCGTATACTTCGTTAGTGAAGTGTTACGCGACGCTAAGACACACTACCCACAAGCCCAGAAGATGCTCTACGCAATCCTCGTTGCGTCGAGAAAGCGACGCCACTACTTCCAAGCGCACGAGGTCTTGGTTGTTACGGCCTACCCCCTCGAGTGCATCCTACACAACCGAGAAGCCACTAGCCACATGGTCGAGTGGGCAATTGAACTCGCTGAATTCAACCTCCGCTTCGTCGGCAACCAGGCGATCAAAAGCAGAGCTCTGGCCGACTTCGTGGCCGAGTGGACACAGGTGCCTGAAGACGAAGGGGAGGAGCTGTCCGCGAATCCGGGACATGAAGGGGCCGGACATTGGGTGATGCACTTCGACGGTTCGCTCACGCTAAAGGGCGCGGGGGCTGGAGTAGTTCTCACCTCTCCGACAGGTGAAGTACTCCAGTACGTCATGCAGCTCCACTTCCACGTGACCAACAACATGGCCGAGTACAAGGGACTTCTCGCGGGGCTCCGCGCCGCCGCATCCCTTGGAATCTGCCGTTTACTTGTCAAAGACGACTCTCAGCTAGTCGTCAATCAGGTGTCCAAGGAATACCAATGCTCCGACCCACAAATGGCGGCGTACCTGAACGAAGTCAGAAAGTTGGAGCAGCGTTTCGATGGGCTGGAACTGCAACACGTCCCGCGCCACTACAATGAGCCCGCCGACTACTTATTGCGACTGGCGTCCTCTCGGGAACCGGTCCCGGCTGGGACCTTTGAAGAAAGGCTCTCTTGGCCGTCCGTCGAGGCTGCCAATCAAGACGAAGGGGGAACCTCGCGCCTAGGTGAGGCTACCCAAGCAGCACCTTCAGTGGGAAATCCTGTCAGGCTCCTGCCGCCTGGCGAGCACCCCGTGCTCGCCACCTGTTCTCAGGAGCTTTCCTGGATCTCCAAGATCCAGGGGTACGTGAAAGAAAATAACCTTCCCGAAGATGATGCCGCAGCAGAAAGGATCGCACACCAAGCCAAGCGTTACGCCCTAGTAGATGGGGATCTCTACCGGCGTGGCACCAACGGCGTCTTTCTGAAGTGCATTTCCCGGGAGGAAGGTCGCGACTTGCTCGCGGATATCCACGAGGGCGAGTGTGGTAGCCATGCATCGTCCCGCACGTTGGTCGGGAAGGCCTTTCGGCAGGGCTTCTACTGGCTGACAGCCCTCCAGGACGCCATCGAGCTAGTTCGGCACTGTGAAGCGTGTCAATACCACGCAAAGCAGTCACATCAACCGGCTCAGGCCCTCCAAACCATCCCCCTGTCATGGTCCTTCGCGGTCTGGGGATTGGACATTATAGGCCCGTTTCCCCGAGCAGTCGGGGGCTACGAATACCTCTACGTCGCCATCGACATGTTCACTAAGTAGACAGAAGCGGAGCCAGTTGTCAAGATCACCAAGCACACCGCGATCAAATTCATCCGAGGAATCGTGAGCCGCTTCGGGGTGCCCAATCGGATCATCACCGACAACGGCATGCAGTTCACTAGTGATGCATTCCTGGAGTACTACGAAGACATCAACGTCAAGGTCTGCTTCGCGTCGGTCACCCACCCTCGCGCCAATGGCCAGGTTGAGCGCGCCAATGCTCAAATCCTCAAGGGGCTCAAGACATGAACTTTCGATCGCCTCAAGAAGTGCGGTGCTGGCTGGATTGACGAGCTCCCTGCCATCCTCTGGTCGATCCGGACGTCCCCCAGCAGGGCGACCGGTGAGACGCCTTTCATCCTCGTATACGGGGCAGAGGCAGTTCTTCCCTCTGAGGTCACCTTCGGCTCGCCTCGGGTCGGAGCCTACTCGGAAGGCGACCAGCAGCAGAGAAGGTTCGACGATGTCAACTACCTCGAAGAGCACCGGTGCCGAGCGGCTCTCCGTGCCGCCAGATATCAACAGAGCCTAAGGTGCTATCATCAGCGCCACGTTCGGGCCCGGTCGCTGGAGGTCGGGGATCTAGTACTTCGCCGCATCCAATCTCGGGAAGGAAAGAACAAACTCTCCCCCATGTGGAAGGGTCCTTACCGAGTGACCGGTGTCTCCCAACTAGGTTCTGTTCGATTGACCACGGACGAAGGCCTGCCGCTGCCCAATGCGTGGAACATCGAGCATCTGCGCAAGTTTTATCCGTTAGTCTTTCCTTTTTTGCATTGGATCAATTCCCCGAGTAGCAAAGAGTCTTGGGAAGTTCCGGGTCCGTCGCCTAAGCCCTGGTCACCCTACCTGGTTCCTACACCGCGGGCACCAGTCCGGCCAGAGGCCGCCCGAGTATCCCAGGCGCTCGCGCGCAATCCTCGGGGGCTCCCTTGTATCAGAAGATATTTTAAATAGCAACAGCATTATTAATATAAGCAGTGTTCGCATTCAAAATTACATATCAATTTTTTGTATTCCCTCGCTTGCTCGCAAAAGAAGCCACTCGCACGAGTATCGGATTTCCGTGTCCCCTTTGCACGAGTAGATCCTGACTGGTCTGCAGTACAAGGAGTCGGGGTAATCTAGTCTCTATTGGCGGGTAGTCGGTACTCGGTCGACCACTTGTACCCCGAGCACACCCGAGTCGGGGCAAATAAGCCCCCAACCACTCGTGCTCGGCCTGGTCAATGGCCCCGAGCACCACCGAGCCTCAGAGTACTCGGATAACTCTACCTCTCGTACCCCCGACCACTCGGCTGTCCAGAAAGCCTTTGGGTCCTGACATTGGAGAGTTTCGGAAAAACTCAGAGCAGTGGCATCTTTTGCCAGCAGCTTGCTATAATTGCCTACGAGTTTACAGGCTCACCATGGTGAAGTTCCCGGGAGACAATGACCATATTAAGTCAAAAAACCCAGGGAGAGAAGCTTCCATGGATTCAACACTACAAATAAGCTAAGTTTTTTCACCGCGTTTGTCTTGGCTTTAAAGCTTTCTTTTACCATCTCCACCAATAGTTTCTCGCGCCAACAGTCCCCTGCACCGCTCGTTCATAAAGCGAGGATGTTCTGGACTAACAGTGTGAGTCACGGGGAGTGTTCTGGGTCGTCGCCCAAAGCCCTGGTCGCCTCACCTAGTTTTTGAACCCTGGGCACCAGCCTGGCCAAAAGCCGCCCGAGTACCCTACGTGTTCGCATTTGTACTTTGGAGCTCCCCAATAGATGGGCTTGTGGCACAAGGGATCTGTGTCGCGTGAGAACCTCGCCGCATAAGAGAGGAACCCGTTGAAACTAAGTAAAGAAAAAATCAACACGATAAGACGTCCGCTGATGCCTAAGCCACTCGTAAAACCGTCCCGAGCACGAGTGCTCGGACGAGCTTGCAGGAGCATCTAATCCCAAAGGTGCGCGCTCCCGAGCACCAAAGATCGCCCTCGGGGACCTGAGATTCTCAGGGTCTCAGGGAGTGACCTGATTGAGGGAAATGTTGGCGCTTCCAGCTTCTCGGGGACATAGGGTCCTCGGGGTCCCGAAGTGCGACATCCCCAAGAAGAAGGTCGAAGCCTCCAGCTTCGCGGGGACATGGGGTCCTCGGGTTCCCGAAGTGCGACCTGTTAAAATAATAAGTTCGAAGTGTCCAGCTCTCGGGGGCTAGAGTCCTCGGGGCAGACTGCTCGGGCAAGAGCTGGACGCATCAAAAAAAGAAGAGGCTACGCTGTGTGGAGCCAAGTCCACACTTAGCAGAAAACAAAAAGAAGCTGTATGGAGCCAAATCCATACTCAGCAGAAATTCAAAGGAAGCTATGTGGAGCCAAGTCCACACTTAGCATTTCAACAATCAAGTTCTTTACAGAGAGGCCTTTCAGCCTTAAACAAAAAGAATGAAAAGAAAAAGATACAAAGGAGCTACTCCTCGCCGTCACCCCCAGGGCCGCCAGTGTCATCTTCCCGAGAGAAGTGCTGGGCGATCTCCTCAGCCACTTTGTGGACGGCGTCGTGGGTTTCCTCCTCCTCCTCTTCGACGATCCTGAGCCTCACCGGCCCCAAGGAAAAGGTCGGGTCGTGGCTGCGGTAGCATGCCAGAACATCCTCCACCACTGTGGCCGCCAGCTCGCGCCCTTCTCGGGCTATCGCGTCCTTCACGGCTGCTGCCACCGTCTTCAGACGGTTAGCAATCGTGTTGAAGGTGAAGACGAAGTGGCTGAGGGTGTCGAGGGACTACTCCCCCATGGTGACGTTGCCAAGGCCGGTGGTCCTCACCGCATGCTGTGCCCGGCAGAAGATGTTGCGCATCATGTTAGTGGTCTCGAGTCTCTCAGCGGGCAACTCCTGGAGCATCTCCCGCTCCCCGGCCACCTCAGTCTCTCGACGGCACGCCTCCTCCTGCAGCTCCTGGACCCGCTCCATGAGCTTATGCTTGGTCGCACGGCCATCTTTGAGGCACTGCTCCACGTCTTGGATGCGGTGATCCCGATCCTCCAGCTCCTTGGAGAACTCTGCGCGAGCAGTGTCGATGCGCCACTGCACTTCGTCCTCCAGCGCCGCCGTCCGCTGGCCCAGCGAGTTCTTAGCCTCCTCGAGAGACTGCTCGAGCTGGTCGAGCACGAGTTCCCGCGTGCCTGCCGCCACCTCGCGGAGAGTGACCTGCTCTATACGCCGCTCCACTTCGGCCTCGTGGAGAGCGACCCGCTCCGTCCGCAGCTCCACCTCCTCCGCATCCTCCGTGACCTCCCGCCGTAGCTCCTCCAGAGCCAACCTCTCGTGGAGGATCTTCGCGGACTCCCTCTGGTGCACGGCCTTAGCGATCCGAGCACGTTTGAGGAAGTTTTCCCCGGCCTCCGTAAGGGTGGCCTCCCGCTCCTCCAGAGCGGCCTCCCGATCTTCCAGCGCCTTCCTCTCCGCGGTGATGGAGGCCTGGACTCGATCGATCATGGTGCGCGCCACGTCGAACGCCTCTGGGAAGGGCTCCCGAGGCACCTCAGCCTGGCGCGCGAAGTCCCGCCTCCTCGGCGGGACAGTCAGAACTATGCTCCCCCCGAGCACCTCCGGCGAGCTCTTGGGCTGCCTCCGAGCTGCCGGGCCCTCGGGCGTCCTCTGAGCTGCCGGGCCCTCGGGCGTCCTCTCCGCCCTCGCGGTCTCGGTCGTTGCGGCCGGTGGCGGAGTGGGGTTAGCCTCCGGCACAGCTCCTGTGGATTCAGCCCTTGGGGCGGTCTCGGCCCTTGGGATCGCTTCGGCCCCCGGGGCAGCCTCAGTGCTCGGGGTGGGATCCGCACTCGGGATGGTCCGACCCTTCTTGGACCCCTGAAAAAAGCAGCACAAGGAAGCCCGGGTTAGTACCCAAGCAGTATGCTTGGCCAGGTAAACGGAGAAGGAGTCTCTCATCTTACCTCAGTGAAGAACCCGTGTACTTCCAGTGGCCCCTCGGGACCTCGAATCCCGTGCTCGTCGGGTCACGGCGGGTCCTTCCTCTTCTTCCTAGTTGCCGTATCCGTGGCGGCCGTCGTGCTCGCCGGCGCCGGGCCTCCGGCCGGCACCGGATGGGCGCTGCCCCGCCCAGAGTTGCTGCCCTCGGTGCCCGTTGTCCGCTGGCCGGAAGGCGGAGGAGGGGGTGGTGGCGGTGAAGGTGGCGGCGGTGAAGGAGAAGATTCGGGAGAGGGCGGCCACGGCTTCTTGCCCTTCAGATCCGCGGGATCCTTGCGGGCGGCACGGGTCCCTGAAGCCCCTGCGGCAAGCCCTCCGCCGGCATCGTCATCGTCTCCTAGAATCCTCATCGAGCCGGCCGTCTTCCGCGGGTCCACCGGCTTGATCCCCTTGGGATCGAACTCCGGTAATGCCGCGTGGATCGTGTTCCGCTGTGAATTCACGCAGAGCGCAAGATCCGCCCGTGGCAATTCAGCAGCTGTGACATCTCCGGTGCCCAAAAGTATGCGCAGTAGCGCCTTCAGCGTGTCGGGAGAAAAGTCTCCCGCCTCGCCGTTCACCGTCCGGCCGATGTCCCGCGAGCCGGTGTACATCCAGGCCGGGTGGCCCCGTTCCCGTAGCGGCGCCAGCTGCCGCCGGAGAAAGTCGATGACGACCATGGTCGCCGTCAAGCCCTCGGCCCACAGCTGCGCAATCCGCTCCACCACCGGTCGCAGCAGATGATCGTTCTCCGGCAGATACTCCCCACGACCTTCTGTGCGCCGGTGCCGGCCCGTCGGGAAGCAGGATCTGGGCATGCGAATCAGTGGAGATGTAGCACCACTAGTTGCGCCAGTCGTCCCACTTATTCCGTAGCTCCTGCAGAATGCAATGGTCGCCGATCTTCTCCCGGAGGCGGAAGTTGCAGCTCCCCGCGGCCTCCACCTGGTCGGAGCCTCTGCTCTTCCCCACCGACCGGAGTATGAAGAAGTGGCGGAAGAGCATGACCGAAGGCATCATGCCCACGAACATCTCACAGAGGTGGGCGAAGATGGCTAGCATCAGGACGGAGTTGGGGGAGAGATGGATGAGGTGGATCCCGTACTCCATCAGCACTTCGAGGAAGAAGGGTGAGAAGGGCGGCATCAGGCCTGCTGCGAGGAAGCTGGCGAAGATCACCGTCTCCTCCGGCATCGGATCCGGCGGGTATGTGGCCGGCCTCACCGTCGCCGTCCCCCTCTGGCTCTACGGAGCCAGCAGCTTCTCCACCCTGTCCATGCTTTCTTTGTTGAGGAAGCGGGACTTGGGGATGATGGCGTCGATGACAGGAGGCGGAGGAGCGCGGTGCTTCTCGTGTCTCGGCATGGCGGCGGCGCGGCGTGGAAGATGAGGACGTGAAAGGGCGTGTGAGCGGAGAAGGCAAGGAGGCGAAAGGGCGCGGTGAAAAGGAAGGAGGCGTTTTGCGCAAAAAGGCGAAGGTGTTGAGGAGGCGCGAGAATGGTGAAGCTTTAAAGAGAAGAAATCTAGAATTCAAACCGTTCCATGACGTGGGCGGCGGTGTCAGTTTTGTTTCCCTGACAGGGCGCGCCCCCCACGTCGCGCGGGAATCAAGGCGCCTTTTCCTCGTTCGGCAGAGGTGTGCGGCGCCCCACGTCACGCAAAAAAGGAGCAGTTCCACCGTTTGGCATCCAAATGGGCCGGCGTCTTCGTTGGCCCATAGAATAAATTAAGGCCCCGCCCCCAGCCTCGTCCAATTTTTGGGTCATCGTCTGGTGGCTGGGCCGGGGGCTACTGTCGGCGTTACGGGGCCCAGGGTCCCCTAAACCGCTGGCAAAGGCCTAACTTGACGCCACGTCGCCAAGGACATGGGAGTTAAAGAAGAGGTGCCCGGGGGCTCATCCCGAGCACTGTTCCACTTGGCTAAAATCAAGGGGTGCCCCGAGTCGTCCCTTAGTGGCATTTCCCGAAGGGCCCAAGACGACTTGGTCCCCGCACAGGACGAAGCAAGCAGAAGTGCTCGGGGGCTTACCCCGAGCACCCGAGTAGAAGTGCTCGGGGGGCTCACCCCGAGCGCCCGAGGAGAAGTGCCCGGGGGCTCACCCCGAGCGCCCGAGGAGAAGTGCCCCGGGGCTCACCCCGAGCACCCAGGGTGACCCGGCCCCCGCCCGGGGTGCCGAGTGCCTCGCCTAGACAATGGAGCAACGGAGAGGGTGTGCTCGGGGGCCTTTGGTCCCGGGAGCCCTGAGCGCCCCTTGAGGGCCCCTCCTCAAACCGCATGGCCCAAAAGGCGCATTTAATGCCTGTGCTAGGGGCATTTAATGCCTGTGTCAAGCGCATTAAATGTCCGTCTATTCCAAATCCTTGCGGATCAAGGGCGGTGTCCTGACCGGTTCCCATCCCCCCAGGTGATAAGCCCTGTCAGCTATCAGTCTTGGAGGGAATGGAGAGGTCTGACACCCCTTTTTGACTTTAAGGGCATGCCTTCGCGCGCCCATACGCATGCCCTCTGCACCTGGTTCGTGGGGCCTGGGTAGTTGCAGCATAGCCCATGTCAGGAGACGTCAAATCTTCACCTCCTGACACGCCCTCATCATGATGATCCGGTTCCCAACCAAGGCGTGATCGGCACTGTTCCGCTACAGCAAATCTCTACCACCGACATGGCTCGCCCATGCCGGGTTTCTTCTGCAACAAGCTTCATGGCAAGATATTTCCCTTTCGGCCACTGTGGTGACCCCCGGATATATAAGGGGAGAGCCGCGGCCATGCAAAGGGGGCGGACATCGGATCAGCTCTGAGAGAATCCAACCCTGAGATCTTTTCTTAGGCAATACAGTCTTAGACATACAAACCCTAGAGGAAGAAGAATAGGAGCATCTGTGCTGCTAGTTCATTGTAATCTCTCCACAAAACATCAAATACACTCAAAGCAGGACGTAGGGTTTTACACCTAGAAGGTGGCCCGAACCTGGGTAAATCATCGTGTTCTTTCCCATTTGCATAAACCGCCCAGCTCTAGCTCCGGCGTAGCTCTGTAGATCTGTGCCTCCCCGGTCGAATCCCAAAGGGGGTCCTTCTGGACCACCGATACTGGCGTTTGTACGTCGACAACAAGTCTGGATTAGATGCATCCCATCCTAAATTAGTTGAAGAGGCTCAACCTGAAGTTGAGAAACTCTCTGAAGACAGCCATCCTGAAGATGGAACACCGAACACACCGTCATGCACACAAATTGGATTTGCGTGCTGGGCGAATGGCACCAAGACTATCGTTACAGGAAATCATGAAGAGCTAGAAGAAATAAATGAAGAAGTCTCCACAAACTATCACTACCTCAGGAAATAAAATCACTGACGGGCACAAAAACGACATCGCTGATGGGTTTAGGGCCCGTCAGTAACCTCCTATCAGTGGAAGTTCAACTTTCACTGACGGGCGGTCTGCCAGTCAGTAGAAATTAACTTTCACTGACGGGTGCAACCTGCCCGTTAGTGAAAATGCCTGCAGCGCTACTGGGCAGCATCCGGACAGCTCTTCCACTGACGGGCTCATATTATGTGCCCGTCAGTGTTGTCGTCTTACACTGACGGGTATATATATGTTGCCCGTTAGTGGAAGTATTTTTATAAGTTTTTTTAAACAAAAACATATCTGAATATCACAAAATATTAAGCATTTAATATCACAAATATTAAGCACATATACCAATTAATATCACAAATATTAAGTGCACATATAAAAGCAAGTTTACAACTGTTGTGGGAGGGGTCACCGTGCGCCCCGAACGCCAACGAGCAACGGTAAGGCATGCATACCTGCTACAAACTCACGTCTAACTCCTTTGCAGCCATGAGACACGCAGGGCACAACTGCAGACATGGGGTACGAGCGCAAGTGCAGACGCGGGGTACAAGCACAAGTGCAGACACAGGGTGCAAGCGCAAGTGCAGACGCGGGGTGCAAGCGCAAGTGCAGACGCGGGGTGCAAGCGCAAGTGCAGACGCGGGGTGCAAGCGCAAGTGCAGACGCGGGGTACGAGCACAAGTGCAGACGCGGGGTGCAAGCGCAAGTGCAGACGCGGGGTACGAGCGCAAGTGCAGACGCGGGGTGCGAGCACAAGTGCAGACGCGGGGTGCAAGCGCAAGTGCAGACGCGGGGTCCGAGCACAAGTGCAGACGCGGGGTGCAAGCGCAAGTGCAGACACGGGGTGCAAGCGCAAGTGCAGACACGGGGTACGAGCGCAAATGCAGATGCGGGGTACGAACGACCCCGGGACAGGACCCCACCATGTGACGTACCGTACGTCACGTAGATGCTAAGGTATATGCTTCCGCGGGTGGCATACGAATGACCTGCGTGCCCTTGTCCGTACGGCGAACCGGGGGTAAGACCGTAACCTGGCTAGGGGCAGAATTGTAATCCGGCCATGCGCTCCCCGAGGCCTATAAATAGGGGAGCACCCCCAGGTTGGGGGTACGGAATACAAGTTACACTCACTTCTTGACTCGCCCAAATTTTCTCTAAGTGTTTGCTCATTGTGCGCGCTCCGTTCCGCTATCCCCTGCGCACACCCGGGTGACCCAGCACTCAACCGGGGGTGCCTCAAGTTCACTGTCCGACTGTGTAGTCGACGACAGTTGGCGCCGACCGTGGGGAGCGCAGACGAGAAGTCACGTGCAACGCAGCAGCGAGCGCAGTGAGGTCATGCCGCCGAAGGCGAAGAGAAGCACCAAGGGGAAGCCCGCGGGTGGCTCAGCAGTGAGAGCTGCGCCCGCGAGT
This sequence comes from Stipa capillata, assembly GCA_019208055.1. NCBI lineage: Eukaryota > Viridiplantae > Streptophyta > Magnoliopsida > Poales > Poaceae > Stipa > Stipa capillata. The sequence goes on along the minus strand of JAGXJF010005077.1, from coordinate 130,725 downwards.
ACCCAGGCACGCGTGCCCGAGCTGGGCGAGATTCCGGCACGCGCGGGACCCGCCACGCAGGTCACTCCTATGGAGGGCACCGTCGGGGCCAACATCGCGCAAGGGGCTCCGCCAGCGGCACCCTGGAGAATGGCCACTCGCTCCGTGGTAAGTGCCGGGTCCCTCGGGCGTCGTCGGCGGTCGCCCAGACCCACCCCGGACGAACCCCGGGCTGCTCCGAAGCCCGGGTGTATCCCGGGCGAACCCCGGACAGTGCGACGCGTCGATCTGCTCCGAAGCCCGGGTGTACCCCGGACGAACCCCGGACCGCGCGCCGCGTCGATCTGCTCCGAAGCCCGGGTGTACCCTGGGCGAACCCCGGGCCACGCCGCGTTGATCTGCTCCGAAGCCCGGGTGTACCCCGGACGAACCCCGGACCGCGCGCCGCGTCGATCTGCTCCGAAGCCCGGGTGTATCCCGGGCGAACCGCGGACCGCGCGCCGCATCGATCTGCTCCGAAGCCCGGGTGTACCCCGGGCCGCGCCGCGTTGATCTGCTCCGAAGCCCGGGTGTACCCTGGACGAACCCCGGACCGCTCGATGCGTTGATTTGCTCTGAAGCCCGAGTGTACCCTGGACGAACCCCGGACCACGCCGCGTCGATCTTCAAAGCCCAGGTGTACCCCGGATGAACCCCGGACCGCGCGCCGCGTCAATCTGCTCCGAAGCCCAGGTGTACCCTGGACGAACCCCGGCAGCCTTAACGCCGCGTTCGCTTGCGTGGTAACATCCCGCCGCGGCGCGTGCCCCTCGCTCCGGCATACCGCGACATAACATCCCGCGAGCCCGGCAGCCTTAATGTCGCGTCCGCCTGTGTGGTAACATCCCGCCGCGGCGCGTGCCCCTCGCTTCGGCATACCGCGACGTAACATCCCGCGACCCTGGCAGTCGTAACGCCGCATCCGCTTGCGTGGTAACATCCCGCCGCGGCGCGTGCCCCTCGCTCCGGCATACCGGGACGTAACATCCCGCGAGCCCGGCAGTCCTAACGCCGCATCCCGCGAGCCCGGCAGCCTTAACGCCGCGTCCGCCTGCGTGGTAACATCCCGCCGCGGTGCGTGCCCCTCGCTTCGGCATTACCGGGACGTAACATCCCGCGAGCCCGGCAGCCTTAACACCGCGTTCGCCTGCGTGGTAACATCTCGCCGCGGCGCGTGCCCCTCGCTCCGGCATACCGCGACGTAACATCCCGCGAGCCCGGCAGCCTTAACGTAACATCCCGCGAGCCCGGCAGCCTTAACGCCGCGTCCGCCTGCGTGGTAACATCCCGCCGCGGCGCGTGCCCCTCGCTCCGGCATACCGCGACGTAACATCCCACCAGCCCGGCAGCCTTAACGCCGCGTCCGCCTGCGTGGTAACATCCCGCCGCGGCGCGTGCCCCTCGCTCGGGCATACCGCGACGTAACATCCCGCGAGCCCGGCAGCCTTAACGCCACGTCCGCCTGTGTGGTAACATCCCGCCGCGGCGCGTGCCCCTCGCTCCGGCATACCATGACGTAACATCCCGCGAGCCCGGCAGCCTTAACGCCGCGTCCGCCTGCGTGGTAACATCCCGCCGCGGCGCGTGCCCCTCGCTCCGGCATACCGCGACGTAACATCTCGCGAGCCCGGCGGCCTTAACGCCGCGTTCGCCTGTGTGGTAACATCCCACCACGACGCGTGCCCCTCGCTCTGGCATACCGCGAAGTAGCATCCCGCGAGCCCGACAGCCTTAACGCCGCGTTCGTCTGCGTGGTAACATCCCGCCGCGGTGCGTGCCCCTCGCTCCGGCATACCGCGACGTAACATCTCGCGAGCCCGACAGCCTTAACGCCGCGTTCGCCTGCGTGGTAACATCCCACCGCGGCATGTGCCCCTCGCTCCGGCATACCGCGACGTAACATCCGGCGAGCCCGGAAGCCCTTAACGCCGTGTCCGCTCGCGTGGTAACATCCCGCCGCGGTGAGTGCGCCTCGCTCCGGCATACCGCGATGTCACATCCCGCGAGCCCGGAATTCTTTGACCCCCTGCTCCGTGATGACGCGAGATTGCATCCCTCAAGCCTGGAAGTCCCACGACGCTACAGCAAGTTTGCAAGACGTCCGCCTCTACCGTATATCGCCCCGTGACGCTCGTCGATGGTTCCCCTCTATAATCATGCCATCGCATCATTTCAGTTTATTACACCTTAAACAGTGACTAGCCGCATAGCTAGTCGCTCGTTTTTTTTTCATTGGGAGCATAGCGCATTATGTCGCTACACCTTATTACAAGCAAGGATATCGTCTTGCTACACTACTACATATGAAGAGCAGTCGTGAGAACTAGTGTTATGGCATCTCGGGTAACAGAGTATTGCACAGACAGCCAGCGACCATTGCAAGAAGGGATAGTGCATCATCAGGGGAAGTCCTCCCCCGGCTCAATGCCCCGTGCGGTGTGCAATGTTTGAATGACATGGGCACAGCGGGCCGAGTACCGAAGCGCCTAGCCGGCGTCTTACCCCCCAAAGCAAGATCCTGCAACCAATACGACAAGATTAAAACTAGGACATGAGGTGGTGAGGTAACCAAAGATGCCGCATTCGCGCGCGAGGTAACATGCCACCGCGACATGTGCCCCCGCTCCGGGATGACGCGAAGTAACATACGACGCTCCTGGACGCCGAAGACGCCACGTTCGCGCACGCGGTAACATCCCGGATGAGCCCCTGGGCACACGCAGCTAAGTCCTGAGCGAGTCCTGGACGAGTCCCGGGCCGGCAGCACTGTCCCGGGCGAGTCTCGGACGTATCCCGCGCGCTCGGCACGCCGCGGAGACGTATCCCGCGCGCGCAGCATGCCGCGGAGCAATATCCCGCGCGCACGGTAGGCTGCGGGGTTTTATGCCGCGATGCCGCGACGAGGTTGCATCCCCCGTGCGCGGCACGTCACGGCGTCCGTTGGCTTAGCAGCTCCCCGTCGTCCGTTGGCACGCCACGGCGTCCGTTGGCTTAGCAGCTCCCCACCGCCCCGCCGTGCCTCCTATGGCGAACTTTACGCCCCATCATTCTGAACTCGCGTGAAGCAATATCTTGCATGTCCGACATACGTAGCAGCACACGCCTAACGCCTCTAATCGACACAAGGGCTGGATGTCGACATGCCTTATGCTTTACAGCTTAGAGCAGTGCCTTGTGACCAACACGAGGAGGATGAAAGCGATGACAAGTGAAACAGGAACCCCGGGTATCATGCGCTTGCTCCGAACATAGGTGCTCCAGACACGGCACACGTGGTCTGGATTGCTCGTGTAATCCGGTGCTTTGTCCACTCTGGGCACGGCACACCTGACACTACCCCGAATGCCCCATCTGTACTGCGGAAGCAACGAGTATACTCCGCCTGGATGGTGCGAGTGCTCCGGACGCTGTGTGCCTTCCCCGATGCATGTGTGCCGCGCGTCCGCCCACGCGGTAACATCCGGCCGCGACGCGTGCCCCCACTCCGGGATGCCGGGAAGCAACATACCGTGCTCCCGGACGAGTCCCGGACATGTCCCGGATGCCTCCCGTGTTGCCGTTGCATAATATAACACTCGGACCGCTGCCGAAAACAGCGCGCAACGCCACAATTTGTTACAAGCTGAATACATCGTCTGTTACAAGTCCAACACCGTGCGGAGCAGCACACGAATAGCAATAGCGACTGTCGCTACTCTCTAGTCGCTCGGTTTTTCCTTTAGGAGCATGGTGCACCTCACCACTACACCTTATACGAGCAAGGCGTACCATTTTGCTGCACCGTTACATGCAAAAAACGACGGCAGCCTCTACGTCCTTGGCTGTAAAACCTACATGACAGATGAGATGAGGTTTGGGTCAGAAATGCAAAGCATCGAGCATTCAGAATCGTGTCACACTTGTGCGGGGACGTTCCTTCCACCGGTCGGCACCCGACGAACGCGAGCTACGAAAGCAACGTTTTCTCCGGATGCCGCACCTCGGTTATGCACGTCCATGTCAGGTGCCCGGCGCATGCTCCCCACAACGCGTGAACCCCGGGTGCGTCATCTGCTCCGAGGGTGTTGTGAATACTCCCAACAGCGGATGAGCTTCGGACACCAGACGCGGCACGGTTGCTCCGAGCGGCACACCAGGCGCGCCTACACCAGACGAGCGGCTTGCGTACTCTGAATGCGCTTTGACTCGAACGTCTCATCTGCCTCGGATGCGTTGTCTTCTCCGGGCAGATGTACTACACTGGACTGGCACGGCTGCTATTCCGGACGAGCGGCACACGCACTCCGGACGAGCAGCACGTTTACCCCGGACGCGCCCCGGCTGCTACAAGCGGCTCACACATAACACGAGTACCTCGGACTAGTGTGTCTGTTACTCCGGATGCCGCCGCGTGTACACCGGACGCGCCCGCACCTCACGAACAGCCCATGCGTGCTTACTCCAAGTTGGCAGCTACCTCGGATCAGCGACGGCTACTCCCCAGCAGCAGCTAGGCCGTTCACCAAGGATAGCACGCTCTGGCAGCTGGTTCTGGAGGCCGACGGAGCGTGTGGCGAAGCGTCTGAACCAATGCCAGTCACTTGAGGGACCCTGCTATGCTCCGGGCCCACCGCATGTGTACTCCGGGAATGCGACGTTTCCACTCCGGAGTCCCGCCGATTCTAGCAAAAAACCGCCCGACCAGGCGCTCAACCCCGGTGCTCCCACGCCTGGCCGCAACTAGACCTGAGCACAGCAGCGCCGAGCTCCGGGCATGCCGCGCCACTACCCCGGATGGGCGTTCGTCGGCGCTCCTGCCACGAGTACTAAAACCCCCGCGTCCAGCGAGCTAAGAAGCCACCAAGTCCTGAGCCAATCGCGCTTAAACCCGGTCGTCGCCAGTGCTCCAGATGTGGCCTACGCGCACTCTGGGTGCTTCTTATGTGTATTCCAGATGCATCACCTACGTACTCTGGATGCCACGGACAGCACGGGCCGGCTGCTGAATAAATCCAGCAAAAAATGCCAACAGCGGGACTTGATCCCGCGACCTACTCCGGCATACCCCGCCGTGCCGACCAACAGGCCATTGGTGTGTGTAAGGGGGCAGTAGCCTATATGACTATGTCCTACCCCGGGCTACCCCGGACCTACCCCGGGCTACCCCGGGCCGCCCCGCGGGCTCCTGCTACCCCGGGCTACCCCGGACCGCCCCGCGGGTTCCTGCTACCCCGGGCTACCCCGGACCTACCCCGGGCTACCCCGACCGTGGGTTCCTGCTACCCCGGACCACCCCGCGGGGCTGCTGCTCCGGAGCTGAACAAATTTGCAAAAAAACACTGCTGGGGTTTGAGCCCACGACCTCTTCCTCCACACGCCGCCGCTCCAGCCAATAGACCAAGGCGAGCTTTGTGCACGAAAGGGAGCAGCGGACTGTAAACATGTCTTAGATCACTCCCGGACTCCGGGCCGTCACTTGGGCGCGGGCTCGACTGCGTTACCCTGGACTACTCCCGGACTCCAGATGACTTCGCAGGTCTCCAGAACACGTCAAGCGGAGCACGTGATGAGCGTAGCGCCTTCCAGTGCTGAACCGCGGGCGTCACGTCCGCATGCTCCATATCATGTCTGAGCTCCTGACAATCCCGCGGGCGTTATGCTCCGGGCCAACTCCGGGATCGACTTGTCGAACCTGGCGATAGGCCGATCGAACCGGCTCCGAGCATCCGGGATTTCCACTGCTCCAGGTCCGACGTGATTGTGCCCCGGGTACACCACAGTACTGCTGCACCGGGCGCACGGCAGACTCCGGCGTTGCTACTCCGGGTTCCACGGAGCTTCGGATCCGGTGGGTTCCGTACTTTGGACCCAGTGAAGCTGCACTACGGACGTGTTAGAACTCACCCTGGAATTAACTCACGCGAGCAGTGGACACAACTCTCTTGCACTTTCACGTGAAGTATAACTGAGAAGATAAACAACACACACGAGAATCTTTTGGTGCCGCAACATACCTTTGCACCTGCGTTTTTCTCTTGTTTTAACTTACACGTACTACTGATTACAGGTTCCTTTAATAAGGATGCATGCACATGTTCTGCACTAGCCCGGCCGATCCTCATTCAACGTTAGGCCACACGACTCGCTAATCACAACGCATGCAACCTGACACTAACTCATGCACGTAGGCTAACTCTTAGCACATGCAGGCTACTCGTGTAACACACGCATGTAATGGACAAGTCCAACCTACATGCAAGACTAATGGCCGTTGTCCATGCTGATCACCATGCAACTAATGCAACACAACTAATACGTACACACTCGTGACAAGATTAGTTCCAACAGCTCTGGACGCTCGTCTACTCCGGGCCCACTCTAGACCTATCTCCGCCCCGGGCTTGCCTCCTACTCCGGCTGCAACGCCGCAGCGTCCGAGCTCCGCTGCAACTCCGGTCACAGTGCTGTGGAGCCCGGACACCGGCCTCCTACAGTCCTACTCCGGACCCAGCCCCCCAGACTCCGTCTGCAATACGCCGCCGAACAACGAACACTGCCGAACGCCGGACGTCTCCGCCGCTACCTCGGACTGCCTCCGGGCTCCACAACGCCGCTACCCCAGGCTACGCTGCCGAATGACGAACACTGCCGAACGAACACCGCCGCGCTCCGGACTTCACCGCTCCTACCACGAGCGAACCCCGAACCAAGCCCGGACAGCCACGAACCCAGGGGCTCCGGACTTCACCGCTCCTGCCGCGCCGCGGAGTCCCGGACGAAGCCCGCCGTACCCCGCGTCTCAACAGGACCAACAAGTTTCGGCCACGGAGGAAACCTAACAAAAAATTGCTGCCAACAAGATTCGATTTCGCAACCTCCTCCCGCACAACTTGCTGCTACAACCGACAGGAGCATACACGTTCACGCGTGCATACACGTTCTAGTATTTAGGCTAATCAATTAGCTCTGCATGCACGAGAGGAGCTACCTAGCTACTCTCGTGCGAGGTCAGCTGCATGCACGCAATGGCAGTCATATACACATGGGTGTATATGAAGAATTGTGCTCAATACATACTAGTACTGGGACGAGCCCAACTAATCATGCATCTAGCTAACTACCCTGGAGATTAACTCCACTAACACACCCACACAACTCTGCATGCACTAACCAAAAATGCATGCACGTAACACCCCACACGCAGCACATGCACCGATGCGCGCACGTACACATCTAATGCGCGCATACGGCTCATGCTACTAAACACTTAACAAGATTAATCCTAACACCCCGACCAGTGCACACGCACATCGGGAGTGCAAGAAACAGAGTAGCCGGGCCTCAGGCTACTTCGGTTCAGTGCACGTGCACGTCCGGGGCGAGGAGAGCTCGGAGTAGCTGCGTCGTGGGCTACTCCAGGCTCGGCGGAGCCATGCTCCACACACGCCGCGCCGGTACTCCGGACGTGCGCCAATTCCAGATGCGCATCGGCTCCGTCCGCATCTCTACCCCGAATAACCTCTACTACGGATGCTCGCGGACTGCGACATGTGTGCTCCGGACGCACTCTACCGCGGAAGCTCACCTACTCCGGAATTCCGGATGCGCGTCAGTTTTGTCCGCACCTCCGCTCCGGATGCAAGTACCCCGGGAGGCCATGCTCCCCCGCTCCAGTTGCCTCCTTCTCCGTGTGCATGTGGACTCTGGACACGCGTACCCCGGGAAGCTATGCGCTTTGCTCCGGGTGCCAGGTGCCGAGTGCGCTCCCCGCGGCATGTGCACTCCGGCCGGGTGCATTACCTGTCCTGGAGGCAGTTCAAATACTCTGAACAGCGGATATTCCCGGGACACATCGTCTGCCCCGGACGTGGTGAAATCATCCCGAGTGTCACGTGTGTGCCGGACGGAGTTCGCTCGCCTCGTACGTGTGTCTATGCAGTGACAGACGTGTACCCCGGAGGAAACGGGTCGGCGGCGCGCACTGTTTGTGTACTCCGGAGGCCTTCAACTCCGGACGCGTCAACCCCGGACGGCGTGCTACTCCGGGCACGCGTCGGCTCCGGACGCATCAACCTCGGATGGTGTGCTGCTCCCGGCGCGTCTCTACTCCGGACAGTGCGTTAAGCCGGGCGAGCACCAACCCCGGACGCGTCTCTACACCGGGCGGCACTACTTTGGCATGGCACGTGTCCTACTCTAGGTTACATATTCCTAAACCTCTGCTTTGATCGCGACGCGCATCTACTCCATGTGCAACGCGCACTGCATTCTGAAATACGTGCTCGATCGAGCCCTAGAGCTCTCGGGCTCAGCCGATTACACGGCCAGGCCCATGCGTGCTTGCACCTCCGGCGCAGCCGTTCATGCCCACCCCTGCACACACTCGTTTCAGGTGACGTACCCGCGCCACCGGACTTCTCGAAGACGACGTGCATCATTCATTGAGCAAGTTTGCCCTAGAATAAAAAAATATATACACACACCAAGTACGAGGGACTTGTTTGCCGGATGGAGATGGGGGTGGGAGATCGACTCTAGAAGTGAGCCTCGTTGGTCCGGGCTGCGCGTCAACCCCTTAGGGGTATAACACCAGTCCGGGCAGGCGCTTCTCGACCGCCTTCGGGAATGCGCGCCCCGAATGGACATGAGTAACGGTAAGACGTGCGTACCTGCTATAAACTCACGTCTACCTCCTTTGCAGCTGTGAGGTACCTGCATCCACGTGGTAACCCAAAGCGCGAGTGCTGGCGCACGCGGAGTACAAGCGCAAGTGCGGGAGCATGCGACACACGCGGACTACAAGCATGAAAGTGCATCTAGTGCCCCTAATGGATTTTGATGATTAATGACAAACGATTAAGGGACTAATGGTTTACTAAGTGTACACAGGTGATTAGTCCCCAGGTGATTGGTTTAACCGATGAATGACGACCCCTAAAAATTGATGTTGAAGAAAGGCTTGGGACCTAGAAGATTAGTGGAGATTTTCTAGTGTTTATATGATCGAAGATCATTTGAGTCCATAGGAAAAGCCGCCTATTAAGAGGGGTCAGATAGGTTAAGCTCTAGGAAGGATTTTCTTAAAATGCTCAGTTCAAATCTCAAAGAAATCCTTTTGGAAATCTCTTTTTGAAACACAGACAGTGACTCTCGGTTGTACCGGTTTGAAGAATCGGTTGTACCGGGATTGGCCTCTGATGCAAGGTCTGAGGACTTAACAGTCTCAGCCTTGAAGAGCTTCAGTTGCGGCACAACCGGTCTTGAATCCGGTGCTGCCGAGAATGCCTCTGTGTTGGAGAGTTAGGGAACCCTGCCGCTTAGGGTTTGCCCTAGTTTGATATTCCGGAAATCGGTACGACCGGTTTGGGCGTTCGGTGCTACCGGGGATATGCTTCTGTAACCTAGACCAAGTCCTGTTCGTTTGTCTGCGGTTGCACCGGAATTGTCTTCCGGTTGCACCGAGAATCCTCTCTGGACTTAGGTCAATTTGATGCCCTAGTCTAAGTCGCCTCCTGAGTTGTCCGCGGTTGCACCGGGTTTGTCTTCCGGTTGCACCGAGAATCTCTTCTGGACTTAGGGCCAAGTTTGTCTCAGACTAAGTCCTATTCTTCATGTGTCTGCGGTTGCACCGGTTCTGTCTTCCGGTTGCACCGAGAACATCTTCTGGACTTAGGTCTTTTGGTGAAGCGGATGTACCGGGGTATGCTTCCGGTTGAGCCGTTCTTCTTCTCTGTGAGGAAGAATGCGCTATTTCTTCATACCCGGCACAACCGCCTTCAAAGTCGGCACAACCGGGATTCGCTTCTGGAAGTTGCTCTGTGAGCATATTCTTCATCCCGGTGTGACCGCGTTTTCTCCGGACCTACCGCCTTCGTGGTGAAGCCTTTCGCTGTGCATCTTCAGTTCTTCAGATCTAGCCGTTGGTTTGAATCCCGGTGCTACCGGTTTCGTCTTTCGGTTGGACCGGAAAGAGAATCTCTGAGTCCAACGACTCTTTTCTGCAGACAGGCTATAAATATTCCCCCGACCCCCTGCGGGCTCGCGAGGACACTTTGCGCAAAAAGTACTCTCTCCACCTGTGTTCCCCTTTCCTCTTTGACTCCATTGAGATCCCCTTTGTGAGAGGAAAGCATTTGAGAGATTTGAGCTTTGGATTGAGCATTCGAGCTGATCTTCTTCGAGCCTAGCAGATCTGAGCTTTTACTCTTGGAGATTTGGCATCTCCTAGCCGGCTAGGTGTCTTGGAAGAGCTCCAATCTGTGGAACAGCCTCCAAAGTTTGTGAAGGTCCGGGGATCACCTCAAGATCCACCAAGAGTGTTGAGCAGATCCTAAGTGGACACAAGCTCAAGGAGAAAAAGGTGAAGACTTTGTGTCTTCGGAGCTAAGTGCTCAGCCTCTCCAAACGAAGACGTAGAGTTGTTGCCAACAACTTGAACTTCGGGTTAAATCCTTTGTCTTCGGTTTCAGCTCGTTGCTTTGTGATTGTTCTTCATTAGAGTTGTTCATTGTTTGATTCTCTGCTGCTTCACCTAATCTGCTTCACCATTTGCATGCTAAGTAACAAATTTGTTAAAATTTGATAATCTCCTATTCACCCCCCCTCTAGTCGATAAACCTCGATCTTTCAATTGGTATCAGAGCAAGGTCTCCTCTTGCTATTGATTTGGTTTAACCACCAAGGAGAAAGGTATGTCGACTTCCGGGAACTATAGAAGTTCTACACATAGACCTATATTCGATGGGACTAACTATGCAGGATGGAAGCACAAGATGAGGATGCATCTTGAAGCAATCGACTTCGATATCTGGAAGATCATCGAGAATGGATGTGATGCCGTCAATGAAGATCAACTCACTGATGCTGAAAAGAAGAAGAAGCAGCTGAACGCTCAAGCCTGTGACATACTCTTCGGCGCACTGAGTGATGATGAGTTTGGAAGAATCAGCACTCTCAGAACTGCAAAGAAGATCTGGGACACGCTTGAAGAAGTATATGAAGGCACAGAGTCAGTCAAGGACTCCCGAAACTGATGTTCTTCGAAGCCAATTCAACAGGTTCAGAGGTTCAGATCAAGAGTCAGTTCGAAGCATCTACTCAAGACTCACAACCATCACAAATGAGCTTCGAGGACTAGGTGCAACAGATATCACAGATACAGTCATTGTCAAGAAGCTCCTCATGTCTCTTGATGAAAAGTATGACACATTGTGCACACTTATTCAAGAAAGAGCAGATTTCAAGTCTTTGACCCCATCTCAAGCTCTTGGAAGACTCAATGCTCATGAGATGATCATTGAAGAAAAGAAAGAGCTACACTCTACAAGATCAGGGTCTCGAAGAGCCATCGCATTGAAGGCAAAGAAGACAGATTCCTCATCTGAAGAAGAATCTGAAGAATCAAGTGATGAAGCAGAGATGAGAGACTCCTTTGGAAAGGACCTTGCTCTTTTGGTCAGAAGGTTCAACAGATTCCAAAAGGGTGGAAGATTCAAGAAGTACGATCTGAGAAGGAAAGAAGGTTCCTCCTCAAGAGATCCCAAGAAGAGAAAGTGCTACAAGTGTGGGGAGATCGTCACTTCATCGCCAACTGTCCTCTTCACAAAAAGGACAAAAGAAAAGACAAAGGTCACAAGGGAGACAAAGATGAGAAGAAGGAGAAGTCTCACAAGAAGGAGCATCACTCCAAGGCCAAAGCACTACAAGAAGAACAAGTACAAGGCAAAAGCCTACCTTGGCAAGGAGTGGGATTCAGACGCAAGCAATTCCTCAAGCTCCGAAGCTTCTACCTCAGACTCTGAAACAGGGATGGCAGGACTCGCATGGTCTTCACCGACAAAGGCACGGTCACTCTTCGACTTGCCAAGCGACAACGAGTCCCCCACATGCCTCATGGCTAAAGGGTCTAAGGTAACCTCAAAATCTCCCAACCTTGATGATAGTGATGATGATCTCATGAGTGAAGAATTAGAGAACATAAAACCAAGATATAGAACTCTTGCTAAAACTGTCATGGAACAAGAAATTATCCTTGAAGATCAAGAGAGTTTGCTTGTTGATGAGATGGAGAAGAATAAGGAATTGACTCGTGAGTTGAATAAACTCAAGTCAAAACACCTTGCTCTCACTAAGGCTCATGAATCACTAGTAGAGGATCATGAGAAGCTTGAAGTTGAGTTCCTCAACAAAAAGCAAAGATCTTGAGTCTCTAAAAGTGGCTCATGATGAACTTAGGTTTGAGAATGATTCTCTCATTGCCAAACAAATTAGTGAAGATCAAGAAGGCTTTAATCCTCCATGCTTGAAATGCATTGCATCATCCAATGACATGTCTCCATCTACATCATCTAGCACCACACACTCAAATGTTATATCTTCAAGTGCTATTATGGTCTCTTGTTCTTCTAACCCTCCATCTAAGGAGACCATAGATGTTATGAGTGAGAATGCTAGGATGAAGACCATCCTTGAGGTTGGCTTCTTCAAGTGCCGTAAAGGAAGCGAATCTCTGAGAGAGCTTCTTAGCAAGCAATCGATGAATTCGAAGAAAGAAGGGTTAGGCTTCATCCCAAGCTACAACTCGGATGGAACCAAGTGGAAACCCGAGCAATATCCCAAGACCAAGTGGGTGCTTGGAAGAGGGAAGAATATCGATCTCACTCATTTTAGTGGCTATGCTAGCAAAGATTATGCATCCATGCATGCTAACCATAATGCCAACTATAGATTAGCAAAAACCCAAAAGGGTAAAGTATATGCCAAATTCATTGGGCACAAGAGTAGAGATGTGACCTCTAGCAAAACCATCTGGGTACGCAAAGATCACATCGCTAACCTTGCACCCAATGTGTTTGACACATCTAACAATGTTTCAACCACTAACATTCACGGACCCAAGAAGATATGGGTACCTAAAAGGAACTAATTGTTTTGTAGAGCTACGCCTCCGGAGGACGAGAATGGGTGCTTGATAGTGGATGCACCGATCACATGACCGGAGACGAAAGCATGTTTGATGAGTTCATGCCAAATGCTTCACCTTCACGAAGCATTACATTTGGAGACAATGGTAAGGGAAAGGTAATGGGACTAGGCAAAGTAGCGATATCCAAAGACAAATCTATTGCCAATGTTATGCTTGTGAAGTCTCTTGGATTCAACTTAATGTCCATTGCTCAACTAACCGATCTTGATCTTAATGTGTTATTCACTAAAGTTGATTGCCAAGTAACTAAAAGTGATGATCAAACATTAGTCTTCAAAGGAATAAGAAAAGGCAATCTATATCTTGTTGATTTCTCTAAAGGTCCTCAAGTGACCACATGTTTGATTGCAAAGTCTTCAAAAGGTTGGCTATGGCACCGAAGACTTGGACATGTAGGAATGAGGAACCTCGACAAATTGGTGAAAGGTAAACATATCCTTGGAATCACTAACGTATCTTTTGAAAAGGATAGACTTTGTAGTGCTTGCCAAGCCGGGAAGCAAGTGAAGTCAAAACATCCCTCCAAGACCGTCATGTCAACCACATGTCCTCTCGAGCTTCTTCACATGGATTTATTTGGTCCAAATACCTACAAGAGCTTTGGAGGTAACGCTTACGGTCTTGTAATTGTAGATGACTTTACTAGATTCACTTGGGTATATTTTCTTGAGGATAAAGCTAGGACCCAAGAATGCTTCAAGAGATTTGCAAGAAAAGCACAAAATGAATTTGAGTTGAAGATCAAGAAAGTGCGAAGCGACAACGGGACGGAGTTCAAGAACACAAATGTAGATGACTTCCTCGACGAAGAAGGCATCAACCATGAGTTCTCCGCCGCCTACACGCCTCAACAAAACGGTGTTGTTGAAAGGAAGAATCGAACCCTAATCGAGATGGCGCGTACAATGCTTGATGAATACAACACGCCAAACCGATTTTGGGCGGATGCCATCAACACCGCATGTCATGCCATCAACAGGCTCTATCTACACAAATTCATGAAGAAAACCTCTTATGAGCTACTAACCGGTAACAAACCAAATGTTGCATACTTTCGTGTATTTGGATCTAAATGCTATATCTTAGATAAGCACCGCACATCTAAATTTGCTCCAAAATCACACGAAGGCTTCTTTCTCGGTTATGGCTCGAGTTCGCACACTTACCGAGTCTTCAACAATTTCACACGAAAAGTTGAAGAAACGGTGGATGTGCAATTCGATGAAACTAATGGCTCCCAAGTAGAGCAATTGCCAAGTGTTGCAGATGAGCTATGTCCCCACTGAAGCGTTAAAGAATATGGCTATTGGGGAAGTAAAGCCAGTTGAAGTCAAAGAGAGCACTTCATCTCAAGATGTCATACCACCTTCTTCAAGTCAAGACCACCAAGAAGGAAATGATGACACTGAAGCAAATGCCGAAGATGAAGCTCAAACAAGACTTCAAACTCAAAGTGGTCCACATCACCCAAGGCTCATGAAGCAAATCCAAGATAGTCATCCAGTTGACAGAATCATCAGTGATATAAACAAAGGTCCACAAACTCGCTCACGTACTAGACTTTCAAACTTTTGTGAGCACTACTCCTTTGTGTCTTCTTTGGAACCAACTAGGATTGACGAAGCAATGGATGACGAAGACTGGGTGATGGCGATGCAAGAAGAATTGAACAACTTCGAACGCAATAAAGTATGGACTCTAGTCGAGAGACCGAACCCCAAAGAGCACAATGTTATAGGAACAAAGTGGGTGTTTCGGAACAAGCAAGATGAAGATGGACAAGTGGTGCGAAACAAAGCACGTCTCGTCGCCCAAGGCTACACGCAAGTGGAAGGTTTGGATTTCGGTGAGACTTATGCACCCGTAGCTAGATTAGAGGCTATTAGAATCTTGCTAGCTTATGCAAATCACCATAATATCTTGCTATATCAAATGGATGTTAAAAGTGCATTCTTAAATGGTGAAATTGAAGAATTAGTATATGTTGAACAACCCCCAGGTTTTGAAGACCCAAAATTTCCTAACAATGTGTATAAACTTCATAAAGCTCTATATGGACTCAAACAAGCTCCTAGAGCATGGTATGAATGTCTAAAGAAGTTTCTACTAACTAAAGGCTTCAAAACTGGAAAAATTGATTGCACTCTCTTCACCAAAGTAATGGATGGTGAACTCTTTGTATGTCAAATATATGTGGACGATATTATTTTTGGATCTACTAACCACAATTTCAGCCAAGAGTTTGGAGAGATGATGGCAGAAAAGTTTGAGATGTCCATGATGGGGGAGCTGAAGTTCTTCCTAGGTCTTCAAGTGAAGCAACTCAAAAATGGAATCTTCATCTCCCAAGAGAAGTATATTCGAGACATGCTCAAGAAGTTCGACATGGAGAAAGCAAAGGGAATACGAACACCAATGCAAACGAACGGCCACCTCGACCTAAATGAAGACGGTAAATCCGTTGATCAAAAGGTATACCGTTCTATGATTGGTTCCTTGCTTTACCTTTGTGCATCTAGGCCTGACATCATGTTAAGTGTTTGCATGTGTGCACGGTTTCAAGCCGCTCCTAAGGAGTGCCACCTCACGGCCGTCAAGAGAATTCTTCGATATCTAGTGCACACTCCCAACTTAGGGTTATGGTATCCCAAAGGGGCTAGTTTCAATCTTGTTGGATTTTCAGATTCGGATTATGCGGGAAACAAGGTTGATAGGAAGTCCACCTCTGGAAACATGCCAATTCCTAGGTAGATCCTTAGTTAGTTGGTCTTCCAAGAAACAAAATTCCGTTTCCCTATCCACCGCCGAAGCCGAATACATATCCGCAGGTGCTTGTTGCGCTCAATTATTGTGGATGAGGCAAACTTTGAAGGATTACGGGATTAATATAAAGGAAGTGCCTCTTTTGTGTGACAACGAAAGCGCAATCAAGATAGCCAATAACCCAGTTCAACATTCCCGCACAAAACACATAGACATCCGTCATCACTTCATTAGGGATCATGTTGCAAAGGGTGATATTGTTATTAGCCATGTGAGAACGGATAAACAATTAGCGGACATCTTCACAAAACCCTTAGATGAGCATAGGTTTTGCGAGTTGCGAAGTGAGCTAAATATCTTGGATTCTCGAAACGTAACTTGAAACCTTGCATACATGTTTATATCATGATTTGATGATGAGGCTCTAGATGTAAACACATTAGAAGAAAGTATCATTCTCTCAATGAATGTGTACATCTAAGAATGTGAGAAAAGTAACATATATGCTTATTGATGAATATGATTCATAGAACCCTCTTCACAATCTTGATATGTGGTTCTAAATCTATTCATTCATACATGGTGGCTTCAAACCACCACATTTGATTTAGATCTAGTCTTGATCTTAGTCCTATTGTTCATCCAACTTATAGCTAAATTCTTCAGTTGGTATTTCTCTAAGTGGATGACAAAGGACCCTAATATCTAATCTATCTCATATCTTATCTAAAGTCTTCATGCTATTCTTCACAAGGGCACTAGTTGAAACCTATTCCGGTACCACCGATTTCCTTTTCCGGTGCTACCGCGATACTCCTCAGAGTCAGTTTCTGTTTTAACGCAAACTCTTCGGTTCTACCGGTTCTTCAACCCGGCACAACCGGAAACACTCTCTGTTGTGACTCTGAAGATTGAAGAGTTATCTTCCAGTACTCAAAACCGGTGCTACCGCGATTAATTCCGGCACCACCGCTTTCTGATGACTCAAAACGGCAGATCCGATTTCTTCGGAAGCAGCATCTCCGGATCTACCGGGAACCCGGGCTATAAATAGACCCAGTGTTCTCTTCCCCGTCGCTTGAACTTCCAGAAAACCCTAAATATCTCAGCGCCGCCGCTGTTCTTCGTCCAACCACCGGAACCACCGCATTTCCGACCGGACTCACCGCCGTCGCCGGACTTCTTCACGTCCGCCGCCGCCGTAGAAGCACCGCCGCCGCCGAGTTAGGGCACGGCAGTGGGAACCCGCGACTTCCTCTTCAGAATCTCGTCGCGCGAGTTCAATCTCCTCGGTAAATTTTTCCCTCCAAATCTAGTACCTGTCAAATCAATCTTTCTCTAGATTTTTGGCGCGTTTTTAGATTCCGTTCAATCTCTGCGCCAATCAGAATGAGTTGTTTGTCTTCAACTTCTCCGGTTCAACCGGGTCTTCAAACCGGTAGTTCCGCGTTTGTGCTCTGCAACGCTGAAGCACAAGCCCGGCACTACCGGAAGTGAAGCCGGTTGCACCGACTTTGAAGAAACAACTCATTCTTCAGCTAAAATCATTTTCTTCAAAACTGTGTCTGCTGAGTGCTCTTATGATCTTACCTTCTCTCTTCTTATCCCATATGCTTCACAGGTGTCACAATGAGTTCTGATCAAAGTGATTCAAATGCTGAGCAAAGTCTTGATATTCAGCTCAGTGACAATGATCCAGATAGGGCTTCAAGCAGCTCCAGAGAAAGTTCACCTCCTCCTCCTCCAACCAAGAAGTCTAAGTCTCAGGCTGGTTCTTCAGCAGCCGGAGGAAAAAGGAAGAAGCTGCACAATATGGCATTTGAGGTGCCCAAGGAGTTGAAGATGTACACTCCTCCTCATGAAACTGCAAAAGACAGGAAGCACAGACATCAGAGAATTAGAAGGTACTGGGAGAAGCAACAAAAGGAAGGTAAATATGTGACTGCCCATTGGAAAAGTGTCTTTGAAGAAAGAACTGCTGCACAAACCCCTGCTAAGTCCAAGAAGCCATCTTCTTCAACCCTTGAAGAAGTCAGAAAAAGGAAAGAGGCTGCTAGTGCCTCAAGAGCAATGCTTCAGCAGAAGAAATCTCCTCCAAAGGAGAGAAGAGTAGTAGGGAAGATGAGTGAGAGCAGAGCTCAGGCTTCAAAATCTCCAGCCCCCAAGACATCTGCTGCTCCAAATGATGAATCAGATTCAGACATTGGGGATGAGATCCCAATTGGGCTCAGGGCTGCCTTAAGAATGAAGAAGGCAGCAGATCAATGGGAAGCTGAAAAGGCTCTTAAAATTGCTCAAGAATTGGATGCCCAAGAGAGAGCTGAAGCTCAACCTCAAGCTGGCCAAGTGGTCCCTCTTTCTGAAGCAGAAAGAGTCAAACAAGGGGCTCTAGCTCTGGAAAGACTAGCAATTTATGAAGAAGCCAGGAAGAGCCAAGCAAAACTTGATGACTTTAACAAGCAAAAAGCTCTAAGAGATGAAGAATTGAAGAAGTTGAAGGCTGCTCAAGGCAAGAGCAAAGAAAGCTTCCAAAGATATAAGACACTTATAGCTATACAAACTTCTGAAGAAGAGAGAGGCAAAGCTCTAGCCAAAGAGGTTACCCTTGCTACATCAAGGAAGAAGAAAGCCATAGCAGAGGCTGCAAGGATCAGAAAGGAAAATGAAAGCAGATTGGCCATGTCCTCTCAGCCCTCCAGCTCTGTTATTGAAGAACCTCAGGTTCAAGTCCTTTCACAGCAAGCAAGTCCAGCAGGGACCTCTGCACAAGAAACCATCACAGCAGCTCCAGTTGAAGAGACTGCTGCTCAAGTTGAAACACAGGCTGCAGATCCAGTTGAAGAGCAGCCTGCAGAAGTCACTGAGATTCCTCAGGCTCAAAGTGCTGAAGTTCAGCAAGAGGAATCCCAGGTTGAAGTACAAAGGTCTCAACCTGAAGCTCAAACTGAGGCTCCATCAGCTGAAGAGCCTGAAAGCCATCACGTTGAAGATCAACCAGCTCAACCTGAGCAACAAAGTGAAGAAGTACACCTTGAACAACCAGCTGAACAGCAGCCTACTGAAGAAACAATCCCTGAAGAACATGCTGCTACTGCTACTGCTGGCAGTGCTGAAGCATCAGAATCCACTGGAGGTCAGGCTCAAACACAAAGATATGAGCGAAGAATGAGGAAACAAACTGTTACTCCTAGACCAACACCTCCAGCAGAGAAGAAGAAGAAGAAAAAGGCATGATCAGTTGCCTCCTAGGCCCAGCCAAAGGACAAGATCCGCTCTGAAGAAAGCAAGGCTTCATGAGGATGAAGAAGATATTGAAATGAGGGAGCAGCAGAATCTTGAAGATAATGCTATACTTGTTGTGCTAGCTCCTACTCAGATGATTCCTCGACAGGGCAGAAGGCCCCAACCAGTGGTGGAGTACAATAAGCTAACAAATGATGAGCTCAGAGAAATAAGATGGGATATAAATCCCTATGAGTTTGCAAGGGATGCTTCAGATCCCAGGTTCTGGGCTAGGACCCAGCAAGATTTTTATCAGACAACCCTCTTCAAGAAGAACAGAGTCTTCAAACATCAGTATGTTGATAGAGCTTATTTGGAGAAGAACAGGTGCTTTGCCCCTGTATTGGATGCTCTTCGTCAAGTAAATCTTGAAGACTTTGTCACCTTCAAGCAAGATTGGAATGAAGAACTCATTCTTCAGTTCTATGCCACCCTGTACATTTCAGGAAGTGATGCCCACTCCAATACTTGGAAATTTGAGTGGATGACTGGTCATTCCAGATATGAAGCTACTTTTGAAGAATTCATTGCCAGAACAGGGCTAGGAATGGATATCAACTCTGAAGATGCAAAGATCCATGCTGAAGACATATTGCCCAAAGAAGGGTTGGCTCCTCTATATTATCAAGACAGAGAATTTGTCCTTGGCAAGACAGCTGACTTAACTTATGCTGCCAGGACTGTTCTGAAGATTTTGAGGAAGACTCTTGATCCGAAGAAGGGAAATCAGGATGAGATCCATCACAGAGCAAGAAACATTCTTCTGAAGATCATGACCAATGTTCCCTTCAACATAGCTGATTACTTTGGTCACTTCATGAGTGAAGCCTATGCAGATCACATCAAGCAGCTACCTTATGCCCCATACATCATGAAGTTCATCTTGAACAAGACAGAGATAGCATTTCACTGTGACACTATCCATACCAAGTTCACTCCCTCTCTATATGAAGACTTGGTGAAGAAAGCATCTCTTGTCCAAGGCAAAGGTAAAGCTCCAGCTGATCAAGCTCCTCCACCTTCAGTTCCTCAGGCTGGTGAAGAAAGAGTTCCCCTGGCTAGTGATGATCCAGCTTTCCATCATTCTGAAGGCCACTCTCAGTCACCTGAAGCTCAAACCCAGGCAGCTCCATCTCCAACAGATCTTATTCTTCAAGAGCTTCGCCAATTGAGGAAAGAGCAGAAGTTAGTCAGGCATGACTTAAATGTCATCTTCAACATGGTTTCTATGGCTCAGTTTACTGACAGAGAAGCGCTCAAACGCTCTTGGGTACTTTTGAAGAAGCATTACTCTGAAGAAGAGCTTGAAGCACATGGAATCAAAGAATCCTACCCTTGGTGTGCTTATTCTTTGTCTTCACCAATTACAGAGTAACCCCAAGTCCTACCAACTCCACTGTCCAACCAGAAGGAACAGCAACCTCTCCAGCAGATCCTCCAGCTCCAGCTCCAGCTCCAGTTCCTCAGCACTCTCCTCATGCTTCTGCCTCTGAAGTTCACCCAACAGAATGAAGTTTTTGGTTCCTTGATGCCAAAGGGGGAGTGATGATAGAAGCTTCAAACTCAAACGAGAAGGGAGCGCTGAAGAAGATGTTTAGGATTAGAAGAGTTACAAACCTCGTTTTTCATTGATTATTCTTGTATTGGTTTGTAAACTCTAAGTGGTGGTACTCTTTTGTTTCTATTTCTTCAAATGCTTTAAGTGATTTCCATGCTTAAATCAAATGCTCTGTTTGTTCTGATTATTTCCTATACATGGTTATTTGGTTGAATCACCACTTGTGCATTGTTTCATTATTCATTATCTTCATACAATGCACTGCCATGGATTTCAAGATATAGGGGGAGATCTCAATACTCCTCAAAGATGTGCACTTGTATTCAAAGCAAGTTTAAATTAGTGCACATATTTAGGGGGAGCTATCTCTATGTCATGAAACCCAAAACACAAAATTCTTATATACAATTTGAAGCTTTAATCGTGTTGTCATCAATCACCAAAAAGGGGGAGATTGAAAGTGCATCTAGTGCCCCTAATGGATTTTGATGATTAATGACAAACGATTAAGGGACTAATGGTTTACTAAGTGTACACAGGTGATTAGTCCCCAGGTGATTGATTTAACCGATGAATGGCGACCCCTAAAAATTGATGTTGAAGAAAGGCTTGGACCTAGAAGATTAGTGGAGATTTTCTAGTGTTTATATGATCGAAGATCATTTGAGTCCATAGGAAAAGCCGCCTATTAAGAGGGGTCAGATAGGTTAAGCTCTAGGAAGGATTTTCTTTAAAATGCTCAGTTCAAATCTTGAAGAAATCCTTTTTGAAATCTCATTTTGAAACACAGACAGTGACTCTCGGTTGTACCAGTTTGAAGAATCGGTTGTACCGGGATTGGCCTCTGATGCAAGGTCTGAGGACTTAACAGTCTCAGCCTTGAAGAGCTTCAGTTACGGCACAACCGGTCTTGAATCCGGTGCTGCCGAGAATGTCCTCTGTGTTGGAGAGTTAGGGAACCCTGCCGCTTAGGGTTTGCCCTAGTTTGATATTCCGGAAATCGGTACGACCGGTTTGGGCGTCCGGTGCTACCGGGATATGCTTCTGTAACCTAGACCAAGTCCTGTTCGTTTGTCTGCGGTTGCACCGGAATTGTCTTCCGGCTGCTCCGAGAATCCTCTCTGGACTTAGGTCAATTTGATGCCCCAGTCTAAGTCGCCTCCTGAGTTGTCCGCGGTTGCACCGGGTTTGTCTTCCGGCTGCACCGGGAATCTCTTCTGGACTTAGGGCCAAGTTTTTCTCAGCCTAAATCTTATTCCTCTTGTGTCTGCGGTTGCACCGGTTCTGTCTTCCGGTTGCACCGAGAACATCTTCTGGACTTAGGTCTTTTGGTGAAGCGGATGTACCGGGGTATGCTTCTGGTTGAGCCGTTCTTCTTCTCTGTGAGGAAGAATGCGCTATTTCTTCATACCCGGCACAACCGCCTTCAAAGTCGGCACAACCGGGATTCGCTTCTGGAAGTTGCTCTGTGAGCATATTCTTCATCCCGGTGTGACCGCGTTTCCTCTGGACCTACCGCCTTCGTGGTGAAGCCTTTCGTGTGCATCTTCAGTTCTTCAGATCTAGCCGTTGGTTTGAATCCCGGTGCTACCGGTTTCGTCTTTCGGTTGGACCGGAAGAGAATCTCTGAGTCCAACGACTCTTTTCTGCAGACAGGCTATAAATATTCCCCGACCCCCTGCGGGCTCGGGAGGACACTTTGCGCAAAAAGTACTCTCTCCACCTGTGTTCCCTTTCCTCTTTGACTCCATTGAGATCCCCTTTGTGAGAGGAAAGCATTTGAGAGATTTGAGCTTTGGATTGGGCATTCGAGCTGATCTTCTTCGAGCTTAGCAGATCTGAGCTTTTACTCTTGGAGATTTGGCATCTCCTAGCCGGCTAGGTGTCTTGGAAGAGCTCCAATCTGTGGAACAGCCTCCAAAGTTTGTGAAGGTCCGGGGATCACCTCAAGATCCACCAAGAGTGTTGAGCAGATCCTAAGTGGACACAAGCTCAAGGAGAAAAAGGTGAAGACTTTGTGTCTTCGGAGCTAAGTGCTCAGCCTCTCCAAACGAAGACGTAGAGTTGTTGCCAACAACTTGAACTTCGGGTTAAATCCTCTTGTCTTCGGTTTCAGCTCTTTACTTTGTGTTTGTTCTTCATTTGAGCTGTTCATTGTTTGATTCTCCGCTGCTTCACCCAAATCTGCTTCACCATTTGCATGCTAAGTAACAAATTTGTTAAAATTTGATAATCTCCTATTCACCCCCCCTCTAGTCGATAAACCTCGATCTTTCAAAGCATAAATGCGGGAGCATGCGACACACGCGGACTACAAGCGCAAATGCATGCGGAGTGTGGCACTGGTGCATCTGGGGTACCGACCGCCCGTGCGACGACTCGAGCGGCGGGCGATGTTCGACAGCCCGGAGTGCAAGCGACCCCTGGACAGGACCAGTGAAGTGACGTCCCGTACGACATGTCGTCCCGTACTTAGCTAAGGCGCATCTACCCCGGCTATCTCGGTGACATCGGCCTGGGATCGTGTATGGATGGCCGAAGGATTTTGGGTGCGTGCATGCACGTATGTATGCCGGCCAGCATGTGCGGAGTCACAAACCATGCCTACCCCAGGCTGCTTCGATCTACCTCGGTGCCCTCACTCCGGATGGTCCTTGCTCCCTGAACGCATCGCCTCTGCACTGAGAACAAAGGACTTGGTTGCTCGATGAAGAAGGGGACGGGAGATCGACTCCGAGGGAGAGCCTCGTTGGTCCAGACTGCACGTCAACCCCTCTTTAGGGGTGTAACGCCGGTCCGGATGGGCGCTTCTCGACCGCCCGCACCGGCAAGGGGCTACTGTTGTGGGAGGGGTCCCCGTGCGCCCCAAACGCCAACGAGCAACGGTAAGGCATGCATACCTGCTACAAACTCACGTCTAACTCCTTTGCAGCCATGAGACACGCAGGGCGTAACTGCAGACGCGGGGTACGAGCGCAAGTGCAGATGCGGGGTACGAGCACAAGTGCAGACACAGGGTGCAAGCGCAAGTGCAGACGCGGGGTGCAAGCGCAAGTGCAGACGCGAGGTGCAAGCGCAAGTGCAGACGCGGGGTACGAGCACAAGTGCAGACGCGGGGTGCAAGCGCAAGTGCAGACGCGGGGTACGAGCACAAGTGCAGACGCGGGGTGCAAGCGCAAGTGCAGACGAGGGGTGCGAGCACAAGTGCAGACGCAGGGTGCAAGCGCAAGTGCAGACACGGGGTACGAGCGCAAATGCAGACGCGGGGTACGAACGACCCCGGGACAGGACCCCACCATGTGACGTACCGTACGGCGTGTCGTACCGTACGTCATGTAGATGCTAGGGTATATGCTTCCACGGGTGGCGTACGAATGACCTGCGTGCCCTTGTCCGTACGGCAGACCAGGGGTAAGACCGTAACCTGCCTAGGGGCAGAATTGTAATCCGGCCATGCGCTCCCCGAGGCCTATAAATAGGGGGGCACCCCCAGGTTGGGGGTACGGAATACAAGTTACACTCACTTCTTGACTCGTCCAAATTTTCTCTAAGTGTTTGCTCGTTGCTGCGCGCTCCGTTCCGCTATCCCTTGCGCACACCCGGGTGATCCAGCACTCAACCGGGGGTGCCTCAAGTTCACTGTCCGACTGCATAGTCGACGACAACAACGAATTAAAACGACAAACAAATGAATTTAACAATGTTTATTCTCACTAGCCCTACTAATCTACGTCTATGACGCTTGGCTAGTACTTCCAGGGCGGCGGTAACCGGGTAGTTGGAGTCCCGCATAGAAATCGCCGCTTGGCAGGATGACTTCGTTGTTGATGACGTACGCGAAGGTCTTCTGGATGCGAGCAAAGTCCTTCCTCCAGTCGTACTTATCGTCGGCCAGGTCATGTATGAAGTTATTGAATTGATCCTGGCTCCATTGCGGGTTGTGGGATTGAAGTACCCACATGTCACGCTATTTTCCAGCTGTTGCCTGCAAGGGAAGTTGAATTTGTGGATCAGCTTCTTGGTCTTGCTTTCTGTTCCTCCCCCTTGCAAGTTGTATTCTGAAAAGGCGACTTCCATAACTTCCTTAATTCCTGAGAAGTCCCACTTGGCACTTCTTTGGGAATCAAAATAGTATATCATTCTGGAAGGCTTGTGGATGACAATGAGGATCCAGTGGTCGCTGCGTAAAAGGTAATGAAAGAATATAAACAGACGGGGATACGTGCTTAAGAAAAGCAAACTAGGGACGGTAGTAAGTAACTTACGGGGGGTTGCAGGGCATGAGCACGTAGTCCTTGTCCTTATGGTATATCAATGACTCGGTGATGAAATTTGTTAGGACCGGCTTCGCTTCTCGTACATAGTACTCGTTCATGACGACCGGACCCAGTATTGCAAAAGCGCAGTTGGGCAGACACCTAGACTCTTGGGCTTGGTAAAGCGCCCACAGCCTGACGAGCATGGTGTCGAGCCGGAAGAGGTTGAACAAATTAAAGATATCTTCAAAATTGATGTCGAAGGTGTCATGATGTCTGTCTAGGAAGAAACCAAAATCTTTTGGCAGCTCGACCTTAAAGTGTAGCTCATAATCGTCCTGATTCCATGACCTCATCATGATCGTGTCATGGAGAAGTTCCATCTGCGCGGGCAACCTCTGCACCTCATCATCTGGGAGCAAGGGCTCACCTGCCTCGTACACTAATCGTTGAGGCTTCTTGACAGTTTCGATAGATGTCTGGAAGGATAAGGCCTTTTTCTTGCTCTCCTTGCTTGCCTCCTTCGCAACGGTGCCGCCCCGTCTGTGTGGTCTTTTTCTTTTCCTCTCCGGCTCTGGAGAGGAGGCCCTCTTGCCTCTCGTCAATGCTTCACCCACTGCGGCATTGAGCGTGCTTGGAGATAAGACCGTCTTTCCTGCTACCTTCGGGTCATGGTGATGCTTCGAGTGCCTTTCACGGGGCGGCGAGTCCATCTTGGGTTGCTCCTCCTCCTGGGACGGAAGGATCGTCGTGTCTTGATGCCCGGCAAGATCGTCGTCCCGATCATTGAATGAAACCGGCGTACTGCACAGGCCGAGCGGAGATGGGCCGGCTCCGGTTGATGGAGAGGGGATGGCTGACGTACTAGGAGAGGACACCCCGGGGATAGTTATCTGGCTCTTCGGCCATAGGATGTAGTACCCCTTGCAGTCTCCTAGCTTCGTGACATCCTCTTCAGGGGTGACAGGGACTGCGACGTCACTGAACTCGGTGACGACGTGGTCCACCTGCACCCTTGCCATGTGGGAAGGTATAGCTACATTGTGGCATGTCGCGCCCCCTACTATTGGGAATACTAAGCCATGCGCAACCGTCTTCTTCACGCTGGGCAAAGGGATAGTGAGGTGGCATTTCGTAGGCCCTTGCATAATAAAGGTACCCATTGTTATCCGCGCTATGCTGTGAATTAGAGCCCTCATAAAGTGATTCATGGTGGCGAGGAAGCTTACAGCGATGTCTTCGACGGGACTTGATGACTCGGGGCCGACGTCGGAGGCTAAGGCGCAGCTACTCCATCCAGCAGGATAGGAGCCCTAATATCCATGAGGATGCACAGGCAGACGAGATGCATCGCGGGCGGCGTCGTAGCCTCTGGACTCTAAAAATTCTTGCGCCGCCAGCTTGCCAGCCTCCTGGGCTGCCCTTATCATCTCTTGCAGAAGAGATGTTTGCCTTCCACTCCTCCTCTGGTGGGTAGCCTCGTGGTCTTGAGGAAAGACTTCGTCCCATATAGCCCCGCTCCCGATCCCTCGGACACGCCCTGTCTTCTCCCTCGTTCCTAGAGCCTTCGAGATATGGTCTTCCCACCTCTCACTCTGGACAGAGTCCTGGGAGCTCTCAGGCTGCTGGGACAGCTGCCTCTGCAAGGGAAACGGCACAAGGTACGGGCCGTTAGCGTATTGGAAGCACAATAGTATATTTGAAGAAGACATTGAGTTTAGATTTCACCAAATGTTCGGAGACCGCCTGAAGCTCGGGGTCCGTGATAATTGGTGACCCAGTAGCTGGGTCAAAAAATGTGTGTGCCCTCATCCAAATCTGGGTGCGTTCCTGCTCGATATCGGCGAAAGGAACCAGTTTGCCAGCCGCTATCAGCGCGGCGTCCTCTTTGGCCCAGATCGGTCTCTTCCCTGGAACACCTCGGCTGCCAAGGTGGTGGGGGAATTTGTTCTTCGCACGCAGCTCCTTCCCCCGGCGACTCTTCTCCTTGAATGAGTCACTCTTCTTGTCGGCAACGAACTCCTCCCAGTGTTTGAGTTCTATCTTCGGCCATTTAGTTTTAACTGCAGTTTCGAAATCGGCGTCTAACAGCTTCGTTGCTTCATATCGCCATGTCCTTAGCGCAGCACACATGATGCTGTCAGCTTTCCGCTGCACTCTTTCCTTGTCAGCCTCTGGGATAGCGTACTTATCCCAGAGCTTGTCGAACAGGACCTTTTTCTGGGCGTCCGTCATCTTTTTGAAGTCCTGGCATGTGATCCTGACATGCTCGCGGACAATGCACCCGTAGGTGTTGCTGAAGGACCTCGCAGCCTTCTCGGGACTTGCAGGAACACCTGTTATGCCGACTCGAGTGACCACGAATGTCTCATTCGTTAGCTGGTTCCCTCCTCTAGGGTTGTACCATCTCTTCGGCTTCGATGGTGCTTGCTCGGGCGCCGCCTCTTCTTCCGATCCCGACTCACTAGACCGAGAATCGTCAGACGAGCCAGATGCACTCTCTTCATGTCGCGCCGAGGGAGGTGCTGGTGCTGAAGGTACGCTGGCTGGCTCGACGACAGCTACACTGGCTGGCTCGACGGCAGCTACACTGGCCGGCTCATCATCTACGCGGGCTAGTTCCCAGGTTGACGACGAGTCCATTTCCGATTAATCGCAGCTGTTTGAAAGAATTTCTTTAGATGCTAATTACATAGGAGTTAGGAAAACTGGACTTCAACAAGGGTGAATATTCCTCAAGCACATGAGATAATTCAAACGCAGCAACAAACAGCTCAGATGAAATAAGAAACGCACATGACCGGATCCATGAAAAGAACAAGTAGAATAGCTTTGTTTTGTACAATAACTCCTGATTAACAGATGTTCATTTTGTGTCTTAGAGCGCTCATTTGCCATTTCACATTAAGGGTTATTATTAAATTTGGTTCGTATACAATTCACGAACTAATTATTCAGACCAATGTACAATCTA
Organism: Stipa capillata; assembly: GCA_019208055.1. Classification (NCBI taxonomy): domain Eukaryota; kingdom Viridiplantae; phylum Streptophyta; class Magnoliopsida; order Poales; family Poaceae; genus Stipa; species Stipa capillata. The sequence goes on along the minus strand of JAGXJF010005077.1, from coordinate 102,910 downwards.
ACATGCTAACTCTGGGTAACTCATGATAGAACCCATCAAGCATTATTGCTCCTCATACATACACAAGAACTATAGAAAAATAAAATGCATTGATTAATACCCTTCTCTATTCTATTTTCTCAGATAAAATCATCACAGATATTTGGCTATAAGCCTCTGTTCTTTCAGTTAATAATCTGCATTAAAAGAGCATGCACATATAGCATCTGTTCTTAACAGTCTTCAGCATGCAAACACCTGTCCTTATCATAGCAGGCCAAGAATCAAGTAAAGCATCTGTCCTTATCATAGCATATTAGGAAATAAATCAGACCATAGTTGTATCTGTTCTTCCTGTTTAATAATCCAATTGATAAGAAGAATCATGCTTTCATGGCCAGATGTATCAAATATAGCACAAAAATTCTAGGATCAAAATCCACAAGCACACAAAGTACACATCACATATCAGTGCATGAAAGCAACAAGTAATCATTTCTCAGTTCAGGATGGAATTGAGACCATCTCTCTTTCCCCTGGAGTGGAGTGATATGAATGGAAAGCCTTGTTAGGAAGATTTCCGTTCCTTTGGAAGTATTTGGCAGCATGAGCAATCTGCACTTATTCTGAAGTATTACGGTGCAAACTTAGTCATTTCATCAGCAGCATTATGGTGCATTACGGTTCTGAAGTATTGTGGACTTGTTTTCTTTTTCATCACCATCCATATGTCATCACAGTGCACAGCAAAAGAATAGGAAGAAGATAGTGAGCCAATTGGAGAATTGCGTTATGGCTATTTGGATCATCACAGTACATATTTGAGAAGGAGATAAGGAGATGGAAGGGGGGAAGAAGAGAGCATACGGCAAACTGAGCAACGTGACCGGCAGTGGCAGTGGACAGAGGTGGTGTCGGGTGCAGCTGAGAAACGCGACTGGCAAACGAGGCGGTGCTCGGGGAGGACGCCGATGGCAGCAGTGCTCGGGGAGGCGATTGGGGACGACGAGGCCAACGGCGCTGGTGCTCAGGGAGGTGCTTGGGGGTGCGGGGCGGCGGCGCGGGGCCGGCGGCGGCGAGGGAGGAGGAAGGAGCGGCACCGACGGGGGGAACGAGCGGCGCGGACGGGAGCTCGAGTGGCAGCGCGGCAGCCTGGCGGCGGGGCTAGGGCTCGCTGCTGGTTCGCTGCTGGAACGCGTGAGTCGATTTGATTGAAAATTTCACGAAGTCCTGGTTAAGTAGTGTGGAACCATCACTGACGGGCACATAGAGGCGCCCGTCAGTGGAAGTCAGGTCAACATCCACTGACGGGCAAGTATTAAGTCGCCCGTCAGTGAAGGTGAATTAGGGTTTGAGCTGCCTACTCCACTGGATATAGTGTTTATATGGTGTATAGGGTGTAGGGTGTATACTACTAGATTATTTTATCTTTATAGGGTATAGGGTGTATACTACTAGATTATTTTATCTTTTCCATATGGTGAATTTATCTTTTGCATATTTATTTTATCTTTCTTGCGTGCGTTGGAGACAGGCCTTTCTTGCGTGCGTGCATGGTTTTCGCTTCGTCTCCCATGCAAGCACAGATGAGACAGCAAGAAAAAATAGCAGAGCCCTGCTAGACGCTCCTAGAATGTCATGGAAGCCCATTTCTAATGATATTACTCATATCTCACCGATCTTTATATTTTTTAACCTATTTTTTAAAAGTTGACGGCATGTTTTCTAAAACATTATCTATTTTCTTAGCTCATTTCTTAAAAGAAAGAGTAAAACTTCACACAAACTTAAAAAATGAAGATCATTTCTTAGCTCATTATCTATTTCAATTCTTCTTTAACAAATGAAGATCATCAGGCTGGAGATAACAGCCGTACGTGCATGTACCATTACAAACTGGAAACTCTGAGCATACACAAAACGAGGGTAAACAGCAAAACTTTATAAGACCTATGGCATTTAGTAATCTTCTACAGTGCAAAACAAGAAAAGCTAGGTTTCTTCGTCTTCGACGTGCTTCTCAGTAGTAGTCTTGATCTTTTTGCTGGTATACGTCAATCCTTCAGCGTGACTGTGTCTTATGTAGGGACACGCATCCTGAGTACCTTTGCGCCTTTTGCTCATTCGATCATCCACATCTTCTTTTTCTGTGTCCGGATCGTCGAATTGGTCGTAGTCCTCTTCGTCAACTACACCATCGACTCTGATAATACTCCTTTTCCCTTTCCTCACGACAACACGCTTCTTATTCTTTGGGTCGGTTATGTAGAAGACTTGGGCGAGTTGTTTGGCTAATACCCATGGCTCATCTTTGGGACTGATTGATTTGACTTGTCGTGACTCCATAGGGATCGGTGGACGTATAACCATGGTACTGGTGTTCATATCTTCGATTCTGACGTCTTTCGCCCATCTCACACGAAACATCGGGATCTTGGTCACGGTGTAGTCAAGTTCCCAGATCTCTTCGATCACGCCGTAGTACCTACACTTCTTGCCCTGATGACCAGTTCTAGACTCCTGCGTTACACCGCAGTTCTGGTACATACTGCGCCGGTCTTGAGCCTCGGTGTACAATGTGTATCCATTGATATCATACGATTGCCACGTCATGACTTTGCTATCGGATTCTTGTGACAACATTCGGACGGTTTCTTCTTCCCCATTTGACGACTCCCTTTCATACCAGTAGTTCTTTAGCCACCCGGAGAATTTTACGTTATGCTCTTTCGTGAGCACAACTGTGCCCTTTTTCAGATTCGCTTCGTGCAACTATTTCATGTGGATCTGAATATAAGGCCGTACCACAGCCAAGTGTTGCAGCACCACGAAATGTGCTCTGTTGTAGTCATCTGATCTTTCCGATCGATACACATGTAAATTTTTATGCTCGATCGCACCTTTACCATCGAGCCTGCCTGTGTGCCGTGAAACTGGAACACCTATAGGTTTTTGATCGCACATGTAATCCGTGCAGAACTCGACGCCCTCTTCGGTAGCATAGCCTTGGATGATGCTACCTTTCGGATGCGCTCTGTTACGAACGTAGCGCTTGATAACCCCGTTGTACCTTTCAAACGGGTACATGTTGTGCAAAAACACGGGACCAAGGTCCAGTATCTCCGGGACGATATGGATCATGAGATGTACCATGACATCGAAGAATGCTAGAGGGAAATACATCTCAAGTTCGCATAGTATGACAGTGATCTCGGCCTTCAGTTTCAGGCAGCGTTGCACCGTGATTGACTTCTAACAGATAGTGTTGAAGAAGTTGCAAAGATCCATGATCGTCTTGCGGACACCTGGCTCCATGATACCTCTAATTGTGACAGGCAGTATCTGTGTGATCATCACGTGGCAGTCATGAGACTTCATGCCAATCAGTCGGTGAGTCTTCATGTCAACAAGTTTTCGGATGTTTGCGGAGTAACCCGAAGAAACTTTGACACCATGGAGGCATTCGCAAAGGCTATGGAGCTCGTCTCTACTCAGAGTGTAGCAGGCAGCAGGACAGCTGGTCTTGACTCTGATACCATTCTTCCCCGTCTTGGTCGTTTCTCAGGTTGCCCACAGCTCAAGTCTTATATTCATGTGTGTTGCATGTCTGCTCGTGCCTTCAGCCCATCTTTTGTCTTGTCTGGAATGTTGAGCAAGAGACCAAGCAAGCTGTCGCAGACATTTTTCTCGATATGCATTACATCAATGCTGTGACGTATGTCTAGGTGAGGCCAATAAGGCAATTCCCAGAAAACAGTTTTCCTTTTCCAGACGCCCTTTACCGGCAGTTGTTTCTTTCCTTTTCCTGGCTCAACTTTGTCCATTTCATTCAAGAGATCATAGATTTCTTGTCCGGCCTTCTCGCGAGGCTTTGGACGGATTTTTTTTTGTTCCGTCGAACCTTTCCGTGTCCTCTCTCCATGGGTCATTCATGGTCAGCCACCTTCAGTGTCCCATGAACATGATTTTTCTAGAGCCCTCTAAGAAAACACTCGTCGTTTCTTCCATGCACTTAACACATGCTTTGTATCCTTTGGTGCACTGACACGCGTTGTTCCCGTACGCGGGATAATCTTGCACCGTTGTGAACAACAAGCCTTTCAGAGTGAAGAACTCTTCTCTATCCGCGTCCCAGACCTGAGCCCCTTCTTCCCACAGCGTAGCTAGTTCATCCTTCAGTAGCTGTTGATACACGTTAAGATCCATTCCAGGTTGTTTTGGCCCTTGAATGAGAATAGGCAGGTGCATGTACTTTCGCTTCATGCACAACCATGGAGGGAGGTTATAGATCCAAAGAACAATGGGCCATGTGCTGTGTCTGCTGCTCATGTTGCCGAATGGATTTATTCCGTCCGTACTCATACCGAACCTGATATTCCTCGGATCACTACCGAAATCTGGGTATTCGGCGTCAATTGCCCTCCACTGACAAGCATCAGCTAGGTGTCTCAACACCCCATCCTTTCTTCACCCCTCTTCATGCCAACGTAGCAGCTTTGCCTCCTTCTTGTTACCGAATAAATGCTTCAAACGGGGGAGGACTGGAAGGTACCATACAACCTTTGCAGGGGCACCACTCGTCACTTCTTCCTCGTCATCGTCTTGGTTTTTTGCCCTGCTTATATCGAGATGTGTTGCACACCGAACATTTGTGCAGCTCTGTACACTCCTTGCGATAAATAATGCAGTCATTCCGACAAGCATGGAGTCTCTCTACATCCAATCTAAGAGGGCAGACCATCTTCTTGGCTTCCTCGGTGCTCGTAGGCAACATGTTCTCCTTTGGAAAAACTGTTGCAAGGTAAGCCAGTGTCTCATCGAAGCTTGCGTCCGGACAGTTGTGGGCTGCCTTGATCCTTAGAAGTTCTAGCGTGACAGTGGTTTTGTCGAGTCTTCCATCAGTTTCGCAAACTTTGCGACCTCTCTTTCATCCTCGGGGCCTTCGACCACCTGGTCCGCTATGTGACTATCCCTCAACATTTCAGCCAAATTATTCCCCACCTCTCCCGTCAAGTCATCCCTACATTTAGAAATATGGTCCTCATCTTCTTCTGCCTCTTCGTGTATGGCCTCTTCTTCTAAACATTCAGGAGTAGCTGAAATTTCCATCTCCTCACCGTGACTTGTCCACCGTGTATAACCTTCCATAAAACCTTTAGTCAACAAGTGTAGCTGCAACATGCCTCTCTCCCTGACCATTATCGTGTTCTTGCATACACAATACGGACAACACATCTTGTTCGCACCCCTTTTCTCCCGATCTTCCTCGGCCGCATCTAGAAACCCATTGAAAGTATCAACGAAACTCCGTGTTGCCCTTTCGCCGTACATCCAACTTCGATCCATCGATCCCTACAACAACAAACTAATTGATTATAATCTAAATTAACAAAATAATCACAAAATTTATTATTTTCTTTCATGTATTCGAATTACATCATACCAAAGAGAGCTCGCTAGCCTTCAAAATAGGGTAAGGAGAGAGGAGGGGAGGGGAGAAAATTAGGGGAGGGGAGAAAATGGGTGGAGGGGGAAGGAGGGAGGGGGAGGGTTAAAAGAGATCTAGAGGAGGAGGAGGAGGGAGAGAGGGAAGGAGGGAGGAGGGGAGGGGGAGAGAGAGAGAAAAAGAGGTGGAAAGGGGGAAGGAGGAGGGAGGGAGGAGAGGGAGGAGGGGGACAAGGAAGGAGAGCAGCAGCCTACCACAATCTCCACCGCGGCGCCAGAGCTTGCAGCTGGCCGTGTGAGGCGCGCGAGTTTAACGGCCAGCTGCAGGCGCGGCCTAAGTTATAGGTGCAGGATTATCACTGACGGGCAGCACACACAGGTCGCCCGTCAATGATAACTCTGCCCTCAAAGGCAAACCCGGAGCTATATTCCACTGATGGGCAATAAAGGATCCGTCAGTGAACACTTAATCTTTACTGACGGGCTCTTTAAGGGCGCCCGTCAGTGATGATCAGTGATAGCTGCCCTCGAAGGAGCTATCTTCCACTAACGGGCAATAAAAGGACCCGTCAGTGAAGACTTAAGCTTTACTGACGGGCCCTGGACGCTCGCCCGTCGGTGAAGATTGAATGTCAGTGGAGAAGCCAAGTGCGGTTGCTCGGTCCACTTTTACTGACGGGCCCACTAATCGCCCGTCAGTAGATGTTTGATTAGTTGCCCAGTGTATCACATGTACTGACGGGTGCTAGATCGCCCGTCAGTGATGAGGTTGTAGCAGAAGTGTTTTTTGAGGTAATGTATGTTGAATTAGGGGAGTTGTAGAGTAGAAAGACTAGTGTTGTTGACATATATTTGGCCTCCAAAATTGCTAAATTCATAGATCTAGATCTAGAACCAAAGTGCATGGCAGAGTGCTAGAAGCACTCAAATTGGGTCAAATGGAATGATGCAATTGAGACTGAGTTAAGCTCGCTATATAAGAGGAATGTATTTGGCCCTATCGGTCAAACTCCTCCAAGAGTTCTCCCTGTTTGGATAGAAATGGGCTTTTTCTCATAAATGAAAATGACCATGTGGTGAGATATAAAGTGAGGCTAGTGGCACGAGGGTTCTTGGAGAGACCCGACATCGATTACTATGAGACATACTCTTCTGTAATGAGTGGAATCACATTCTGGTACTTATATCTATGCAACTAGCTTAAATCTTAAAATGTAGTTAATGGATGTAGTGACTGTGTAGTTGTACGGGTCACTTGATTCATACATTTTATATGAAAAATCCTTGAAGTGAAGGACCAAAAATCCCGAATCCTAAAGCAAATCCCAACATATACATCATCAAATTGCAGAGGTCATTGTACAAGTTGAAACAGTCGAGTAGCATGTGGTACAACTGACTAAATGACTTTCTCTTGAAGAGAGTTTTCACAAATCGTGATGATTGTCCTTGCGTATTTATCAAGAAAATCTCAAAATGGATTATGTATCATCTCAGTCTATGTCGATGATTTGAATATCATCAAAAATCCGGGGGACATTAAGGAAGCTAGTTCCTACCTTACGACGGAGTTTAAGATGAAAAATTTGGGTAAAACCAAGCTTTCCTTAGGCTTACAACTTGAGCACCTCCTTGAAGGAGTTCTAGTGTATCAGTGTGCATATATAGAGAGGGTTCTTCAGAGATTTAATATGGATCCATCTCAGGCTCTAAAAATCCACAAGGTTGGAAGATCCCTTGACGTGGATAAAGACCCATTCAGACCTCGAAAGGAAAATGAGGAAGTTCTAGGACTTGAAGTTCGATACTTGCACGCCATAGGAGCAGTAATGTACCTTGCGAACTGCACCAGGCCTGACATATGCATTCATGGTAAACCTGCTTGCCAGGTATAGTGCTAGCCCAACTAGAAACATTGGGCTAGCGTCAAAACTTTCCTCAGATACCTCCAAGGTACTCATGATCTTGGATTGTTTTACCAAAATAACCATGACTTGACCATGATGGAGTATGCAGATGTTGGTTATATATCTATCCACATAATGCTAGATCTCAAATTGGTTTGTGTTTCTCTGTATTGGTACCGCCATTTCTTGGCAATCGAGTAAGTAGACCTTGGTAGCCACGTCTACCAACCACTCAGAGATAATTGCTTTATGTGAAGCCTCATGCGAATGTGTTTGGCTCAAACGGATGATTAACCACATCCAGAGGTGTGAGAACCCTGGTTTTAGGGTTAGCGTTAAGCGGCGTGAGGTGGAAATTCGATCAACTCGTGCTGCTGAGCTGACCTAATTCTACCGAGGAACGTCGGAAGTAGAGAGTGAGGGGGGAATTTGTTGTGCATTCACATTTCATCCGCATCACGCATGGCATATAGTATTCGTACATGGTAAATACAATTGAAATTGAACTTTATTGATTAAAGGAATAATACAATGTCATGATACAATATGGTTACAAATGATTAAATAAAGAAGAAAAGAAAAGCACATGTTACAATTTCTACCTATACATCATCTAGCCCTAAAACTCCGAATCTTCGAGTCTTCAAGTCTTGAGTCGGAGGAGGACGCCGAGTGTCGGAGGGGGGAGATTCTCGGAAATATTGGCGGTCATCCGAGGTCATCGAGTATGGGCACTCGAGACCGTTGGAATCACGCCGTTGTTGTTGGAGGCAGAAGTTTTCGAAAACGATTTTGAAATACAAGTGGTTTCACCGGCACAGTTCCGCCGACATCCGTAGGGTTAGCTGCAGGGGCAAAATAGTGCCAATGACCTAAATAGTTTTAGTTTTAGAAAATGATTTGAAAAGCAATTTTGTTTTCAAAATTGTCCAAGGGCCACATTGGCTAAGACGCGTAACGGACAAATCTTTTATATTCGTACTAGGGAGAAAAGAGATGAGTAAAAATATGTTTTATTTACCCTATACTACTTACCTCCATAGTTTTTCTTTTGTTTAAAGAAGATTTTGTTTAAACCAAAAATAAATGGAGATAAGGCACCATCCTTTGATAGTTATCCATCAGCCAACTAAAACTGTCTAAGGTCAAGTATACTGAACCTCAAGGCAACCCATCGAATATGTGCAGATCTGATAAGCCAATATGTTGACCGTAGTCAATTTCTTAGCAAGGAAGTAGGCGGCTCAGCATAGCATCAATTCAACCGAGAGCTAACCAGAAGCTAGATAAGGCAGCCAGAGAAAACATCCTTTAGGTTACTCCATATAAACATTGGAAAGAAAACCACAGCTCAATTTTAGAGCAGCCACGTGTTAGGGTAAGCAGGAGGTGGCCAGAAGAGTATCATCAAATAGTATAGATGGAGTTCAGCTTATCTAGTAGCAAGACCAGCAGGGAAGTAGTATAGCAGTGCTAGTAGCCCATCCGAGCCAACACACTTCCACATCAATAGCAGTTAATAAGCCACAGGAGCCGTCACGAGCGACAAGGAGCACGTAGGAGGAGAAGGCCATTAAGACCGTAGAAGGAGGAGTGAAGATCTTACCAGTAGGTCTAGAAGAAAAGCCCGCGGACTGGCGAAGCTCAGCTTACTCTTGTCCAAGTCGAGACAAGGTAAGCATTTCGGAAACCACAAACTCACACATACATGCATAAAAATGATTTAGCATGTTATGAGAGACCCTCAGATTATAATCTCGTCGTTGGGTTTTTGTTTAGGCAACTCAAGTGTATAAACTGTTTTTATCAGATTTTGCAATATACCTTTCTCAAGTTTTCTCAGAAAACATCACGGCATATGTGCATTAAGGCATCAATTAGGCAACAAGGTTGCAGTATCTGTCTTCAGTTTAATAGCCAACATATACATATGTGCAGAAAGATAAAAGCTAAAGACCAAGTACTGTATCTGTACGTTCTTATCAGTCTAATAATATTAAAGCAATTCGGGTACGAAGGCTTCATCTTTAGCAAACTAAAATCAAGCATAATATATGCCAATTCAATTTAACCAACCAACCTGTACAGTAAGAATCAACAACAATTCTGTTCTTCCCCAAGTTTTCTTCCTAAACTTTGGTTGTCATAGAAATAATCAAGGCATAGCACAGCTTGTGTTCTTAATAGTTGTAAACATGCAACCATGTGTGCATCAACTCAATATTCACCATCTCTACAAATTAACTAAGAAGATCAGTATAGCATCTGTCTTATCAGATTTTCATAGATTTCCAATGTTTCTGAGATAAAAGGATTACCATAGAAATCAACCAAATGAAATATCTGTTCTCATCAGCTTATAGGGTATACACGCCATGCATATATATATATAAGCACCCTCTTTAGCTAGCCGAAGACCATGTATAGTAATCTGTTCCTATAAAAGTAAGCTAAAATCAAGAATAGCAATATGTTCTTATCAAGTTTAAGTAGCTAGATAACCTGGGCACCATCACTAACAAGTTAAAACCCAACTTAGCATCTATTTCTATCAGTTTCTAATGCCACAAATCATAACTAGACCTTAACTACTCACTAGCAGCCTTAGAGCCGAGCAATGGCAGAGAGGATGGAAGAGCCCAATAGAAGAACCCTAAAAATCAAAGGAACTAATTGGGCAAAAATTAGGAGAGATTGGGGGATTGGGTGAAAGGAGACAAGAAGAAGGGAATTGGATACTTACCTGTAGAGGAGGCGACGGCAGCCACCACACCACGCCACCAGCGAGGGGAGGACCTGGCGGAGCGCCGCCAGCGGCGAGCTACGACAACAGGCCGCAAGCCACCTCGGGCGGCGCGGTGGGGCAACCAAGGGGGTGATGTGTCCGGGTGAGGAGGCGGCGATCCGAGCGGGGCCGGCAGGGCTAAGCCCGAGCTCCGGGCTCACGACCAGAGCGACGCCGAGAGGAATACCCAGGGCGGCGCCAGCATCGGACGAGGTAGAGGTGAGGCCTCCGAAGTTCAGTGCGGCGGTGCATCGACGGAGCGGAGCCGAGCCGAGAGGGAGAGGCCGCGGGGTACGCGACAGAGGAAGCCGAGGGCCGGCAAACCTTCAGGAGGCAGCGGTATTCTTGAGGAAGGAGAGAAGGTGGGGCGGTCGGCGCCTGGGAGAGACAAAGTGCGGGGATGAGAAGTGAGGGAGACAGAAGAATGAGCGAGGTCCGGTGCAGTTGGGAGGAACCGAAATGGGCCTAAGGCCATTAGAAGAGACCGGGTGCATTGTTTAAAAAAAAGAAATAAGAGAAAAGGAGAGAAAATTTTGAAAGGAGTAATCTAAATAATAATAATAGTAACAATAAAAAAAAGAAATCTAATTAACCTCCCTTTGAGAAAGAAATATACATATACCTGCGCATAACTGTTGAGGAGTAAAATTAAGTTTGAGTTGATTGTTAAATTAAAGATAGATTTTGTTAGAATGAAAGCTAAGTAAATTCTCACACTCTAGAGAAAGGACTTAAATCACAAGTTGAAGTCTTTAGGGGAATTAGGTTATGAAATCATATTAACTCAAGTTAAAAACCAACATAAACTTTAAAAATAACTAAAGCTTGAGTAATATTCTAAGGGAATCCTAGATCCTCATTAAAGTATTTAAAAGAATTATGTTTAAAATTCCTTGCAAAACTCTAGCATGAAGAAGTTCTCTTGTGCATACCATGGCATGTCATCCATATTCGTATTTTGAATCTTCCGGATAAGTCCTTATCGGACTTTATTGCTTTTTACCAGAAACCGGAGTTCAGCAAGCCGACCAGTCGAACTTCACTATTTATCTATCACCAGGCAAGTCCAGTTTCTTGTTCATGTCCGTTGAGAACGTTTTCTAAAATTTCTCTCTTATCTATAATATGCACAAAACGAAAATCTATTTTCTAAAGAATCAACTGTTGTTTTATTTGGATCGCCGGTTTTTGGGCGATAGCATGGTGGGTGGTGAAATCCTGGAATGGGTGCCGGAGGCACATTGGGAAGGTGGATTTCATCACACGGGTTTGTTCATATAAGGTTAATGTAACCAATGATCGATTGTGTTCAAGGACCGTAGTGATCGCGCATACCACATACCCTGTATGGGCAAGGCAGAGCTAAAGTACATTTGCCCTATGTTATACTCTCCTGGGAACACAAGACCTCAGTAGTGGGATCGGCTACCGGGAAGGTGGGCTGCCCACGATTGTTGATGTGGTATTAGCCGTAGGGCTGCCCACCTTTTATTAAAAGTGATATTAGCCACCGGACTGCTCACTTCTTGTCAAAGTGATACTAGCCGCCGGGCTGCTCACTTCTTATTAATGTGACATTAGCCGCCGGGCTACTCACATTATGATTAGGGACTGGTAGTCCGATACGGACTACGACGCGGAGTATGACCGAGTGGGCAGCGAAAAGGCTTTGTGATCGGGGGAATGTGAATGAGCCTTGCAAACTCAGACACATGACCAAGTTCGTTTGTGGGTACAGTTGCGCACCTCTGCAGAGTGTATAGAATTGTGGCTGAGTCACTCCATATTCCTGGTTGGAACTGCGAACTCGATAAGAAAGAGATTCATCGGGAATCCTAGCAGCTTATGAAACAGGAGATCATTAGTCTCTTAAAGTAAAACTTAACTCTCTTACCTTACGAAAACTGCATTGCTTTGGAGAACGTTGCCATTCTCAGTAGATAGTGCATCAAACACCTCTTTGCTATTCCTGGACTTGTTGAGTACCTTCTGTACTCATCCCTCTATCTTAATTCCTTTGATTAGACTGTGAGCCGACGGCAGAGCAGGAGATCGTCTATGTCGAGGTCGACGAAGAAGGAGCTGAAGAACCGACACCAACAAAAGAAGAGGAAGGCATGGACTACTACTACGACTACCGCGACGACAACACAACCGAGTAGAAGTAATAGGTCGGGTAGACGAGAGATGTAGAAAAGTCTTTTGCTGTAACTAGTTAGAAACGGTTTGAAATTTTCCGTACTTTTGGGAAACAGTTGTAATATTTTATGTTGTTCTTTTAGTTTATACTTTAAGTTTGTAATATATGGACCACTGCAATGCTTTTGTTGTGCCACTCTGAGAGGCATATCGCCGCAAGAGGTCATGTGGACTTAATATTGTCAACACCCCTACAATTGTCTATGATGATAATTCTATTTGTGTTGCACAAATCTAAATGGGCTATGTTAAGACCAATCTCACTAAGCATATAGCTCCTAAATTCTTCTACCCTCATGAACTTCAGAAGAGCGGGGAAGCGAAGATCTTGCAGACTAAGTCATGTGATAATCTTGTTGATCTATTCACAAAGTCTCTACCCACATTCAATTTTCAAAGATGCGTTCATGGCATTGGTATGAGACAGCTTAGAGAGTTGCAAGGTTCAGGTGGAGAGAATCCCTAAACCATAGCTCAAGTTTGATAACCTTGAAGATCATTGATCTACAATACGGCTATTGATCCCGAAAATTAGAGATTGTACTCTTTTTTCCTTAATGAGTTTTCCCATTGAATTTTCTCATGTAGGTTTTTAACGAGGCAGCAAGTGCAACTTGGTATAGAATGCAATGCACTCTTTTCTCCATACCCTTTTCTCCACTGGGTTTTTTGGAGGAATTTTTAACAGGGCATGTGCATTACATGATAAACGCCCAAGGGTAGACCCAAGCAAACCTTAGGCTGGGCCTAGATTCGGGCTGGGCTTGGAAAATCCTGACCTAAAAATGCCAAGCCCAAGCCCGGCCTGGCCCAACCCAAAATGTGTAAAAAAGTTATTTTGAATTAAAAATAATATCAAGTTAATCATTTTTAGAATATAAATATTACTTTGTAATTATAAATTGAAAAGAAAATAAAATTTTAATTTTTGGACTTCGGGCTGAAAGTTAGAGCCTGGGCCCAAGCCAGGGCAGTTGGGCTGGGCCACCCATGCTCAAATCTGTCCAGGCGGAGTGTTAAGAATCTTTAACCTTCGCATGTTACTAATTAATGTCTGGAGTTAGAGAGACATGACAATAAATAACATAAGTAACGTGGTAAGGAAAGTTTGCAACGTATCGAAGATTAATATCGGCTTGTTACCAAAATGTCCCTTTTGGGCTAGGCTATAAAATGCCATGAGATGGAGGTTTTTGACGATGGTAGCTTTGAGCTCATAAAAGAAGATGCATCTAGTCTAAAGTGAATACAGTTAATAAAGAGCTCCGAAATTTCTCTCCACATATAGTGTTCTTGTTTGTGCAATGTGTTTATGTACTTATTGAAGGTGCTAATCGGTGAGCAAGAGCGGCGACGGTTTCACAAGAAGATTGTCAGATGTCGCAAATTGCAGTACTAGGGAAAATGTATTGCCATAGCACAACAGAAAATGACGTGGCCGTGTTGCAATAGGGAAGGCAGGGCAGAACAGGGAATACCGAATATGTTTGTGCTGACTTCTGGACGGACCACTGGTTTCATTTGTACATGTACACAAGTAGCTCGGTCTGTTGTAACTTGTCCCCTTTTTTTGAAACATGAGTCTGTTGTAACTTCTTCTACTCTTGTTTTGGAACATGAGTAGTCTGTTTTAAATGCCACAACAATTCAACAAAGCCTTCCTCCACTGCTGGTGCCAGATGAAATGACAAATGGGCTTTTCACATCAGCTTCCATTTCCCATTTCTGAATAGGGAACATTCTGCAAACCTGGCAGATATGTATAGGAACTATAACGCGTCACTTATGCTTCTCCTCTCGGCCGTTAAGCTAATTAGTCTGTGACAAATTGACAACATGGCTCTCTGCTTTGAGGAATGCTTCCATTTTCCCCCCTTGCGATCAGCTTTGCCTTTTCATCTGGGAACGTGAGAACAATAAAGAGAACCAGAATGTGCCCAGAAATGATAAAGCATTTGGCATTTGTACCTTCACCTGGTGCACCGTCAAGACCAACGCTTTGCAGGGCTGTGATTTCAACATCCTATGTAGGTGTCCTTAATATAGACACTACCACAGAAAAGCTCATCACACACGGGTAAAAAAGCTCATCGCATACGGTTTTCCAGCCCGTATGCACGGGCTGGTCAGCGATGTGGGGGGCACATCGCACACGGGTCCAGCACCGTATGCGATGATACGCACATCGCACATGGCTTTTTAGACAGGCCCGTGTGCGATGAGCGGCCACATCGCACACGATTCAGTTCTTTCTACCGTGTGCGATGGCTTGAGACATCGCACACGGGTCCACGGTATGGACCGTGTGCGATGAAGACACACATCGCACACGCTTCAAAAATAGGACCCGTGTGCAATAAGAGCCCACATCGCACACGATCATAGTTTCAGAACCGTGTGTGATATTTGTTCGCATCGCACACGGTTATTTGGTCTTAACCGTGGGCGATGACTGCTCATCATCACACACGGGCATATATTTGGGACCGTGTGCAATGAGCAGCCACATCACACACGGTACGATGCTCTGGTCCGTGTGCGTTGACGGGCACATCGCCCACGATTCGGGCCGCCGAGCCGTGTGCGATGCTGGGAATGCAACAGTAGCGACAATTGGAAATCTCAGGCAACAATATCATTTCACAGAATTCATCGGCCACATTCACAGAATTCATTATTCAGCCACATATATACGCAGATTTCATCCATTAGGCAAAATACACGGATTTGATCCAAACACAAATAAAACAGAGATCACATACATTTCACAGCCAACATATAAGCAAATTGAATCAATTGAATATGAGTTGACCCATTCACAGCTACGTAAACAGGAGTTCACAGCCAACATTCGTACAAGTTTGGATCTGACAAGGTTGACAGCCAACAGAAAGAAAATAAATACCTCACAACGAAGAAAATAAATACCTCACAACGAATTAAGGTGATCTGAATTGTCCCTTTTCCGCTATGACATGCGTGAGGAAGAAGTAGGCAAACTTTCCTCTAATGTCGACAATATCGGCTTGACTCAACGGTGCTTTGTCCATCGAACTCAAAATCTGCACGAAGTAATTAAATTCAGATTTAGGTGCATGTAGGTAAAAAGTAAAATCTTGAGTCTCACATACAGTACTAACCGTAGGAAGGCCAGCAATGCCTCTTGTCTTCGAACTCGGAACAATCCTCGTCATTTGCTTACAAACGTAAAAAGCACAAAGGTTGGTTCCTTCTGGCTGCTGGTTACACTGAAAAGTTGTTGAGGAATTACGGCATCAATTAGGGCATCAATTAGCATTACTTATCACTTAGGAGGAATGTTGTACCAATTGTTACCTTCACCCAGTCGTCGTCTCCTTGGTCCAAGACCGCGGGGTCCCCCTTTGGTGAGCACCTCCCTCCACGCTTGGCGTACTCGGCGAAAGCACTATGCAAGAATTTCCTTATCTCCGAGTAGTCGTAATGTGCCGCTTCGAAGGAATCAAGGTGGACGGCTTTGCTCCATCTAGGTATGATGATAATTAAGATTCAATGTCTGCTGCAAAAAAAAGATATCACAACCCGTGTGGAATGATGACAATGGACGTACAGCTAATGTATAAAAACACACATACTACTGGTTGTATGGAAGGAGAATGAACTCTTTGTTCTGTTGAGCGATCAACGCGTCGACAACATAATTAAAGATCATTTGCTTATTCGCCTCGATTTGTTGCTTCAAGACCAACTGTGGGTCGAGAAAACCCACCGGTTGTTTCCGAGCCTCGCATTCGGTGATCATTTTCCTAAGCATACGAAAGAAAAGAGTTATCATTTACGAAACAAAAGAGAGTTGCCAGATTTTGACGGTGCATGCGGAAGATTTTAAAAGCGGACTAGCGCGGGGATCCCTACCACAACACATTCTTTTTTGGAACTTAGGGTGTATACATTTAGATACTTGTAAACACTGATGTGTGGTGTTGAGGTAGATATGTTCAAACGAATACTTTTGTCCATAACTTGTTTTTCTTCAAAAGATAGCTAATAAACTTGTTTGGGCAAATACACTTTGTCGTAGCAACGAGGCTAGACAGTGAACTTGTGGCACCCCCGCACGGCTACGCGGACCTACGAGGGTTGCCCGGGAAACTACGTCGCGGAGACACCGCAGTCGCGCACGCGGGTTGCACGGCGCGAGGACACTCGAACCCGCTGCGATGTTGCAAACCGGAGGAGAGGAGGAGCAAGCAAACGTGTATTCAGAATTTCTAGGCCCCCTCAAATGGGAGGGGTGTCCCTCTATTTATAGGGAAAATAAAGGGGTAGGGGAGATTACAGGAA
The DNA here is from genome assembly GCA_019208055.1 of Stipa capillata. Classification (NCBI taxonomy): domain Eukaryota; kingdom Viridiplantae; phylum Streptophyta; class Magnoliopsida; order Poales; family Poaceae; genus Stipa; species Stipa capillata. The sequence goes on along the minus strand of JAGXJF010005077.1, from coordinate 86,272 downwards.
TGCCCTCAGGCGTTTTACAATTATACCCCTTAAATGCACTAACGCCCCTGGGGGCGCGTAGGACTTTTCCTTCGGGAATATTCCGGGAATATCCCGTGGGTCCCGCCTGTCACGCACGGGCTAGTTGCCGTCACGGTCCTGGCGTTGAGCGGTCTTGGCACCGCGACGAAGTGGGAGTCGTCACGGAGTCGGCATCGCGCGGTCTTGGCGTCGTGGCGAGGTTGGGGTTGTCGCGGAGTGCGCTGATCTCCCTTAAGTATAGAAAGTGTCGGAACCGGGTAGCGCGGGGACCCCTTCCCCAACAGTAGTCCCTCGTCGATTTGGGCGATCGACTAGCGAGCGCCCGAGGCGGCGCACCGATTCTTGAGGGGTCGATGCGCGGCCCGAACCGACCACTAGGGCCCTGTCTTCTGCGATTTGGTTGTTGATGCGCGATTCGAGCTCTAGTCAAGCCATCGAGGGGTTCGAAGGAGCACAGTTATCCCCGGGGGGTGCGGGGGGCGGAGCCCCCTGCTAAACGGATTTTTTCCTCTCTTTTTTCTTTTTCTTTCTTTTTTTCTTCTTTCTTTTCTCTTCTTTTTTTTTCTTCTTTTCCTCTTCTTTCTTTTCTCTTCCTTTCTCTTTTTTCCTCACTGCCCTGGCCGGACGCCCTAACGGGCCTTGCTGGGCCGACTAGGTCACCCGGGGGGGCTATAAAGCCCCGCGCGCCTCCTCCAGGGGGCCTTCCCCTGTCGTGCGCCCCCCCGCCAACTTGTGCCGCCGCCTTGCCCCTACGCCACCGCGCCGCCGCCTTGCACCCGCGCCACCACGCCGCCGCCTTGCCCCTGCGCCACCGCGCCGCCGCCTTGCGCCCCGCGCCGCCCGGGCCCCGTCGCCGGCCGCCGCCGAGCTCCCGTTAGCCGCCGGCCGCCTGGGAGCTCCCCTTGGCCGCCGGCTGCCTTGCTCCCTCACGCCGCCGGCCGCCTCCGAGCTCCCCTTGGCCGCCGGCCGCTTGCCGCCGCCTCTCGGATCCGCGCCGCCGCCCCGGAAGCCGCCGCCTCTCGGGTCTGCGCCGCCGCCCCGGGAGCCGCCGACTGCCGCCGCCTCTCGGGTCCCCGGAAGCCGCCGTCGCCTCGCGGAGCTCGCCCGTGCCGTGGCTGCCGGCCACCCGAGGCCACCACGCCGCCTGTACCGGGGCCTGCGCCGCCCCGGTCGGCTCTAGCGCCGCCGCTCCGCCGGCTTCCCCGCTTGTCGCCGACCCCGGTCCAGCACGCCTCCGGCGCTCCCCAGGGCTCCGCCGCTGCCGCGTCGCTGCGCCGGCCGCCGTTGCTCCGCGCCTGGCCCCGCTGCCGCCGGTGCCGCGCGCCGCCCGGCCGCCGTTGCTCCGTGCCCGGCCCCGCTGTCGGCTGGCTCGCGTCGCCACCGCGCCGCTGCGCCGCCGCTTGCCACCGTCGCCTCTCCAGCCGGGCCGACACCGCCGTCGCTCGGCCACCCGCGCCTCGCGCCGCTGGCTGCTCGCCGCCCCGGGCCGCCTAGCACCGCCGGCCGCTCCCGGTCGCCTGCCGCCGCCCCCGTTGCCGCGCACACCGCTCCAGGCCGCCGCCGCAGTGCTGCCTCGGAGAGACGATGCCGCGTCGCCGTTGTCGCCGGACCGCCACCCGCTGCTGCGCTTCTCGCTGCTCCAAGCCAGGTGCTGCGCCGCTCCCCCTTTGCCGCATCGGAGCCGCCGTCGCCCCTGTTCGAGGCGATTGGGGTGAGGGTGTCGGGGCGCATCGTCGCACCGCCATTCCCCATCGGTCGTCAAGGGTAACGGGCCTTCTCACGATCTGCTCGTCGCGCGTATGAGCATATTTAATTGCGCGTGCTTTGTTCTCGATGTAGAATGCTGGGATGTATGGTGTTGGGATGTATGAGATGGGCGTGTGCATGTAAAACTGAACTACTACTGCTATGTATGAGATGGGATAGATGTATATGCTGATTTTCTTCTGTTGTTGTGCATCTTGTAAATGAATTGCTACCATTTCCAGGGTAGTCAAAATGGTCCAGGGTAGTCAAAATGAGAGATGCATGTTGTCGTATGTGTGGGCGTCCCTCTCTTTTTCTTGCTTTTTGCCATGTTCGTACAATTCGAGCGGAGCGATGTAGTCTCGCCAACACCATGCGTATGCGTCTTCGTTGCAGTACTCGTCCCTTTAGCATGATTGGTGAGACGTGTTTGCAAATGCTGTGGCGATGCTGTGTCTGTGCATGCTTTTGTTGCTAGGTGCGGCGTGTCCCGCGGGATGATTTCTTGTTCCCATGTCTGTTCACTTTCTCTTGCAGGGACTTGACAGGTTCACCAGCTTTTGCCTCTCTCTGACTTGCGACATCCGGGATCGACTGGCGAGGAGATAGTGACGAGACCCGTCGCAGCGACCGCGTCGCATCGACCGCGGTCTCGTTCACTCAAGACCCCCGTGACATTCCGGGGTGACGTGGAGCACGCGCTGGCGAGAAGATAGTGACGGGACCCGTCGCAGCGACCGCGTCGCATCGACCGTGGTCCCGCTCACTCAAGACCCCCGTGACATTCCGGGGCGACGTGGAGGGCGCGCTGGCGAGGCTTCCTGCTCGGGGCGCAAGGAGCGGCGCGACATGGGTGACCTTCCTCTTCGAGGTTGCGGAGCGACTAGGCGTCACCGGCCCCACGATGACGGAGCGGCGAGGGCGATGCCGCGGTGGAGTGCTGAGTCAACGCCGCGATGGAGTGCCACGACGGAGATGCCGCGACGGAGCACCGAGGTCGACGCCGCGACGGAGCGCCATGGTTGACGAAGACGCTGCGACGGAGCGCCGAGGTCGCCGCTGCGATGGAGCGCCACGACGGAGCGCCGCGACGGAGCGCCAAGGTCGCCGCTGCGATGGAGCGCCGCGACGGAGTGCCGAGGTCGACGCCGCCACGGAGCACCACGGTTGATGGAGACGCTGCGACGGAGCACCGAGGTCACCGCAGCGACGGAGCGCCAAGGTTGACCGAGACGCTGCGACGGAGCGCCGAGGTCGCTGCCGCTGCGATGGGGCGCCACGACGGAGCGCCGCGACGGAGTGCCGAGGTCGACGCCGCGACGGAGCGCCAAGGTTGATGGAGATGCTACGACGGAGCACCGAGGTCACCGCAGCGATGGAGCGCCACGACGGAGATGCCGCGACGGAGCGCCACGGTCGCCGCTGCGACGGAGCGCCGCGACGGAGATGCCACGACGGAGCGCGCGACGGTCACCGCTGCGAGGGAGCGCCGCGACGGAGATGCCGCGATGGAGCGCCACGGTCACCGCTGCGATGGAGCGCCGCGACGGAGATGCCGCGACGGAGCGCCGAGGCCGACGCCGCGACGGAGCGCCGAGGTTGATGCCGCGATGGAGATGCCACGACGGAGCGCCAAGACGGAGCACCGAGTTCGACGAAGCGCCGTGTTGGAGCGCCGAGGTCGACGCCGCGACGGAGCGTCGAGGTCGACGCCGCGACGGAGATGACACGACGGAGTGCCGAGCTCGACGCTGCGACAGAGCGCCGAGGTCGACGTCGTGACGGGGCGCCGGGGTCGACGCCACGACAGAGATGCCGCGACGGAGTGCCGAGCTCGACGCTGCGACAGAGCGCCGAGGTCGACACCGCGACGGGGCGCCGGGGTCGACGCCACGACGGAGATGCCACGACGGAGCGCGCGACGGTCGCCGCTGCGAGGGAGCGCCGCGACGGAGCGCGCGACGGAGTGCCGAGGTCGACGCCGCGACGGAGCGCCAAGGTTGATGGAGATGCTACGACGGAGCACCGAGGTCACCGCAGCGATGGAGCGCCACGACGGAGATGCCGCGACGGAGCGCCACGGTCGCCGCTGCGACGGAGCGCCGCGACGGAGATGCCACGACGGAGCGCGCGACGGTCACCGCTGCGAGGGAGCGCCGCGACGGAGATGCCGCGACGGAGCGCCACGGTCGCCGCTGCGATGGAGCGCCGCGACGGAGATGCCGCGACGGAGCGCCGAGGCCGACGCCGCGACGGAGCGCCGAGGTTGATGCCGCGATGGAGATGACACGACGGAGTGCCGAGCTCGACGCTGCGACAGAGCGCTGAGGTCGACGCCGTGACGGGGCGCCGGGGTCGACGCCATGACAGAGATGCCGTGACGGAGTGCCGAGCTCGACGCTGCGACAGAGCGCCGAGGTCGACACCGCGACGGGGCGCCGGGGTCGACGCCACGACGGAGATGCCACGACGGAGCGCGCGACGGTCGCCGCTGCGAGGGAGCGCCGCGACGGAGTACCGAGGTCGACGCCGCGACGGAGCGCCAAGGTCGCCGCTGCGATGGAGCGCCGCGACGGAGATGCCACGACGGTGCGCGCGACGGTCGCCGCTGCGAGGGAGCGCCGCGACGGAGCGCGCGACGGAGTGCCGAGGTCGACGCCGCGACGGAGCGCCAAGGTTGATGGAGACGCTACGACGGAGCACCGAGGTCACCGCAGCGATGGAGCGCCACGACGGAGATGCCGCGACGGAGCGCCACGGTCGCCGCTGCGGCGGAGCGCCGCGACGGAGATGCCACGACGGAGCGCGCGACGGTCGCCGCTGGGAGGGAGCGCCGCGACGGAGATGCCGCGACGGAGCGCCACGGTCGCCGCTGCGATGGAGCGCCGCGACGGAGATGCCGCGACGAAGCGCCGAGGTCGACGCCGCGACGGAGCGCCGAGGTTGACGCCGCGACGGAGGTGCCACGACGGAGACGCCGCGATGGAGATGCAAGGTCGACACAGCGATGGAGCGCCAAGGCTGACGGGGACACCGTGACGGAGCGCCACAATGGAGCGCCGAGGTCGACGTCGCGACGGAGTGCCGTGTTGATGCCACGACGGAGCGGCAAGGTCGACGCAGACGCTGCGACGGAGCGCAACAATGCAGCGCCGAGGTTGACGCGGCGATGGAGCGCTACTCTGGATGCTGCGTCAGATACCGCAACGATGGAGTGCCGCGGTCGACACTGTGACGGAGCTCCAAGCTCGACGGGGACGCCGCGACGACACATCGAGGAGTCGATGTCGCGGCATCGCTGCTTGCCCGTGGGTACCCCGGTGGCGTAGTCCCTTGCGATGTCGTGCGTGGTACTTGGTACCTTGCATGGTGGCGTAGTCCCTTACGATGTCGTGCGTGGTACTTGGTACCTTGCATGGTGGCATAGTCCCCTTGCGATGTTGAGAATGGTACCACGTACCTTGCCTCCTAATCGAAAAAACTTCGCGTCCCTCGGCGTGGGGGGTAGCGCGAGTAGTCGTCTTCTAGCCTTAAGCTTGTCTTCCTGTATCAAATAGTTAGGTACTTACTGCAAGAAGGGATTGACACGCGGCAACGTGCGTACTGGGTCCTTGCCCAAAAACGAAGCGAAACACTTAGAGATAGGCGCACGGCGACGTGTGCATCGGGCCTTTCTTGGCTTGCAAGACGGCTCATGCGGGGGAGCGACAATACTCGACTCACATGGGGGAGATGTTGCTTCCCAGCCAATGCGAGGAGGCCTTTTACTTGACTCGCGCGGGGGACGGGCTGCATCCCGGCGCACACGAGGAGGTTTGGGTGCTCGGCTCACATGGGGGAGTTGCTCCCAGCCAACGCGAGGAGGCTTTGCGCTCGACTCGTGCGGGGGAGATGGGGCTTCCCAGCGCACACGAGGAGATTCAAGTGCTCGACTCACGCGGGGGAGATGGTTCTTTCCGGCCAACGTGAGAAGGCTTTTTGCTCAACTCGTGCGGGAGAGATGGGGCTTCCCGGCGCACACGAGGAGGTTCAAGTGCTCGACTCGCGCGGGGGAGGTAGTTCCTCCCGGCCAACACGAGGAGGCTTTCGACTCGACTCGTGCGGGGGAGATGAGGCTTCCCAGCGCACACGAGGAGGTTTAGGTGCTCGACTCACGCGGGGGAGGTAGTTCCTCCCGGCCAACACGAGGAGGCTTTTGACTCGACTCGTGCGGGGGAGATGAGACTTCCCAGCGCACACGAGGAGGTTTAGGGTGATGATGCTGAAGATGAGCCCCTCGCATGTTGTTCCCAAGCTTGGGCGCCAAAGGAACAAGCCAGCAGGTGGGCGGCCACGTGTCGAGCGGTGTCGATGGCACGACGGAGTGCTGAAGTCGACGTCGTGACACGCTGTCGAGGTCAGTGTCACGACGGAGGGGCGAGGTCGACTCCGTGACAGAGCGCCGAAGTCTACGCCGCGGTGGACCGTAGAGGTCGACACCGCGACGGAGGGGCGAGGTCGACTCCGTGACAGAGTGCCGAAGCCGATGCCGCGGTGGTCCGTAGAGGTCGACACCGCGACGGAGACGCGAGGTCAACTCCGTGACGGAGACAACGCAGCGGAGTGCCGAAGCCGACTCCATGAAGGAGTGCCGAAGTCGACGCCGCGGCGGACCGTAGAGGTCGACACCGCGACGGAGGGGCGAGGTCAACTCCGTGACGGAGTGACGAAGTCGACGCCGTGGCGGACTGTAGAGGTCGACACCGCGACGGAGTGCCGAAGTCGACATCGCGGTGGACCGTAGAGGTCGATACCGCGACGGAGTGCCGAAGTTGACTCCGTGAAGGAGTACCGAAGTCGATGCCGCGGTGGACCGTAGAGGTCGACACCGCGACGGAGACGCGAGGTCAACTCCGTGACGGAGACAACGCAGCGGAGTGCCGAAGCCGACTCCATGAAGGAGTGCCGAAGTCGACGCCGCGGCGGACCGTAGAGGTCGACACCGCGACGGAGGGGCGAGGTCAACTCCGTGACGGAGTGGCGAAGTCCCTGCCGCGGCGGACCGTAGAGGTCGACATTGCGACGGAGGGGCGAGGTCGACTCCGTGACGGAGATGCCGAGGTCGACGCCGTGACGGGGAGTTGAGCTGGACGCTGTGACACCGGCACGTGCCGTTCTTCAGGTCGTTGCTCTCGTGCCCGTTGCGGTGTAGGCCGTGGTCTTCCACTTCGTCCTTCCTCACTTCTTAGGTAGAATAGCTCGATCGTCCTGCGGGTTGACGATGACGTCTTCGCGCTCCCGGCGGCGACTGCAGTCTTCGTCACACGGCTTCTTGCTAGCTTCCCACAGACGGCGCCAACTGTCGTAGCAACGAGGCTAGACAGTGAACTTGTGGCACCCCCGCACGGCTACGCGGACCTACGAGGGTTGCCCGGGAAACTACGTCGCGGAGACACCGCAGTCGCGCACAGCGGGTTGCACGGCGCGAGGACACTCGAACCCGCTGCGATGTTGCAAACCGGAGGAGAGGAGGAGCAAGCAAACGTGTATTCAGAATTTCTAGGCCCCCTCAAATGGGAGGGGTGTCCCTCTATTTATAGGGAAAATAAAGGGGTAGGGGAGATTACAGGAATGCCCTCAGGCGTTTTACAATTATACCCCTTAAATGCACTAACGCCCCTGGGGGCGCGTAGGACTTTTCCTTCGGGAATATTCCGGGAATATCCCGTGGGTCCTGCCTGTCACGCACGGGCTAGTTGCCGTCACGGTCCTGGCGTTGAGCGGTCTTGGCACCGCGACGAAGTGGGAGTCGTCACGGAGTCGGCATCGCGCGGTCTTGGCGTCGTGGCGAGGTTGGAGTTGTCGCGGAGTGCGCTGATCTCCCTTAAGTATAGAAAGTGTCGGAACCGGGTAGCGCGGGGACCCCTTCCCCAACACACTTGATCCTAATGGCCGTACAGCGATAATAAGTGCAGATGCCACTGATCTAACGTTACCAAATCTTTATATAAAACGATCGAAATGATGGGGAAAAGGAGGCCAAGAATAGATGCCCGGCCCTCTGTTGTTTTCTGCTCCATACATATCACACGGATCGAGCTATGGATACGAGCAAGCTAGCTAGCGATACGGACGGTGAGAACAACCCAATGCATATAAATAGATATATATGTATGTCATGTCACTGAAAAGTGACGTAAAGAGAGAAGCAAAAGTAACTGAGGGAATTACAAAAAAGAGTAAACAAACAGCAAGTAGTAGTGACAGGATCAAGGTACGCTGCAAAATCCAATGAAGATGAAGAACCATATAGCAGAATAGTAGGAAGGGGAATACTAGAGCATGAATGCTCCTCTCCCCTTCACCACTCAATACTAGAGCATGAATGCTCCTCTCCCCTTCACCACTCGACACATAACTCTCCATGATTATTGCTTCAACTCTGCGACATCTCCCAGTCAATATTGGAACTCTCCCAATCATATTGTCACCTTCGCAAAAATTAACGAAAATGTGCAACAATTACATACTGGTAGAGGGTAGTTGCCACGAGCAGGCAGCTAATTTAACCAGTGTCTTTATTTGAACATTGTGCATGTAACAGGAAACTAAGGCTAGCTTGCTAATTGGTGATAGCAGTTCGTTTGTCCATTGCGAGATCAGCTGGTACGTAGTAGGGTTGTCGATAATTGGTTCTTTCGGCTGTTCAGCTAGCGCCGGCGAGCGGCGGTCTCGCGCTGCGCGTTGAAGTAGACGGCGGCGACCGGGAGGCCGAGGTCGTTCTCCTCGGCGAACTGGCGGGTGTTGAAAAGGTCCCTCGATGACGGCGGGCTCACCGCCTGCCGGCGCTTCTGCCGGAACAGCACGAGGATGAACCTGTGGATGCCTATGTTTGGCTTTGGGCTCTCGTAGCTCACCACCTCTCTCCCTGCATGTGCATGCCGTGCATCAGAAAAAAAAATATATATATAGAGAGAGAGAGAAAGAAAGAGAAAGAGAGAGAGAGAGAGAGAGAGAGAGAGAGAGAGAGAGAGAGAGAGAGGGGAAGGAAGGAAGGAGAAGACAAAGGAACTTCTGATTAATTAGTACACACCACCACCACCTTTTAGCCATTTATTTGCCTCTGCATCTCTGTGATCTATCCCCCTGTACTCTCCCTCACAGAACTAGCAAAGACTAAAGACGGATGTACAAAAAAAAAGACTTACCAAAAGAAGCATCAGTAGTCCCAGGAATATCAGTAACAATCCTGCAAAGGTGGTCCAATCAAAAGGTCATCTGATTAGTTATGTGTTTTATATGAATGCCTGGAAATTAATATGAAGATTGACTATTGAGACCATGCATGCTAATGTATGTATAATACTTGCATGTGAATCTTGGTAAGCACTAATCATGACCTAATCTACATATGCATGGGTGCCTACTTAACTACTTAACTAGTTTTGATCAGTTTTGCTAGCCAGGTGGTACTTTTACTTAATATTTTGTAATAAACTTTTGCTAACGAGTCTCCCTGAGGTGAACTGGCTAGAGTCGTAGAGTGGTCCTACCTAGCTGGTCAGGGTTCATATCCTCACCGTCTCTTTAAAATGAAATCTGAGGGGTTTCTTTCCCCACATCTATAAACTTTAATTAAAGTGAGCAAATTGTATATGCTACCAGTGAAGATGCTCCCTCAGGTACGGATCACTGGGTCCTGGAACATCAGGGTCAGTCATCACCTGAAGAACCACAAGAATAGCACATGGGCATGTTTACCATCCCTTGGGAGATACGGCACAATGGCCAAAAATATATAAAGCACGTGTAGCTAGGGAGTTGATGAGATACGCACCAATGTGAAGAAGGATCTGAGATCGCCTCCTTGGACCTCGACACGGGGCTTTGCGGCGACGGCCGAGGGGAAGAACTCGTGGCCGTTGAACACCTGCTTGTTGGAGCTGTAGGTGGCCGTCATCTTCACGGTGGGGTTGAAGTTGTCCAGCACCTCACCAATCACCTTCCCCACAATGAGAGGCTCCAACACCCTTGACATGTTTAGGCCTAAAATCTCAACCGAATTGATGATCAATGCGTAGCGCGTGTTTGCTCGATGTGCTTCCCTAGCTGAATGGAAGCGCAGGTAATTGTGTATGTGTTGCTGAGATAGCAAGTCGCAGGCCTCTATTTATAGATGTGGAAGAGACGAGCCAGCTAGCTATATTCTGAGCTGATTGCACATTTCAAACAGAAGTATCGAAAAAGCTCAGGCTGGCGCATCTCTATAGCGGTAGCTATCACATTAACATGTTAGCTTGTTAATTCAGTGGTCATTTTCCTTCAGGTGTGGATTATAAAATCGAGCACTTGCCGCACAAAAGTTCCTAATTATCTGATTCCATATGTATCTTAAAGATATTTATTCTCCGTAGAAGATTTAGGAGTATGGAAGCTAAATGATATGTGCCTACAATCCACATTTGTCAAAACAAGAAAAGGCCATTGCTTGTCCATTCATTGCAATATTCCTTTAAAATGAGCACCATCTAAAAGTCCATGCCTTTAATTTGTACCATTTCATAGCATAGTTCATTGATTTTTTTAGATAATGAAAAAGAAAACTCCCTCAGCCTCTATACCCAAAGATGCACACAATAAATGACATATTTCATTAATGAAGTATCTATGTGTATTGCACCAAGAAACATTAACTTGATCAAATTTGCGAAAGTTCCATCTCATCAATAGTATAAAATTATTGGCACAAAGTTGGAGGTTGCATTGCATTATTGAATTAAAAAGAACTCCATTCTTCGATGTGGCGGAGCTAGAAAATTTTCGATAGTAGTGCACATTAAAAGATTAAATCTCGTGTAATAGATACAATTTTTCTTTCACATTTCACTAACCACAAAGAATCGTTCAATTACTTTTCATATTTCATTAATCACTAACTCACCCTACCTAATTTATAAACAAAAAAATTCGTTTTCTTGTGGTGCCCGTGCACCACGGGCACTCCCTCTGACACCGTCACTGATGCTTAGTAGAGCACTAGAGAATCTTAATCAGAATGTGCATTTCATTTTATTTTCTGAAAACCTTCAGGACTTAATGTGTGGTTGTAAATCTACAAACGATGTCAAAGATGGCAGCTTAATTATGCTAATCCTGTGTCTGTTTCTTTTGTCCGTCCTTTTCTTTTCTTTTTTGTCCCTCCTTTTCTAAAGGAGCATACAACGTTAACGTGAATTTCTCTGTGTCAACTATATCCTATTACCTACATGCACACTACTCAGTTCAAAACATATATTTTATTTTGTTCATTGCAGCTGGAGTGAGCTTGGACATTCTCAAAGCTGCACAGCACAACTCCACCCACAAGTATCTTTTTCTCTTAGGTAAAAAAGCAAGCTAGGCACTCTGAATCACCACGCAGCTGTGCTGAGCTACGAATTGCAAAGAACATACCCTAAACAGCATTGCACTAGCATAACCTTGCCATTTCCGGTGATTATTCCTGCCAGGCAGGTGCAAGAGGAGGGCATAAACTAAGCTCTCGAGTGGGCTAGGCCTCCTTCCACTACTCCACAAAAGTGACCCTGTGCCAAAGTTCTCTGTTTATAACACTTCTTTCCAGAGAAAAGGAGATCCTCAATTATGAGCTCTTGATTAGGCAAAGGTTAGTGCTCTTGTTTCCCTAAGTGGTGGAGCCATCTCCATGTATACGCATGCTCTTTGCCCATCCTAATCTCCCTCTCCATTGCTCATGTAGTCATGTGCTTCCATGCTGTGTACTTTCCTGCCTAGTGCCTAGCCTGACATTCTGAAGCAGTGAAGTGTTCTCTGCTGCTGGGAGTTACATTTTTTGAAGGGGGAAATGGAAGGGGAGCGCCCTACTGTAAAGCCATATTAGAGAAATTGAATTATAAATTGTGGTGCCCTGTTAGTCACTTGGTGTTTCTAGGAATATTAGTTGTCCAATTAATGTTTGAGCGCAAAACTTAGGTTGCCTCCTCTCAGATCTAGAAGATATTTTTCTCTCTCCCAAATGGATTACATGAGCTTTGCCCATTCATTAATGAGAGACTAGTCTAACAGGGTTGATCTCATTGTTCTTTGAGGTGGTGTATATGACTATGTGATACCCAATGTGCATATGTAGTAGTAGGAGTTTAGTCTGACATACTTATGTAGCTGATTTGGCCAGTATATAACCCTCCAACAGTAATCTATATTAAGCTAGATAACAATTTTAGTCTAGACAGTAGGGGATTGATCATCGGATCCTAGTGTAGTTGTCGGTTTGTGCCAAGGCAATAAAATACAGACGAGCTGATGAACGAAAGGAGTTCAGATTATTCGGTAGGCGAAAAACAACTTTAATATCATCTCTTTGTGCGGAAAATGGAAAAAGACTTGTTTCCTACAAGGGGTAGTAGATTCACTTAAGTCCCCATCATTTCGATCGTTTTATATAAAGATTTGGTAATGTTAGATCAGTGGCATCTGCACTTATGATCGCTGTACGGCCATTAGGATCAAGTGCATTTGCCCAAACAAGTTTATTAGCTATCTTTTGAAGAAAAACAAGTTATGGACAAAAGTATTCGTTTGAACATATCTACCTCAACACCACACATCAGTGTTTACAAGTATCTAAATGTATACACCCTAAGTTCCAAAAAAGAATGTGTTGGGATAGGGATCCCCGCGCTAGTCCGCTTTCAAAATCTTTCGCATGCACCGTCAAGGACCACCCTGACACCGTCAAGGGCAGCCCCAGTCTATGCCGACACCGCCAAGGGCAACCTCAACGTCCGTCATCGTCGAAGTCTACGTCATCGATACTGCCAAGGGCAACCTCGACGTCCTCGATGTCCGTCATCGTCGAAGTCTACGTCGACGACGCCAAAACGAGGACTACACCGACGTCACTGACAATCGTCCCGAGGTCCGTCGTCATCAAGGTCTGTGTCGGCGTTGTCAGGGACTGCGTTGACGTGCTTAGGAATTCCACCAAAGATGCTAGAGAATATTCTCCAAAGATGCCCGGAATATTCTTCCAAAATATCTTCTATGTATGGTAAATGATGACCACACCCTTGTAAAAGTCCCTCTCATGTGAGGGCAAAATTATAATTTCCATCCTCCAACCCTATAAATACCCCCTAGGGGTAGAGAGGAGGGGGAGGAAAATTCTTGTAACCCTAATTCTACACTTTAATAGAAAAGTAATTTTCACCTCATCATACACCAGAGGGGTTTCGCCTCCTCGTACACGGCTCGTGTTTCACCCTATCGTACGTGTTTCGTTCTTCAGCTCGACGGACGTTCGGAGGGTCACACTCGCTCGTACTCCTCGTGCACCATCGACGGTCGCTGTAGCCGTTCAGGGGTGCCACAAGCTTACTGTCTAGACTTGTATCTATGACAAGCTTGCTTGTTTGATATTGACAATACATCTTGCAGGGTTGGCTATATATCTTTTATTGCATGACAACAACATTATCAAGTGGAGTTACACTAACACAGGTACTACTTATCCCTAATTATTATTCATTAACATTTAATGCTACGTATATTTTCTTGGTTAGTTAGACTACCATTCCAATCTGATAAATTTTATCACTGCTGTGCAGCTTGTTTGTGGTAACTCTGCACTTGCTCTTGCAATGACAGTCATATCCAACCTACTGGGCATTATGTTTGTCAAGCACATCTTTGTTGTAATTATAACTTTGCAGTCAAGCATCACCAGTTATTAATATTATAAAATCGATATTTAGTTACAGATTTAACTTTGTTGAGTGTTATAAGCCGTTGAATGCAAAATGTTGCTGTGCATATGGAAATTTAAATAACACAGTGACATATTATTTTCTCATGTTCCAATTTGAGTATGGTAAAATTCATGCGAGTCTTGATCTTTTCTTAGATGTAAAATAAAAATTATCTTCTTGTGTGGGCGTTACTTAAATGCAATCCTCAGTCCTGTAGATTAAGCCTTATAAATAAACACTTGACTAAAATCTTGTGTAAAGAATATGTCATAAACTTCTTCTGTCAGTTTTGGCATGGAGAATTCTGGAGATGTTGAAGAACCATCAGGGAAAGGCATAACATATTCAGTCACTGGCTTTCTGGTATTAATCAATGTTTTGACGTCTAGGCAGCATTAGACCTCCTAGCCAAGTTAGTTTTTGTAGATAACGATCATGGCTTAATTTTGCTTTTCACTTTCTAAAGGTAAAAACCTTGCCTGCTTAGTAAATTCTGTTTATGTTTCTTTGTAATCATGGAATTAGGTACCTCTTTCCCTTGCAAAGTACATCGGCGCAGGAGCTGGGGTGTCTTTGCCTACTGAGAAACTGTTCAAAAGTTTGCTCAACACCCTTTTAATCCCACTTATTTTAGGCAAGGTACGTAGTTCTCCGTATCGGTGCGGTCTGTTATCTTGATACAATATGACCGCGCCATTATGAGCATATTTGTGCTTATGCCAGTTTAAAATTTTGAAGTGGAATAACATTATGGCCTATTTTGATGCTCATGTGTGTAAAACTATAAACAAAATTTTTGGTGTAGTTTAAGAGTTCAGTTTTGGTGAGGGTCCACCTGAATCCGCTTTTAGTGCAAATATGGTATCAATCCTCAGACTGGAAGTAGAACTTATTTCAGTTGATTTCATGGCAGAGAATGATCAGGAGTACAGGACAGCCTGTCAGATTTGAACTCCTCTCCTTTTAAAGGGATAATGTTATTTTTGTGTGAACTTCGAATATACTCAGTTTCACTCCCTGTTCTTCAACAGAAGTGTAATGAGCTTAAATTTGATGTCCTCACTTACTTTGTTCTCATTACTATAGTTCAGAGCTATGCATTTCTTTACTGCTCTAGTGCAAGCCTGAAATAATGGAAGCTTAGCAAGGACACTTACGTTGGTTTGTTATTTGTCAGGTTGCCCGAGAAACCTCATGGAGTGTTTGTTTGGGCTTTTTTTGGCTTTTGGACTTTGGCTTCGAAGCCAAAAAAGCACCTAAATAGGTGCTTTTGGCTTTTGGCTTTTTGGAAGCCGAAACTACATAATCACCTATTTAGGTGCTTTTTTGGCTTCGAAGCCAAAGTCCAAAAGCCAAAAAAAGCCCAAACAAACAGGGCCTCAAAAGGAGTGCAGACTCTAATATCTTTCATTCTTTTGCTGTTACTTACCAAGTTGTTGATGTATAGTCCTCATTTGTATATTCCCTCGTGTAGGTATTGCTGAATTTGTTGATGGAAATTGTCAGGGATTTTCAGTTATTAGTGCTGTTCTTCTCAGCCTATCATGTCTCTAACTGTCTAGCATGAAACATCTCCACTGACACATTATTTTTCTTGCATGAATATATTAAACTTTGTTAAATGCATTTGTTTGCTGCATTGATTTGTCCTGTTGTACACAATTAGGTTACATTAGAAGTGCTTCTAGTAATCTTTACTTAAGATCATTAATTGATGAACTGGGCAAGTGCACTGCCATTTCATTAAGATAGAAAGAATATATACATGATGGATGAGTGTTTTGAAAAGGAAATTACATTATTAGAGGTACGGTGCAAGTCTACGCAACGTCAGATCATCTTTCACAAGGTGTGCGACCTCCAGAACCTGCAGCGATGTTTGTTGAAAAATGCGCCGCTTTCGCTCTTTCCAGACATTCCACAGTGTGTACATAATAGCTTCTCTAAAATGTTTTTTGTCTACTTTCGATGCCCCAACTATGCAGTTGTTCCACCACCCCTCGAGATCGTCGGAGCTTGAGGTGTGATTCGTTTGTATGGAGAACCAGAACGCCACAATGCCCCACACGCCTCTTGAGAAAAGACAACTACGGGCAAAATGCCCATTTGTTTCTAACTCAAGGTTACAGAGTGTACAAGTCTGTTCGTGAGGCCATCCTTGTACTGCAAGCCTGTCGGCCGTGAGGGCCTTGTTATGTAGGAGCAACCAAACAAACAATTTATATTTTGGTTCCGCCACTTCGTTCCAAATCTTATTAGGTTGGAAAGGAGGCACCGCCCCTGCAAATTGTGCCAAATAGGCTGACTTGACTGTGAACACACCATCCTCCGTCCAACGCCAACGAATTGAATCCGACGTGGTAGGGGTAAGCTCCACCTCATGCAGAAGAGACCAAAGGTCGACAAAGTCCCTGATTTGGATTGAGTTGGTAATGGGTCGCAGGGAGCGGATCCATAGATCATCTTGGAGCGCGTCATGGACAGAGCGTTTTTTCCTTTTAGCTAGAGCAAAAATAGACGGTGCAATTTCCTTGGGGGCCCTTCCTTGGAGCCATCTATCTCCCCAAAAGTCTGCCTGTTTGCCATTTTGAGTGTAGATCTCCGTGCCTGCCTGAAACAGGGCCCAATCGGTGGGGTCACATGGAAGTGGGGAGTCAGCCCAGGGCCGGCTGGTGGACGTCCATCGGGACCATAGCCAGCAGAGGCGAATAGCTCTTCCAAATCTTTCAAGGTCCACGATGCCAAGGCCCCCAAGGTCTTTTGGTGGGCAGACCATAGCCCAGTTTACCAGCGAATGGCCCCCGCATTGGTGAGAACCGTCATCACCTTTCCAAATGAAACTTCGTCGAAACCTATCAATTTTTTTTCGTGCCCACTTTGGGATGTGGAAGACAGACATATGATAAGTGGGCATGGAGGATAGCACCGATTTGACGAGGGTGACCCGTCCCGCTCGGGAGGTGATCTTTCCTTTCCATCCTGGTAGTTTTGCACCAATTTTATCGATCAGCGGTTGGAAATCGATCTTTCAGAGTTTTTTGGTGCGCAAGGGCATGCCCAAGTATTTGCAGGGAAAGGAAGAGATCCTAGCCGGGAAATGTTGGAGAGCATCGTCCAATTGGATATCTTCATAGTGGATCGGAAACACCTCGGTCTTGTGAAGATTAGTTTTCAACCGCTGGCCTTACCAAACTGATCAAGGATAGCCGAGATCGTCTGTAATTCTTCCTTCATCGGATTTGCAAAAATGGCATGATCGTCCACGTAAAGAGAGATCTGGAAGGAACCGTTTTTTGCACGCAACAGCCCTAGGACTCCTCTCTCCGCAGCTAGCTTAAAAATCTGTTGCAACGGGTCAATGGC
Organism: Stipa capillata; assembly: GCA_019208055.1. Taxonomy (NCBI): domain Eukaryota; kingdom Viridiplantae; phylum Streptophyta; class Magnoliopsida; order Poales; family Poaceae; genus Stipa; species Stipa capillata. The sequence goes on along the minus strand of JAGXJF010005077.1, from coordinate 69,398 downwards.
TAGGATAAATAACATGGGAGAAAGCGGGTCCCCCTGGCGTAGCTCGCACCTGTGGGAGAAAGGGGGCCCTGGCTGTCCATTGAGAAGCACACGGGAGGAAGAAGTGGCAAAGATGATGGATAGCCAGTCTCTCCATCTCTGCCTAAATCCCAGGTGGGAAAGGACCTCCAGGAGGTAAGCCCAATTTATCGAGTCAAAAGCTTTGGAGATATCCAACTTGATGAAGAGACCCGGGATTTTCCTAGAGTGTTTTAAGCACATTCTGGACGTGGAGGAAGTTATCCTAGATGCAACATCTCTTGATGAAGGCACTCTGATTAATAGAGATGAGATCCTAGAGCAGTGGTGCAAGCCTGATGGCTAGCAGCTTAGAAGCTATGCACTAGGCTAATTGGCCTGAATTGGTCTAGGCGTGTGGCGTCGTCTGTTTTGGGCAACAAGACAATGTTTGCGGAGTTTAGCAGCCCCAGGCAGGAGCCCCTGAGCAAGGTGACTTGGTTGACAGCGGTCGCAATGTCACCTTTTATGATGTCCCAGCACCTCTTGAAGAAAAGGCCAATGAAGCCATCAGTACCAAGAGCCTTTTCCAATGGCATGTGGAAGATAGCGCTTTTGATCTCCTCTTCGTTGAATGCCACCTCCAGGTAGGAGAGGTCATGAGGATTGTAGCCCAAGGCGTCCCAGTGTAGGCCGATCTCTCTTCCTCCGTCTGTCCTGAGATGTTGTAGGAAGTGTTCAAATATGACACGTTCCTTATCCTGCCACGCGACAACAATTCCATCCTGGGTGTGTAAGGTGTGGATGTAATTTTTTCTTCGCCGCCCATTTGCTTTTAGATGGAAAAAACTGGTGTTCACATCTCCCGCTTTGATCCAATTGATCCGTGCATGCTGGTGGATTCGTATTTTTTGGATGGTAACTATCAGAACTCCGAATTCACAACCAACTCCAACTGCGATATGAGGTCTGAATACCCGAGAAATCACCCAGCACACCATACGCTCACCAAAACGTCGTATGCCTTCACTGCTGGATGATCCGACACCTAACCAACCCACCACACGATCACCACCTGTCGTATGCACTCACAATTGGTTAAGCCGGGCAAGGACACACTTATCGCAAAAGAAGTTGGAAACAAATTCAAGATCCGGTAAAGAACTAATCTTGCTCTCAAGCTCACTAAGCAAAGTAAAATCGGAGGAGCCCGACAATCGCACCTACACCCTAACCTAGCCCGAAGGCTAGTGGGTCGTCGAAAGCCCGGTACGATTGCCCACACCCTGCCTAGCCGGCACTGCATCTCAGCTAGCGGGTCACTCAATCAAAATACTTTGCAAAGTGAAACCGGAAAGAACACATTACTTTTTTACGATTAGTTCCATATACTTCAATCATTCACGCACGGTATATGGAATGATCACCTGTAACAACTTCATATCACAAGTCAAACTCTAGTAGAAAGGAGTATAATGACTCGAAGGTCGTTTACAACTTTTAAATCTGAAAAACAGCAGCGGAAATAAATTGAAAACCCTTGAGATGGCAATCCAACCATCTTCTTAAGAAACACGCGTAACCCACACGTGTGACCGTGAAGGACAAACTTGCAAAAAGGACAGCACTTCTTCACAAAATCAACAACGTAGGAATCTTCTATATTAGTCTCACCTGCAATGGTTTAGGAATTGAATTCCTTAAGTACTTTCGTACTTGCAAGATGCTTTGTAGGCTCATCCTAATTATCTTAAGCATGGCATTGAACAAGGATTAAATACTACATATGTAGTTTAGCATTAACACATGAAAACATGGCATAAGCATGAAAGATAAAACAATATCATCAAGATTCATACCAACCATTCATCCTAAGATTTAGAGCAATAAATCTCAGATTATCAAGCTATGGAATTCAACCAAGATTCATCCATGTTAATCACATTAAGTCAACCAAGATTTAACTAAATCCTCTAACTAGTCAACCAAGACCAGGTGATTTAAGAATAGTCAAACAAGACTATATCAAGTGATCTGAGCAAACCAAACAAGGCAATTTAATTACGGTTGCACCAAACAAGGCTCAACCAATTGTGTGGTCAGGCAAGATGAACAGAACTTGCCCGACGCGAGAGATGAATTGAAAACGTGTAAGTACAGGGTTTGCCGACCGTGACTTCCTACCATCCTCAATTCAACCCCGCCGTGGGTGACAGGTAAAGCCCTACGACACCGGTATCGGATCATGTTAGCAGCCTGCCGATCCATCAGTAGGTGATGGTACCTCGCTCTCACATCTCACCATTAAGGTTCCATGTTTAGTTAGTCCAATTAAAAGATCATTGCGGGTCAAAAAGCATAATGGAACCTAACCATGCTAGTGATTACACCCATCACAATTGCAATACAACCAATTTGCAATCAAGCAACCACCTTATTCAAAACCACAACATAAGTAATTAGAAATCTTATCGAGCTTTGCAGAGCTTGCCTCATTGCTTGGAGAAGTATGGTGATCATATGCAAGAATTCCATAATACTCACAACACCGGTAAGAAGCAAATGACCTCCAAAAGGGAAAAGCAAACCTAAGAAGCTAATTTGAACATGACAAGATGCATGGATGTAATTACGATGAAAAGGAAGTATCGAGCTAACATAAGCATGCTAGTACTCCTACATTTCAATGTAGTTTTAGTTGTGTTATAACCTCAATATGACTAAGCTTTTATCATGAATGAAATTATATTATGGATATGTATGTTTATTATGTTATATGCAACTAAGAAAGGATTTCAATTGTGCAATTAAAAATTAAGAGTGAGGCCTCGTTATATTAATCTTCTTGGTAAAGTGCACACTAAGCTCGTAATGGCATGCATGATGTTCTTACGGCAATTCTAAGATGCAGGTTATATTCCTGTGGATTAGAATGAGGTGTTACCGATAGAATTACAGACCCAACCCTTATAGAGACGACGTGAAGTATACGTTACCATACTATGATATTGATACGATTTTAACGGCATGCATGCATATGACCTTGTTAAAAAGTCAATAATGTTGCAGTGTCAGAATATAAGGCATTGCCATTGAGATGAACTCAAGATTCGGTGTATCTTATTCAATGCAGCATGTATGAGATATACCGTATTTTGTTATTAACTATGCAGACTGTGGTGTCAACGATTTTAGAAAAAGGGTGCTTTGACCTAACATGAGATTCAGGATGCAATAGGTTTATTGAACTGACATATAAGGATTAACACCAAGTGCCATTGTTATCAGTATAACTTTATGGTAATATCCTTCGTATACGATTTATTCTTTAATTTTGTCATATATAGGGCCGTTCCTAATTGATCTAGATTGCAGACTCTGCTCAGATCAGTTCTGGGCAGCAGGAATATATTGGCATTATCTCACAAACTGTTCACCAGAATTGGGCAAACGAGTACTCTAAACGGAGCTACTGACAAGGGCTATATTTCTTATTTTGGTACCAGCATATGATAAGCAGCTGAAGATCACTTAAACATGCCCGAGAGGTCTCAGCTATATAGATAGCTCACATGTCAGGTTCACATATTATAGCTCATTCATTTAAATTGATCCGATCAAAAGTTCCAATCGATGGAATCCTTAAACCAACCGTAGATTAGAAACACTTGCGAAGGTCTCTATTTGGTCGAAAGGAGATTGAGACCTACTATTCAGTTGCACTTAAATAAAATTCTTCATAGCTCATTCTCAAGTTTGATGAAGCTACCACCTAAATCTTAGTAGAAAAAAAACTATGGACATGAGGGGTCATAGCCAGTGTTAACTTATTCTTTTCTTAAGGTAACAGATCATATCGCACTAAGGAGATGAGGTTACCTGTTGTCATGGTTAGTGAGTAATTGAAACATTTCAAATGTCCAAAGTTAGTTGATTAAGCTAACTATCAAGTATTAGTGCAACTAGAGAACTAATCAGTTCATGGATCGAGTGATCATCACTGGTATCACGATTTTGCTAATTTGGATTTCAATCGAGCTCATATATAAAAGAGATACTAGTATCCTTTAGCCAATGAACCTTAGTTTGTATACTAATTATTTCACCAGCCTAACTGTCATTTAGCTCGGGTAGGGTTAGCTGCCAAAGGTGAATTAGCTTACTCACTAAGTGTCATGAATGAGGTATTAAGGCATTGGTTAACGAATAACCCTTACGAACTCTAGCGTAATAACACATTTAGCTCAACAGTGCGTCATTTTAACAAACTATTACAATGTACTGATGACTCTCGTTAGTTGTATCCTTACGGCAGTACACAATGACCAGCTTATTTTGCATCTAATAATGGATTAATTAATCATCTCTCTTATTCTACCGTGATTCAGTCTTGTCTGGACATAACCAGTGTATCACACTCATTAATCAATGATTAATTTTCACTAATCTTGTCTTAACCCTGGAGGAGTCTTTTAGGAGGTTGAGCTGAGAGCAGCTCACCCCGACTTGACGAGGACGGAAATGGCGGAGGTCGGCACGGGTTGGGGAAGAATTTCCGGTGAGGCCCATCGGTGCTAGGGCTGGGAATGGATGCGCCGGGCTATGTCGTCGGAGGCGGGGTGAAGCTCGAGGTGACCTGCAGCAGAGAAACTCGAGAGTGGCTGGCAGAGACTTCGGTGGCGGAGATGCTGAGCTCGAGGTAGATGTTGAAGGCGGCGGCGTTGAGGCCCGGTGACGATGGTGGCCGGTGGAGGCGAGCTTGGTGAGGTTTCGCTTGAGGAGGGAGGAGGCGGAGCCTGGGGCGCCGGACTTGAGGGAGGCGCTGGCGGTGGAGATGCTCAGGTTGTCGATTCTGCAACGAGGCAGCGAGACACGGGGTGAGCGAGGCAGCAGCGGCGTGGTTGACTGGAGGCCAGAGCTCCAAGGCAGTGTGGCGGCGGCGAGGAAGACCCGATCGGAGGGCGGCGAGCGGCAATGCGTGCAGTGGCCAGAACTTGGGGCTAATGCCAGAGGCGGGGAGGCTCCTTGAGGTAGCTCGCAAGCTCGGCGAAGGAAGCTTGAAGAGGCGGTTGAAGCGGTGAGGTGGATGGCGGGGTTTCTTGGAGGAATCGACAGGGAGAGATGGGAAGGAAGGGGCTTTGGAGAACTTGAAGAAGAAGAAAAGCAAAAAGGGGTGTGCTACCTTGGAGAGGTTGGCAGGAGGAAGAAAATGGGGAATAGGGGAGAAAAGGGAGGCCGGTGGAGCTACTACGGGGAGATGGAGACCTGACTGTGGGTCGCACAAGTAAGATCATTTCTTTATTTTGTCTCTCTTCTATTTGTTTTATTTCTCTGTTTTAGACTAACGTTGAATGCATGAAAAATCTCCATCATTTACACAAATCCAGGGATGAACCTTGGAGTATATGTATGATCCAGAAATTTTGGTAGGCAAATACAACCTCTTTTAGACTACCCAAGTCATTGTAAAAGTAAAACAACTCAAGTTCAGCCTAGGAGAGTTCAAGATTGTAAAAGTAAAACAACTCAAGTTCAGCCTAGGAGAGTTCAAGTAAGTTCCAAGTATTTTCCAAAAGTTTATGTTTAAGTTTGAATACAGGAATAACACCTCAACATGGCATTTCATGAAGTTTGAAGGAGAGGAAGTTGATTTAATTACCATCTCCCGTTTCTGTCCGAAAGAAATGTTCTAGAGAAATTGCTTGGTCAAATAAACAAACGAGTTCCAATGACTTGAGAATTTCTTATGGAACTCCCGTCAAATTTGTAGAACTTATATAATTATTGGATTGGAGTTTGGTTGGGATTGGGTTCACAGGTCTACTCAGAACATGTTCTTGGGTTTTTGTAATTGGAGTCATTTCTAAATGACCCAAATGCATGCATGCGTTGAGTGAGAAATCTCTTCGTACACAATGATCAGTATTGAACTCGTGTTTTAAGAAATGGGTCATCACAGTAACCAGTGCCGCGAACCGCTGTTGGAGCTCCCATCGGGATTCCTGCGCGACATCTACTCTAGCAATGACTTCCAAAGCCACAACCATTGAAGTCGGAGGTTCCCAAAGTTTATCCGGTGCCACCTTTTTAGCGCTGTCGCCGTCCTGCATAGCTTGATGTGCAGCCTGCGCAGGCAGTCCATAGCGGCAACGGGCTTGGCCCAGGCTTCGGCTACGACCTCAATGAACCCCGGGAGGGAGGCCTAGAACACCTCAAAGCGAAAGGAGCGGGAGTGGTTGTGGTCGACCGCGCTGCGGAGGAGCAAAGGACAGTGATCAGATGCCACAACAGGCAAGGCTGTGAGGTGAGCTACCGGAAAAACTACATCCCACCGACTGTGTTAAAGCACCTATCAATCCGAGTCATCGTGGGGAGTGTGAAGGGCGTTTCGCCAAGTGAACTTCTTTCCAAACAAATGTATTTCTTTTAAGCCTATGACGTCCAAAGCTGCCTTGAAGCTACCCATGAGGCGGTGATTTATTCTAGAATTGTTCTTATCGGCTGCCTTATAGATTAGATTGAAATCGCCAGCACAAGCCAATGATTTTGTGAAGCGGTAGCGAGAGATTTAAGCTCGTCAATGAAGAGGTACTTCGCCATATCTCCTTGAGGTCCGTAGACACCAGTGGTACTCCAAGAGACACCCTCGTCACGCATGTGGATTATTGCAGTGGTGGTATTGAGGGATGAGGAGGTAGCCTCCATGTCGAAAAGTTAGTGGAGCAAGCGAGGAGGATGCCTCCCCTTCTACTGTCAACCGGGAGGAATGTGTAGCCACCAACGAACGTGTGCCCGAGGGTCTCAATTACGTCAGCGTCAGCAACTGATTGGAGCTTAGTCTCCTGGAGGCAGACAATCGAACAGCAGGAGTCGGAGATGAGTTTTCTGATGGTTGCACGCCGAGCCGGGGCGTTCAGGCCCTAGACATTCCAGGAGAGGATTGCCACATTTTGTTGAAAGAAAAAGCTTCGAACATGCGGTAGTGTTCTAGATAATCTGGGCTCGGAGTGCTAGACAGATAGATATTGTTCTCCAGATTGTCACCACCAAGCATACCCAATTCTATTGCCACCATCCATCTCAGAACATTTGCACAGGCAAAACACGCGCTCCCAGCACAATACCTACAGCTAATAGCACAACCAAAAGCTTGTAGAACACACACACTCCCAGCATGGCACCTAAATCTAACGTGCAGGACACACACAAGAGACAAAGGGACAGGAACGTAGCTCTAGCAACAAACACAGGGAAACAACATTGGAGAGCTAGGCCACACACACATAGAGCTACAGCAAGCATGCTCAGGTTGCAAGCGAACTCGCTGGCACTGCTGGGAGCTCCCCTACACCACGCACCTTCTTCACGGCCTTGACGAGGCCCTTGATAGCACGAGTCACCATCAGTGATAAGGGGCCGTCAAAAATCCTGGTGTAGCATCGCAAGGCCGTGTCGTCGAAAGGCTCATGTGGTGCCAGGAGACCCAGCTTCCGTGCAAGCAGCTCCTAGGCAGCAAGCTCCATCGTAGTATCCCTCAGCTTCCTAGCGAGACGGTTGCTGCGCCTTGGCTCCGCTGCTAGATACTTGTTGGCTCTCACGGTCTGCCTCGGCTTCTCCAGGATTGGGGTCGGGATGCGCACCGTGATGTCATCGAGGAAAGCGGCCAGTGTGTGATCATCATCTGCCGTATCATGCGTGTCACCCTCCCCGGCCACAGTCATGGCATCAACGTCGACACCGATTGCCGTGCTAACCACGGGTGTGGCCATGGTAGGGCCCTCCTCCCTCATCACCTCGGTTTGGACCACTAGGGTGGGAGGAGGCGTGGCGGCAGGATCAGTCGCAGGAGCGGCCGAGCGGTTCTGGATAGCCGGTGGGTTGGGGCTGTAGCTTGGCTCCTGGCGTAGTGGAGCGCGTGGTGAGCATCTCCCTACTGTTGGGGCAGTGCATGGCATCCAACGCTTTTGGCCCACGGTGCATACACCTCGATGGTAGCACGGCTTTGCCTTGCGCCAAGGACTCTGTTGTGGTGGCCGCAGTCACGCCTATATGGTGAGGCGTCATTTCGAGCACGACCTTTGTCACGGGATCTAGAGACTGGGCTGGCCAACGGTCTGGTATCACGCCTGACACCATCTCTGCCCCGACCACAACGGTTTTCCGGTGTTGTCATCGTCACGGTCATGCCAACGATTTGGCTGCCGCTCCGTGTCCCGACAGACCTGACCAGCATCACAGCAGCGCTCCCGAAGCGCGTCGCATGCGTCGCCGCGATGGCGCTCCTCGGTCACCCGTTTCTCCAGTGCTGCACCATCCAGAGCCCCTAGCCTCCAGCTGAGAGTCGGCCGTCTTGGAGTTGTTTTCCGATCACGTTTGATAGGTGTTTCTCTCGCCGGTCACTTGATTGGTTCGTTCTTTTCCTTGGATTGCCGATCATAGATCGGTTTACGTCACCCACAACTGTCGTCCTCAAGCACCACTACTCTAACATTGGCATCGATTCTCCTCCGGTTGGCCCTTCTTCTTCTATGTCATGGTGGACACCAAACGTTGCTATCCGGTTGCCTCGTCTAAGTGTCATCTCCATGCCGGATACCCTTGAGTACATGTGCTACGCCATTGAGCATTGGGTTGTGCCTACGTACGCCCTCAAACCCCCTTGCTTGGCCACAACATCGCGCCCATGGTCACTGCCATTTAGATGTCGCGATGCCTCCGCAGGTGTGACAGCGCTGCCAGTGGATCCGCGTGAAGGATCAAGGATGTCACCTAGAGGGTGGTAGATAGGTGACATCAAAAAATTATTCCTAAATATGCTAGTATCAACCAAGATTGCACGAAAAAAATCTAACAACCTAGCAATGAAGATACGAGTAACTATCAGGTATGCTCAAGAACAAATACACGAGGAGACAAGGTCGCTTGTTGTCGAAGTCCGGACCCTTGGCGAAGCCCTATGTCTCTATTGAGAAAACTTGGTCTAAAGGCCAAAGCCAGCACCAAAACGTGCTATTTCCTCAAGAGGCTTGTCGATGTGAAACCTCTCTCACTTCTTGGTAGCTCTTAATTTTGTGGTAGGCAAACTCCAACCTTCACAAGCTTCTTGGTTTCTTCACAACCTTGAAGACATATTTAGGAGGCTATGATGCACTTTGACTACCACTGCACCGACTCGGGATGCTGCTATGTCACACCTCCGGCCCGCAGCGTTGCTGCCCTGTGTGACAACCGCCGCTGTGCTTCGTTGACTCCTCAGGCTACCGTTGCACCATCTCCATAGGCGTGGCATCATTGCCCGTCGTGCTGGTCGGGTTCTTCTCCGCCTATTCTGAGTGCCGCTGTCACGTCACCACCTCTTCCTCGCCTACCGTTTGTTATGTTGTGCAATACGTACATGCCTATAGTGTTGCCCTACTGATTCATTTGTATGCTGCCACACACTTTTTCCTTCTTATTTTCTTTGCACCACAACCGCATCACATCGGCATGCTCTTCTCCACCACTTTGCGCACTGCAACCACCGTCGCGTCCTCTCTTTGCAGCTGCTTGTACAACACTCTAGACACTGTTGTATGGGCTATGTTGGTCCTTGTCATTGCGCACCCAGTTTTGGCAAAACCGACATGTGCTTTTATCCTCGACGCATTATCCCCGGTTCTAGCAAAACCGGTATGGTGTTACATCTACAACGGCTTCGACTACATCGTCTTCGGCATCGATTTCTTCCTCGATGAATGCCTTGATTGCATCACTGTCTTATTTATAGTGTTTCCTTGCGCTCGTGGATTCCAATGCTTCTACCTTGACTACGACAACCCCGACTTCAGCTACCTCGACCACGGCAACCTCTTTCACAGCTACCTCGACCACGGCTATGACGCTCTTGCTCTTGGTTGCCTCAACATCGGCACAAAGGGTTATCATCCGCGTGAGCAACTCGTCGGTTTGCACCTCAGTGTGAGTGTCGGTTTGCACTCCCGCTCTGACAATAGGGGGATGTTCGAGTATATCTGTTGTTACGGAATACACGAGATATAATAGAGTTGTGATTCAATTTGATCACTAGGAGCTTCTTATATTCCAAATCTTATACTCTCTATATACAATAAACAATACAATCGCTCATCAATTCCTTCGTATTCGTCCTCGGTACAATTAGCATCACCAAGCGAAGCAGCACTTTTGCCTGGAAACCTTCCAAGTGTCTGGTTTCTCGTATCTCCACCAAGCGACACATATGGCTAAATCCCTTTCTTTTTCTTTGGCAAAAGATGGAGGAGATTTAGTTGGCCTGTTTCTCCTGACAAGGTGCACAGTATTCTGATTGTTCACTAGGTACGAGCCTTGCGGACATGAGTTGAACTGATGTTTCTGGAGCCTTGTTTGAGGAGAAAAGGCGCAGTGAGTGCTGGTACTTCCACCTGCAGGGGCACTAACTAGTACAACGACACATGGGCTTGTACACATATGATCATTCCTATCATCTCCAGCCTGTGCTGTGTGTGCATGTGGCCATCCTCATCATCCCCGGCTGTGCGTTGCCTGCATTACAGGTCGTGTGAAGAGGAAGGGTTTCTGCGATCCCTTTTCTGCTCCCCTGTTTCATTCGATGTGATTTACAGTGTCTTTTGAAGTGATGATACATAGAATAAACTAGGTATTAGTTTAGTTAAGGAGAATGTGAACCTAAATCTGAGCGGAAGAGGACTCGGAAGTGGGTGGTGCTGGCTGCTGGGGGTGCGGTGTGCAACCACACCTTGGTCACATGATCAATGTAGACTGTAGAGACAGAGAATTCATGGATTTGCATGTGGCATGCATTGGACCGGGGGGGTGGCCCTGGACAATCATGTCAAAGGAGGAGATAGAGCCCAGGAGGAACAAAAGAAGGGATAAATTCTTCAACCTAAAATAAAAACCAATCGTTGGTGAGATCAAGCTAGATTAGGAGGTGAGGTCTAAGACGAAGATGGTTGCGGGGGTCGACACGTCCTCGGGGGAAGTGTTTTTCGCGTGGCGCTAGGCTCCGAGGAATATCCTGTAGCAAGGACCAACTTTTATCAAATCCATCCATAGTCTCGGCATGTTTATTACGGCCAGCATCGCTCGCTTCAGAGGACGTTTCGTCGCCTGCAATGTTTCGTACTTGATTTGGCGCGACCTATTATCATGTGCAGCCTGGAAGGTGAGTTGCACAGTGGTTTGATTGAACATGTACGTTTTGGGCTATACTATCTTGGTTTAACCCATAGTAGTATTTAGCTCCATGCATAACATGGTTAACATATATCTTTTTTAGCCTTTCAGGCTGTCTTTTGCTTCGCATGAATTGGAATTGGGCACTGCATCGTAATTATATGAATAAATTTTGCAAGTCTTCAAAAGATCGCAAATAGGACCAAACACACACAGGTATGTACACCATTGGTATTTCGGAATTTTGTTAATCGTTACAACTAGTATGCTTGTTAATTTTCATTCTTTGCATATTATGCAATGTGCTACAGTAAATATGCTGGGTAGCTGCTCACGTTTCAAATATTCTAGTAGACTGATAACCAGCGTGTTGTATCGGGAATTTCTAGCAAATGTTTGATTCAAATATAGTTAGATGAAAGATGGAAATCATTTACTACATATATCAGCTCTACTTAGTAGCTTAAATAGCTATATATATACTATTGGACTGCAAATTTAAATTTCCAATTGAGCTGTGGAAATAATGGAAAGATGGAAAGGACATACAACTTTAGGTGTGGAAGTGAGCAAATATACTGAAGATGAGGGGGCGAGTTAAATTGTCACCGGAGCAATGGAAGGTGGGAGAAAAGAAGTGAATTGGCCTAGCTTTACTTTCTTTCTTTTTTCTTTTTCTATTTGAAAGATCTTGGTCTAGGCGTCTAGCTTTACTTGAAGAAAATCTGCGATATAGTAGTTGAATCCAATGGCTAGAGTAATTTGTGGCGACGTGACCCAATAAATACCGAGCAAATACAACTTTTAATGCAACACTTGGTCTTCTGTCCTTTTAGACTCTCGTTAAAAAATAACATTTCAGAGGCCCTTATCCAGAAAGTACAATACACATGTAGCCCATAAATCACTACTCGCTCTAGTCACAAACAATTGTCATTTTGAATATTGCCAGTCTTAAAAATATGGTAAACAAAACAATATTGAGTCGAGGAGAAATTGCTGCGCATCTCCTGAACTGCCCGCTAGCACTCAGGCTCTGGATTTAGGCTCCTAGATCGGGAAGTTGGTGGGCTGGGCAAAGGGCCCGGTAGGAGGTGCCGACGGTGAGAGGCGGTAGCCTCGCTGCTTGAATGCGTGGGAGCAGGAGGTTGTCGGCCTGGGCAATGGCAGCGCTCTCCTCCAAAGGTGAGCTTACTGGCTCCTGTTCGTGGTGGTGGTTGTCGGTGGCGGCAGCATGGAGGGCGTGTGCGATAGTGGGCGCTCCCCCTAGCGGCTCCTCTTCCTCCTAGTGTTGCGGGTTCTTCCCCCAACAGCTTGGCACCATCCTAGGTTTGAAGTGGGAGCTCTCCCCGTTTGTAGATCTAGCATGGCCTGGGCCTCGGGCAGCGGGCATGTGGCTAGCGGGCATGGCGAGGGTGATGGCTCCCCGCGGTCATGGGCGGAGGCTAGTGCACTCGGTGGGCTCGCATTTTGGGAGCTAGCACAGTGGTGGCGGCGTTGTAGGTGGCAGCAGTGACGGTTTTGTGGCACGGTTGGGAGGGTGTGGACACGAGTGGTGGTAGGGTGGCACTTCTCGGGCGAAAGCCCTGTTCCTGTTGTTGGACTTGAACTTGTCGTTCTTTTGGGATTGCGGCAACTCACCATTCTCGAGTCTGTGTTTCTTTGAGGAAACCTCAGATTTGGGGCTTCCGGATTAGGTGATGGTGGTGCTCCTGTGTTGTTCCCCTCCTTGGAGGCATTGCCTTGGAGCCTCTTTCCCATGCCGAATGGTCAGTGTCGGCTAAGTGACCATTGGATGGCCGTGCCTAGCTACCAAGGTGTTGGCTTCGAATCTCTTGGCCAAGCAATTCGTCTGGCGACGACAACGGGTGATGAGCGATGCTCTTTCGCTGAAATTGGAGTTGCCTTATCGTCGTCGCGTTCCCTATCCGTGATGTCCTGGTTGACATGGGCTCGGTGTGGCCCTTGTGGTGCTCGGCACATCAGCAGATCACCAGGGCGAAATCGGAGTCACCAAATCGCGGGCGCGAGAGGTCATGGTGATGACGCTATTCTTGGCGTCAATATGTAGGACTCCCAGTGGCGTGTATTGATTTTGGGTTTGCTTGTGTTGCCATGGCTCGATGTGCGAGCGGTGCTCTTGGCCTAGTTGTTAGGTAGTACATCCCTTGTTCTTGTGATTTTCATTAGGTTTTTCTCGAATTAACTGGGCAACTTCATTTCTTCTTTAAATGAATTAGCAGAGCTCCTGTTTCATTTTCATGAAAAAACTTCAAAATATAACTTTGACCATGCACAAATTTATAATGTATCAAAAAATCTTTAAAATATATGTCGTAGATATAAGTCTAGACAGTAAATTTGTGGCACCCCCGGTTGGTTACGACGACCGCCGGACGTGCCTGGGGAAAACGAGCGAGAAGCAAAGCGCGAGGTGGACGTCGACGTAAACCCGTTTCCGTGTTTAGAGAGTGGAATTGAGAGTTTACAAATCAGAGCGCCCCTTCTCTACCCCCATGGGGGGATATTTATAGGGTTTGAGAATGTGAAATGAGAGATTACAATTTTGCCCTCACATGAGAGAGAATTTACAAGGGTATTATGGTCATTTCCCCAATCCTAGGGGATCTTTATGGAAATATTCCCAGGAATCTTTGGTCGGGCCGAAGTGATCCCTGACGGCGTCAGGGTTGTGCCGAACGAGGCAGAACGTAGCACCGGGGTTGTTTTTGATGGCGTCGTCGGGGTTATACCGGACGAGGCAGAACGTAGCATCGGGGTTGTTCGTGACGGCGTCGTCAGGGTTATGCTGAACGAGGTAGAACGTGGTGTCGGGGTCGCTCTTGACAGCGTTGGGGTTATACCGGACGGCGCCGGGATTCGCCGAATCCCGGCCGTTGTCCTGACGGTGCCAGGATTTGTCCTGACGGCACCGGGATTCACCAAATCCCGTCCGTCGTCCTGACAGCAACGAGATTCGTCATTGTCCTGACGGTGCCAAGATTCGCTGAATCCTGTCCGTCGTCCTGACGGCGACGGGATTCTCCGTCGTCCTGACGGCGCCGGGGTTGTTCTTGACCGCGGAGGAAAACGTCGATTCGGGGTTACGCGGAAACCCTCCTCCAACAGTAGCCCCTTGCCGGTTGGGGCGGTCGAACAGTGCCCGTCCGAGCCGGCACACTAATCCCAAGGGGTTGGTGCGCAAGCCGGATCGACGACGAGCCCGCCTCCTATTCCTTTTTTTCTTCTCTTTTTTCTTCTTTTTCTTTTTCTTCTTTCCCCGGGCTGAACCTTTCCTGCGCACTTTGGGCCATGGCCCAGTTCAAGCCATGGGGCAACTGACGGGGTGAGTGTCAATGCCGGACGGAGCATGTCGACGCTGAAGAGCATGTCGACTTTAGCGGAGTATGTTGACGCCGGACGAAACACGTCGACGCCGGGTGGAGTGTCGTCGCTGGAAGGAGCATGTCAACGCTGAGGCGCATGTCAACTTCGGCAGAGTATGTTGGCGCTGGACGGAACACGTCGACGGCGGGCGGAGCGTGCCGATGCCGGGCGGAGTGTCAATGCCGGACGGAGCATGTCGACGCTGAAGAACGTGTCGACTTCGGCGGAGTATGCCGACGTCGGACGGAACACGTCGACTCCAGGTGGAGCGTGTTGACGCCGGCGGAGTGTCGTCGTCGGAAGGAGCATGTCGACGCTGAGGCGCATGTCGACTTGGGCGGAGTATGTCGCCGCCGGACGGAACACATCAACGCCGGGGAGCATGTCGACTTCGGCGGTGTATGTCGACGTCAAGGTGCATGTCGAATTTGGTGGAGTATGTCGACGCTGAGAAGCATGTCGACTTCGGTGGTGTATGTCGACACCGAGGTGCATGTCGACGCTGAGGAAAATGTCAACTTCGGCAGAGTATGTCGACGCCGGACGGAACACGTCGATGCCGGGTGGAGCGTGTTGACGCCGGCGGAGTGTCGTCGCCGAAAGGAGCATGTCGACGCTGAGGCGCATGTCGAATTGGGCAGAATATGTCGCCGCTGGACAGAACACATCGACATCGGGGAGCATGTCGACTTCGGCGGTGTATGTCGATGTCAAGGTGCATGTCGAATTCGGTGGAGTATGTCGACGCTGAGAAGCATGTCGACTTCGGTGGTGTATGTCGACGCCGAGGTGCATGTCGACGCTGAAGAGCATGTCGACTTCAGCGGAGTATGTCGATGTCAGACGGAACACGTTGATGCCGGCTGGAGCGTGTCGACGCCAGGCGGAGTGTCATCAATGGAAGGAGCACGTCGACGCTGAGGAGCATGTCGACTTCGGTGGTGTATGTCGACACCGAGGCGCATGTCGACGCTGAGGCGCATGTGGACTTCGGCGGTGTATGTTGACGCCGAACGGAACATGTCGGCGCCGGGTAGAGCGTGTTGATGCTGGGCGGAGTGTCATCGCCGGAAGGAGCACGTCGACACTGAGGAGCATGTCGACTACGGCGGAGTATGTCGCCGCCGGACGGAACACGTCGACGCCGGGCGGAGCGTGTCAACGCTGGGTGGAGTGTCAACGCCAGAAGGAGCATGTCGACTTTGAGGCGCATGTCGACTTCGGTGGAGTATGTTGCCGCCGGACGAAACACGTCGACGGCGGGCAGAGCGTGTCGACGCCGGGCGGAGTGTCAACGTCGGACGGAGCATGTCGACGCTGAGGCGCATGTCGACTTTGGCGGAGTATGTCGCCATCGGACAGAACACGTCGATAGCGGGTGGAGCGTGTCGACGCCGGGCGGAGTGTCGTCGCCGGAAGGAGCACGTCGACGTTGAGAAGCACGTTGACGCCGGATGGGACACGTCGACGCCGGGCGGAGCGTGTTGACACCAAGCGAGACAATGATGCCGGGCGCTCGGCTTTGTTTCTGGGGGAGCCCCTTGCCAGGATGAAAGGTGACGAGGTACACATGGACCGTGCCCATGGAGGGCATTGAGGCACATGCGGTACACTTGGCACTCGATGGCAACAAACACATGACACTCGATGCTGTCAAACACTTGGCGCTCGATGACGACAAACAATTGGTCACTCGATGGCGACAAACACATGACACTCGATGGTGACAAACACTTGGCGCTCGATGGCGATAAACAATTGGTCACTCGATGGCGACAAACACATGACACTCGATGGTGGCAAACACTTGGCACTCGATGGCGACAAACAATTGGTCACTCGATGGTGACAAACACATGATGCTCGATGGTGGCAAACACTCGGTGCTCGGTGGTGCGTGTAAGAACATTTCTGTCTTACTTTGACGTATATATGGCTGTTTCAACGTCACGGGGAGTGTACCATCACACGACCACAGAGGGAAGGAACAGTCTATTCCGGATGGAGGTGGCTCGACATCGCGGGGAGCTTATCGTCGGACGACCCCGGAGGGAAGGGACACTCTATCCCGGATGGAGGTGGCTCGACATCGCGGGGAGCTATTCGTCGCACGACCCCGGAGGAAAGGGACGCTCTATCCTGGACGGAGGTGGCTCGATGTCGCGGGGAGCTTACCGTCGCACGACCCCGGAGGGAAGGTACACTCTATCCCGGATGGAGATGGCTTGATATCGCGGGGAGCTTACCGTCACACGACCCCGGAGGGACGGGACACTCTATCCCGGACGGAGGTGGCTCGACATCGCGGGGAGCTTACCGTCGCACGACCCTGGAGGGACGGGACACTCTATCCCGGATGGAGGTGGCTCAACATCGTGGGGAGCTTATCGTCGCAGGACCCCGGAGGGAAGGTACACTCTATCCCAGATGGAGGTGGCTCGACATCGCGGGGAGCTTATCGTTGCACGACCCCGGATGGAAGGGACACTCTATCCCAAACGGAGGTGGCTTGATGACATGTCAATGCATTAAGCCCTTTGCTGAGACAGAGTTGTCTACACTTGTGGATGAAGCGTGGTGACGCTAATGTTGATGTCCGCTACTGACATGCTTAGTTGAAGCAGCACGGGTAATGCGGACGTGCGCGTGACTGATGTCTTGACGGCGTCGGGATTCACCCTGGATGGCGTCGGGATTTGTCCTGACGGCGCCGGGATTCACCGAATCCCGTCTGTCGTCCTGACAGCAACGGGATTCGTCGAATCCCATCCGTCGTCCTGACGGCGCCGGGGTTGTTCTTGACCGCGGAGGAAAACGTCAATTCGGGGTTGCGCGGGAACCCTCCTCCAACAGTAGCCTCTTGCCGGCTGGGGCGGTCGAACAGTGCCCGTCCGACCCGGCACACTAATCCCAAGGGGTTGGTGCGCAGGCCAGATCGACGATGAGCCCTCCTCCTATTCCTTTTTTCTTCTCCTTTTTCTTCTTTTCCTTTTTCTTCTTTCCCCGGGCTGAACCTTTCCTACCTACTTTGGGCCGTGGCCCAGCTCAAGCCATGGGGCAACCGATGGGGTTAGTGTCAACGCCGGACGGAGCATGTTGACGCTAAAGAGCATGTCGACTTTGGCGGAGTATGTCGATGCCGGACGGAACACGTCGACGCCGGGTGGAGCGTGTTGACGCTGGCGGAGTGTCATCGCCGGAAGGAGCATGTCGACGCTGAGGCACATGTCGACTTGGGCGGAGTATGTCGCCGCCGGACGGAACACATTGACGCTAGGGAGCGTTTCGACTTCGGCGGTGTATGTCGACATCGAGGTGCATGTCGAATTCGGTGGAGTATGTCGACGCTGAGAAGCATGTCAACTTCGGTGGTTATGTTGACACCGAGGTGCATGTCGACGCTGAAGAACGTGTCGACTTTGGCAGAGTATGTCGACGCCGGACGAAACATGTCAACGCCGGGTGGAGCGTGTTGACGCCGGTGGAGTGTCGTCGCCGGAAGGAGCATGTCGACGCTGAGGCACAAGTTGACTTCAGCTGAGTATGTCGCCGCCGGATAGAACACGTTGACGCTGGGGAGCATGTCGACTTCGGTGGTATATGTCGACATCGAGGTGCATGTCAAATTCGGTAGAGTATGTCGACACTGAGAAGCATGTTGACTTCAGTGGTGTATGTCGACGCTGAGGTGCATGTCGATGCTGAAGAGCATGTCGACTTCGGTGGAGTATGTCGACGCCAGACGGAACACGTCGACGCCGGGTGGAGCATGTCGATGCCGGGCGGAGTGTCATCGCCGAAAGGAGCACGTCGACGCTGAGGAGCATGTGGACTTCGGTGGTGTATGTCGACACCGAGGTGCATGTCAACACTGAGGCGCATGTCGACTTCGGCGGAGTATGTTGACGCCGAACAAAACACGTCGACGCCGGGCGGAGCGGGTCGACGCTAGGCGGAGTGTCAACACCGGACAGAGTGTCATCGCCGTAAGGAGCACGTCGATGCTGAGGAGCATGTCGACTTCGGTGGTGTATGTCGACACCGAGGTGCATGTCGACGCTGAGGCGCATGTCGACTTCGGCGGAGTATGTTGGCGCCGAACGGAACATGTCGACGCCGGGTGGAGCGTCTCGATGCCGGGCGGAGTGTCATCAGTGGAAGGAGCACGTCAACGCTGAGGAGTATGTCGACTACGGCAGAGTATGTCGCAGCCGGATGGAACACGTCGACGCCGGGCGGAGCGTGTCGACGCGGGGCGGAGTGTCAACGCCGGACGGAGCATGTCGACGCTGAGGTGCATGTCGACTTCGGCGGAGTATGTCGCCGCCAGACGGAACACGTCGATGGCGGGAGGAGCATGTCGATGCCGGGCGGAGTGTCATCGCCGGAAGGAGCATGTTGATGCTGAGGAGCATGTTGACGCCGGATGGGACATGTCGACGCCGGGCGGAGCGTGTAGACAACAAGCGAGACTATGATGCCAGGTGCTCGGCTTTGTTTCTGGGGGAGCCCTTTGCCAGGATGGAAGGTGACAAGGTACACATGGACCGTGCCCATGGAGGGCATTGAGGCACATACGGTACACTTGGCACTCGATGGCGACAAACACATGACACTCGATGGTGTCAAACACTTGGCGCTCGATGGCG
The DNA here is from genome assembly GCA_019208055.1 of Stipa capillata. Taxonomy (NCBI): domain Eukaryota; kingdom Viridiplantae; phylum Streptophyta; class Magnoliopsida; order Poales; family Poaceae; genus Stipa; species Stipa capillata. The sequence continues at coordinate 50,169 of JAGXJF010005077.1, read as the reverse complement.
ATAAACAATTGGTCACTTGATGGCGACAAACACATGACGCTCGATGGTGGCAAACACTTGGCGCTCGATGGCGATAAACAATTGGTCACTCGATGGTGACAAACATATGACATTCAATGGTGGCAAATACTCGGTGCTCGGTGGTGCGTGTAAGAACATTTCTGCTTTACTTTGATGTATATATGGCTGTTTCGACATCACGGGGAGTGTACCGTCGCGGGGATTCTCCGTCGTCCTGATAGCGCCAGGATTCGCCGAATCCCGTCCGTCGTCCTGACGGCACTAGGATTCGCCAAATCCGGTCAGTCGTCCGGACGGCGACGGGATTCTCCGTCGTCCTGACGGTGTTGGGATTCTCCGTCGTCCTGACGGCGCCGGGGTTGTTCTTGACCGCGGAGGAAAATGTCGATTTGGGATTGCGCGGGAACCCTCCTCCAACAATATAAGTTTAACCTCAAATTTATATTGTGATACATACATATTTTAAAAACTAATAAATTGTAATATTATGAAAGTATTTTCTAGAACAAATCTACTTGTACCATTTTCGTATAATCGATGTATATATTGACGATTGTTGGTTAAAGCTAAAATAATAATTTTTGCTGATGAAAAGTTAAAATAGTATGGATGCACGTATACATTATGTGGTAGATACAAGTCTAGACAGTAAACTTGTGGCACCCCCGAACGGCTACAGCGACCGTCGATGGTGCATGAGGAGTATGAGCGAGTGTGACCCTCCGAACGTCCGTCGAGCTGAAGAATGAAACATGTACGACTGGGTAAAACACGAGCCGTGTATGAGGAGGCGAAACCCCTCTGGTGTACGATGAGGTGAAAATTACTCTTCTATTGAAGTGTAGAATTAGGGTTACAAGAATTTTCCTCCCCCTCCTCTCTACCCCTAGGGGGGTATTTATAGGGTTGGAGGATGGAAATTACAATTTTGCCCTCACACGAGAGGGATTTTTACAAGGGTGCGGTCGTCATTTCCCATGCATAGAAGATATTTTGGAAGAATATTCCGGGCATCTTCGGAGAATATTCTCTGGCATCTTTAATGGAATTCCTAAGCACGTCAACGCAGTCCCTGACAACGCCGACACAGACCTTGATAAAGACGGACCTCAGGACGATCGTCAGTGACGTCGGTGTTGTCCTCGTTTTGGCGTCGTCGACGTAGACTTCGACGATGACGGACGTCGAGGATGTCGAGGTTGCCCTTGGCGGTATCGACGACGTAGACTTCGACGGTGACGGACGTCGAGGTTGCCCTTGGCGGTGTCGGCATAGACTAGGGCTGCCCTTGACGGTGTCAGGGTGGTCCTTGACGGTGCATGCGGAAGACTTTGAAAGCGGGCTAGCACGGGGACCCCTACCCCAACAGTAGCCTCTCGACGATTCGGGCGATCGGGTGGCGAACGCCCGGACCGGGGCACCGATTCCTGAGGGGTCGGCACACGGTCTGAACTAGTCAGGGATGTACGGATGATTTCAAAGTTTGAAACCGCCTGCACAAGCAGATGATACGCGGCTGGTTGATAGGCTGCCGCCACGGTAGCAAGACAGATTCTTTACCGCGGCAGGAAAGTGGCAACGTTGGGTAGAGAGTTTGGCAACTCGGATTGCCAAACGGTCTTCATGGTGGTGAGTAGGAGGCCAAACTCTATGTCTCTAGAAAGTTTGAGCCAATTCTGAGAAAGTCGATGAAACAACTTGTGGAAATCCCGGCCTGAAATCGAAGATTTTAAAAATGGCACCCCGAGAAAAGTGCTCGGCAGAAGCTAGGATCAAGGTGGAAAGCAAGTCCTCGACTCAAGCTAACCAGGAAAACAAGAATCACTCAAATCGGAGTTCGGGTGAAGGAGATGTGCCCTCCGCAAGATCTGAAAAAGTAACGGAAAAACTTCTAGAGCCGAAAAGTCCTACTTAGAAGCCAAATTTTGAGGTTCAAGATGCGTACAGGTGTAAACTCGTGTAGAATTTTCGGATGCGCCTCGTCGTTAGCTTCGATTTAAGTGGTCGTGGATCCAAAACAGTCTTCGTATGAGAAAGTTATGGCTGTTTTTCCGAAACCTCTCAAACTAGAGCTAGATTTGGATTTCGTATTGAACGCAGGTCTGGAGGTTCCGCCCGGAGTTTCCGGACAGGATCTCCGGGCTGCCCAGAATCCTGATGATTTCCGGATGGAATTCCGGACCGGTCCAGTAGCTCCTAGACCAGTCCGAATATTGGGCCCGGAGGTTCCGGACCGGGCCTCCGGACCATCTCCGAGATATTTTTGGCTCGGGGATATTTTCCCGTAGTCGGTTCCGGCTGACCCGGGTATAAAAACCCATTATTTTTCTGAGAAATATCTCCTCCCTTTCTCTCTTTCTCTCTTTCTCTCTCTCTTTTTCTCTCTCTGTGCAGGCCACGCCAGCCGTTGCCACCGCCGCTGCTGAGCTCCGGGACCGAGCAGCCACGTTGCCACTTTGGGCCGCCACTGCTGTCGGGTCCCGTGCTATTGCACGGTTGCTGCCGACCGCTCATGCATGGCCATGGCTGAGCTCATGCTCACGCCTGCGCCCGTGCTTGCAGGGTCGCGTGTGGCCGACGGGGTCGGCCGCGAGGTCACGTGCTCACGCGTGGTCGACTGCGGGGTCGGACGCGAGGTCGCGTGTTTGCACAAGGTCAACCGTGGGGTCGACCGCGGGGTCGAGCGTGGGGTCACGCGCACGAAATCGGGCCCGAGCTCGAGCTCGGAGTCGGAACTCCGTTCGGAAGGCAGCCCGGAATCCGGGTAGTCCAGAGGTCCGGTCCGGAACCTCCGGACGAAGGCTCCGGGCGTGCGTAAATCCATCTGGAAGGTCGTACGGAATCCGGGTAGCCCAGAGGTCCGGCCCGGAACCTCCAGACCAAGACTTCGGGTGCACAGAGGACCGAGGGGTTCGACTGGCTTCAGATCCATTGCGGCGAGATGGCAACGTCTCCACGCGCTGTAAAGGGGAAGGACTTGCTCGAGGGGGTGGGAGTAGCCGAGCCAGCCTACTCCCGCTTCGTCGGCCCCTCTAGCGCGGATGCGGCGCTCTTCGGTGTATCGTACCTTTGCTCCTTGCAGTGCCTCGGACACATAGTAGACGGGGTGTTGGGTCTTGTCCTTTTCCTTGCAAAGTACGACGCTTACCGCGACCGGGGTGGCCGCAAGGTAAAGCAACAATGCCTCCCCGGGATCGGGGCGCTGCAGCAGTGGTGGCGAGGTGAGGTATCTCTTTAGTTCCTCAAAAGCGGCTTGGCTTTCACTCGTCCACTCAAAGCCAAAGGATCCCCGCAGAGCCTTGAAGAATGGGAGTCCTTTTTCGGCCGAGCGGGAGACGAACCTTCCCAACGCGGCGAGCCGCCCCGTCAACTTTTGCACTTCTTTAACATTTTCCAGTGGCCGCATGTCAAGCACGGCCTGAATTTTCACCGGGTTGGCCTCGATGCCCCTTGCTAATACGAGGAAGCCAAGGAGCTTTCCCGCCTGGACCCCAAAGACACACTTCTCCGGGTTGAGTTTCATGCCTGCTTTTTTGAGGTTGTCAAACATCTCTTGTAGGTCCGCGGCGTGGGAGCTGGCGAGGACGCTCTTGACGACAATGTCATCAACATATACCTCGATGTTACACCCTATCTGCGGTGCAAGGGCCTTGTATACGAGCTGCGCGAAGGTCGCTCTGGCATTCTTGAGTCCCGAAGGCCATTCGAACATAACAGAACGTCCCGGAGGGCGTGATGAAGCTTGTTTTCTCCTCATCTTCCTTGGCCATCCATACTTGGTGGTACCCGGAGTATGCATCCAGGAAACTCATGAGCTCGCATCCCGAGGTGGCATCGACCAGCTGGTCAATCTGCGGGAGTGGAAAGTTGTCATTTGGACACGCGCGGTTGAGATTGGTGTAGTCAACACACATGCGCCACTTCCCATTGGCCTTCTTGACGAGGACGGGGTTGGCGAGCCAATCGAGGTACATGACCTCGCGGATGACTCCGGCTTTATGGAGCTTCTCGACTTGCTCTCGGGCCGCGGCCTGACGCTCCACGCACATCCTCCGGAGCTTTTGCTTGACAGGGCGCGCGTCCGGCTTGACGTACAGCCTGTGCTCAACAATCTCCCTGGGCACGCCAGGGAGGTCTTCGTGCTCCCATGCAAATAGGTCGTGGTCGGACGGAGTGCATCGAGCAGGGCCTCTGCGACCTTTGGGTCAAGGTTCGCTCTGACCAGCACCGTCTTGGCTGGGTCTTCCTCTGAATGTGGTGCCGCACACGTCTCGCCATCGGGCTTGGGGCTTGGGCACCCACCACCGGATGTTGGGGGGTCGGCAGCCCATGGTGCGATTTTTGCGTCCTCGGCTTCAGCATGAACGGTGTGGACATAACGAATGGCCGACTGAATGTCGTCGTCGATCTTGCAGGACAAGTCTTGATTGACTCGGACAGTGATGACACCATTGGGAGACGGGATCTTCACGCAGAGGAAGGCATGATGAGGGATTGCGCCAAACTTGTTCAATGTGACCCGGCCAAGAATGACGTTATATTGGTAGGGGAGGTCGATGACGTTGAAGACGATGTTCTCCCGGTGCTTGCACTCTCCTTCGCCGACTCCACCGGGAGCTCAATTTTCCCGAGTCCCGGGACCGGCTCGCCATCGAAGCCGAGGAGCGGGATGCCTGCGGGAGCGAGGCATACTCACGGTATCCCCATTTCCGCGAGGGTGGATGTGAACAGGATATCCGCGAGCTCCCTCCGTCGATGAAGACACGGCGCACCTCGCAGTCATTTATGACCGCTGATATAACGAGGGCGTCGTGGTGAGGGAGGCTGACTCTTGTGGCATCCTCAGGGGCGAATGTGACGGTAGCGTCGACCCACGAGGGTAGCTCGGTGGGCGGGGAGTTGATGTGCTGCACCTGTGCGTGTAGGCCGTCGCTGTCGGTTGGACGGGAAGGTGTGGGCATGGCCGCCCGTGATGGCGTGCACGATGCGGCGCCGCGGGTCCTCAGCTTGTTTTGGCAGCGCTCCAAGGAGCGAGCGTGGTGGAGGTGGAGGGTGACGTCTTGGGCCACGTGCGAGTCGCTGGCAGGTCTTGGCGTGGTCCTCGCACTGCTTGATCGCTCGGGTGGAGGCGACCAGGTCGCATTCCGCGGTGGCATGGAAGACCCACCTGTGGAGCTCACAGAATGTTCGGTGTTGGTGGTTGTCTCCTCCGGGTCCTCCGTCCTCCACGTCTAGTATTACCGCCTCTTCCGTGCCCGGAATAGTCCCCATGGCCCTGACCTTGGCCATGACCTCCGCGCGGGTAGGCCCGGTCACGGACGTCCCGCTCAGGACGGCCTGACCCACGGCCCTGGTCGTCATGACGCGCCTGCTTGGCGGGACGATGCTCCTCCTCCTCCATGCGGTATACGTCCTTTTGCCTCCTGGCGCGCCGGTCATAAGCTTCCGCTTTTGGCCCGGCCCATGCCACGAGTGCCTGCGCCTCTGCCTGCCGACGGTCTTCCCGTCTTCAGATTTGGAGTATGTGCGCATGATCTCGTACAGCTCGGCGACCGTCTTGGGCTCCTTCCTATCGAGCTTTCCTGCCAAGTCGGGATTATAGATTGCGTGGCAAGCGGCCTCACACACGCTCCTGTCAGTGATGTCCAGGATCTGACATTGTACTTGAGCGAAGCGTCGTGTGAAGTCACGTATCGACTCGTCGGGGGCCTGCTTGAGGGAGAACAGGTCCGAGGAGGTGACTTCCTTATTCCGGTGGGCTATGAAGTGGTTGCTCAGCTTGTCACGGAGCTGCTCCCATGAGTATACGAGCGAGGGGCTAGCCTGAGGTACCATTTTCGAGCTAGGCCGGAAAGCACTAGCAGCAACCCTTTCGCCATGATCGCCTCGCCGCCTCTTGCTGAGGACACGGCGGTCTCGTAGACTCTGAGGAACTCGATGGCGTCAGATGTTCCTATCAAAGCTGGTGATGTTGGGCGCTCGATACTTGCTTGGCCACGGCGTGGCTGCCAGCCCTTGGGCTCAGCGGATTGATGGTCGTAGGCCCGAGGTGTTCGACATCGGTGGGTATGTTCTGACGTCAAGTCGTTGTTGGGGTGCGATGTCAGCAGGCTGTCCAGCTGCCCATCCTGAATGATGGAGCTCGGGGCGCGGCGGAGGCGCTGGGACCCACGTAGGGTAGTGCTCCGCTGAGTGACGCAGCGGTGCTGGGACCTCCGCGCCCTGCTGCGAGACGAAGTGATGGAAGGGTCGATTGCTGGGGCCTTCCCCTACATCATAGAGGGATGCCATGGCCATCTCCCGGTCGACATCCAACTGATGCCGCAGGGCTGCAGCTTCTTCGGCGCATGCTGGCGCGGGAGGAATCTCCCGCGCGTGGTTGTCGGTCATGGCCTGGCAGTGGGCGGCGGCCTCCTGTGCTCCTACCGGAGGCGGCAGCCTAGCATGCACCTGGGCCTCTTCTACGCCCCGTATGACTTCGTCGGCGGCTTGCGTGTTGCACCGGGTTTGCTCCCGTGCTTCGGCTAGGGTTTCGTCCAGACGACGTCGCACCGCCGTTGCCTCGGCCAATTCGGGGATTGGCGGCGAAACCGCTGTGGCCCTCGCAGCATCGCGCTCGGCACGGAGCATTCCCGCCTCTATGTGAGCGTTGTCCGAAGCTTGGAGGGAACGGAGGGCCTCAGCCTTCGCCCTAACAAGCTCGTCCCTGAGTTCATTAGCCTCGTGCCAGAGGGCTTCCTCTCTGTTTCGACGCGTGCTTCCGATTCGCTGCGTCGATCACAACTGCGGGGAGTCCTGCAGGGCGGGCGTCGGTCAACAAGTCATCAGCGCGAAGGTTGGTTGCCGACAGGTCGTTGACATGGGCGCCACTGAGCACTGTGGTGAGGGCCGTGTTGTTCGTCCTGGCTTGACGGGTCGGGTTCGGTGTGCGGGGGACGGTTGTCCTAGCCCCGCTCTTCTTCTTTGGCGCCATGGCTTTTCGCTTGCTATCCCCACAGACGGCGCCAACTGTCGTAGATACAAGTCTAGACAGTAAACTTGTGGCACCCCCGAATGGCTACAGCGACCGTCGATGGTGCACGAGGAGTATGAGCGAGTGTGACCCTCCGAACGTCCGTCGAGCTGACGAACAAAACACGTACGACAGGGTGAAACACGAGCCGTGTACGAGGAGGCGAAACCCCTCTGGTGTACGATGAGGTGAAAGTCACTCTTCTATTGAAGTATTGAGCTAGAGTTACAAGATTTTTCCTCCCCCTCCTCTCTAACCCTAGGGGGTATTTATAGGGTTGGAGGATGGAAAGGGTGAGATTACAATTTTGCCCTCGCACGAGAGGGACTTTTACAAGGGCGTGGTCGTCATTTCCCATGCATAGAAAGATATTTTGAGAGAATATTCTAGCATCTTCGGGGGAATATTCTCTAGCATCTTTGGTGGAATTCCTAAGCACGTCAACGCAGTCCCTGACAATGCCGACGCAGACCTTGATGACGACGGACCTCGGGATGATCGTCAGTGACGTCGGTGTAGTCCTCGTTTTGGCGTCGTCGACGTAGACTTCGACGATGACGGACATCGAGGACGTCGAGGTTGCCCTTGGTGGTATCGATGACGTAGACTTCGATGATGACAGACGTCGAGGTTGCCCTTGGCGGTGTCGGCATAGACTAGGGCTGCCCTTGACAGTGTTAGGGTGGTCCTTGACGGTGCATGCGGAAGACTTTGAAAGCGGGCTAGCGCGGGGACCCCTACCCCAACAAAGTTGTAAGTTACAAAGGCATGAGCTATCGCAAAGCAACATGAAATGACAGGATAAGAATTGGGAAATCCATTAAGAGAATTGGAAAAAATGGACATGTAGGTGAGCCTTGTACTAGTGATAAATTCACAAGAGAAGAACTGAATTTGCATAACCAACTGAGTGAAAAAGGGCATAAACAGCAAAATTGAGCCCTGCAATGAGAATCATAACAATGAATGATGTCAACAAACTTATTGAGCGCAATCAATAAAACATGGGAATTGGCAGCTCAATAAATATATTAGAGAGGCAACACTTGACCCCAAGTAAACAAACCAAATGCTAGAAAACTGTTAGAATACTTAATAGCATGAATGACGAAAAGGCTGTGGCCAACAAAAAGGGTGGGGAGTGCAGCGGCGGAGGCCAGAGGGGAGGAGTGCACGGAGCAGGGAGGGGTGGTGGGTTATCATCATAGAAGCGGAGACGGAAGCCGGCGTGGCGACCAAGTGGGGTGGGGGTAGAGATGGGAGGAGCTCCAGTCCAGTCGGCTGCTCAACCGTTCGATTCAGATTTTGGTGTAAAAATGTAGACAGATGGGCCAAATTCAAAACAAAAAAGGTTCGGGGTTTGGACGCACTTATCTTTAACCACACTTCTTCCCTCACTCCGCTTCAACAAACATTTTTAACTCAAAGATGTTAATGTTACTTAAAATTTTATAAAATAAAGAAAAGAGAAATTCAGTGATACCGATCCATTTTTAAAGAACACTATAGGAGCACTACCATCACATAGATTAATGAAAAAATATATTTATAAAGAATGATTTCACTTCTACCTCGTGGCGATAATCTCATAAAAGATGACACTTTATTTGGTGGATGCGGTTGCTAAGAGGGAAAGCTAAATGCCATGTAAAATATCCACTTGGACCAAAAGGGCAATCTCCCAAGTACTACGGTTTCTCCCCTTCCACTCTTCACATGACATAAATTAGGATACCACTAAAATATCGACGGTTCTATTTGTTCATCGCCTTGAGGCTTGCATCCCACCAATATGTGATTTTTTGTGTGTCCCAGAAGCACACTGTCCTCCAAGCATCACCATTGAAGGAGTATTTGGAATAAAGATTTGTTGGAGTCTCCGAGCGCGATTGGCAAAGTAAGCATATCGGTTTATAGGGCCAATCGCAGATAGCGAGGTTGTCAACTGTGAGGATTCTATTATGAAGAACAAGCTAGAAGAAGAGCTTACAATTTGGCTCTGCATGCACCTTCTAAATTTTGCTCCCACTGAAGAGATACTGAATATTCAACATGATAAATTAGAGTTTTGACAAACCTCCTCTTATGACACTAGCACAACGAGGTGGCATGTTGTGCAGAAGAAAAATGGAGGCTCGCATCAGAGCAAAGAGTCACCAGTCATGCAGCATGGATACGAACACACAAGAGAAAAGAGTTGTGCGGGTGCCATAGAATACGAATCCAAAACTATATCTTGCTATTTAAAAGGTATCATAAATACTATGGCGCCACCAGGAACTTTATTTCTATTACTCATTGCAATATGACGGGTGTAGAACCTAGATGGAATTGTACTGCTTCCCTAGGTTTCAGATGATGAATACTTTGCCACAAAGTTTGTTATTGGAGTTAAATGTTAGGTTGCAAGAATTCAACATTTACTTTTGAAATGTGTATATCGGATGTTCCGGTATTCTGATCAGAACTTCCGATGTATTTTAGAAGATCCAATCTCGACCATGTTTTTTAGCGCTCTGGAAAAATAGGAGGTTCCGGTTTAATCATTGGAAATTTTGATGTGTTTCAGTGTTTCGGAAGTTCCGAGTTTGAATTTGGAGGTTGGGACTTTCATTTTCGGAAGCTCCGAGGTTTTCTGGAAGCTCTGAGGTCTATGCAAACTGAATGGTCAGATGTGTTTTGGAAGTTCCAAGTTTGAATTCAGAGGTTCAGACTTTCATCTCCGGAAGCTCCGAGGTTTTCCGGAAGCTCCGAGGTTTGTACGAATCGGATGGGTCCGATATGATTCGGAAATTCCATGGTTGAAGTCAGAATTTCTGAGCTTGAAGTCGGAGGCTCTGACTTCCATTTTCAGAGGCTCTGAGTTCAAGTTCTGGACTCGGCGTTTGTGACTACCCAACGGATTTCTAGATCGTATGTGAGGAGTCGGAATTGAAGTCGAAGACTCCGACATTCAATTCCGGAGGGACCAAGTACAGCGTCTAGACGTATGGGAGAACCGGAGGTTCTATTCCAGGAACCGGATGCTCCGATTGTGAAAACTTTTTGACCACGAGTTTTTTGATAAATTAGAGTTTGGTCAATTTGTCTCGTAAAAAATGATGGAATTGATTTCTCGACTAACTTGGGTCAAGTGGACAGCTTGTGCTCCCAACTAGTTTACTTGTCTACTAGTGTACAGGGTAAATGAGTGCAACGGTGGTTTCGGTCATGAGGATCAGCATGACGCCTGGAAGCCAGAGATGCGATCAAGTTGGTGGCAACGACATCGGGTGGTTCAAGACGGAGCCTTAGCGGACAGGCAAAGGTGGAGACAAGACGTGAGAACCAAGTTGGTGCGAGGGCACTTTGTAAAAGTCCAAACACCACCGAAGCAAAATCAAAAAAATCGCGACGGCGGCCAATGATGTGGTTTAGGATTAGGCTTGCGGTAGTAAGGAGGTTTGAGAGTGAATAGGTGGCTTAGACATTTTGGGATGCGTGCTAAGAGCCCTATGCCCTAAGGTGGGCTTTGAGGCCCAAGTGGAGAGGGTATGCCCCTTCCATTATAAATAGGAGATGGTAGGTTTGTAAAACCACAACTTTTGGACAATCCTTTGTAAGAGCTGCTCAGGAGAGTTTTAGCCTAAGTTGAGAGGCTTTTAAAACATCAAGAAAATCAATACAAGAAGAATTCAAGAAGAGAGTATGTGTTCTTGAGTCTCTCTCTCTCTCTCTCTGGATTTTTGTTTTCTTACCTTTCTCTTTTTGAGATCTTTTGGATATGGCAAGTTAGTGATGAAAGATCATGTTCGTGTTAATTCCATCCTAGCATACCCGAAGAATCTCTCATTCCCCATCTTGATTTCAGATCTATATTGGAGGAAAGACAAGTTCTTGAGGTTTTCAATTTTGATTCTCTTTGATGTTTCAATCTTGTCTTTTGGGGCTTGGATATGTTGCTAGGATATGTGAGATGATTTCGTGTTAATTCCTTATCAACATACTTTACAAGGTCCTAGGAATCAAGGATTTCATTTTTGCTCATCTTATTAGCTAGGGCTGATTTTGAAGTTAGAAAACAGCAGATAATAAATTGGTATTTTCTCTTAGCACAGACAAGCTTTTGACATGATTCCAATTGGAATAGCTTCGTAAGTCTCGTGTCTACTACTATGCAAAATTTCGTTCAATTCCGTTGGGTAGATCAAAATCTGTGAAAGTTTTTTCTGAGCGATAGTCTGCTAGTTTTGCCAATATCAGAAGCTCCGACTTCCTCGCTCCGGAAGTTCCGATCCACATCGGAAGTTTCGACCTGGAAGTCAGAAGTTCCGATTTTTCTAGAGAGTTCAGAAATAAGGTCACTTCGGAACTTCCGTTAAGGTCAGAACTTCCGATATTTCTACTCCAGAACTTCCGATCTGTCTGGTTTTGGCTCCACTGATTTTGATTGTTTTTTTGATGATTTTTTGCTGCACTCTCTGATTTGAATACATTGCATTGTGTTCTTGTTTTCAGAAGAAAAGTTGAAACCGACATTCACCCTCCTCTGTCGGAGGCCACTGATCCAACAATTGGTATCAGAGTAAGGTCTCGCTTGTAAGCTTTGACTGGCTTGCAAGCCATGGCTTCCCATGGATACTCAACTCATCCTCCTATCTTCAATGGGATGAATTGGGAGTTTTGAAAAAACAGAATGAGAATTTTATCCAGTCAGAGGGGCTTGCTATTTGGCAAATCATTGAAAGAGATTTTACTCTTCCTGAGATAGTGACGCCTGCAAATTTGATTGATGTTGAAAACAATTGCAAGGCCATCAACTACTTGTTGTCTGGGTTAGATAGAAAAGAGCATGAGAGGGTTACTCATCTTGATACCGCTCACAAGATTTGGTCGACCTTGATCACTTACCATGAGAGGTCCGACCAAGTCAAGATTGCGAGAGTGGATCAATTCAAAGTAGAATACAATCGCTTTGAACAACGCCCTGTTGAGACAATAGCTGAGCTTTTTGCTAGGATTGAGAAGATTGTGAACAAGCTTAGAAGTGTTGGGGTTACCTATTCAGAGTAGAGATGGCTAGACATGTATTGAATACCCTAGAGCCTGCTTATGAGGTTAGGAAGATAGCCATCCAAGAATCTGCCAATTTGTGTACTCTCACACTTGATTTGCTCTTCTCGAAGCTCTCAACTCATGAGATCACTTCTGAGAACCGAAACTATCAAAAGAACAAATCGCTTGCTTTGGTGGGGAACATGGTTTGGATCCTTCAGGGTTGATCTCTTCTTGTGAGGGTTCTGAAGTCTCAGGTGTGTGTCTTGTCTCGGGATCTTCAGGTTTTCTCTTGCAGCTTTGTCTTCTCTATCCGATGATCAACTTGAATCTCTTCCCGAGGATGAGTTCGTGTTATTTGCAATACGCTTCTCTAGGGCATACAAGAATATGAGAAAGAGAAGAAGAAAGACCTCGGACATCATTTGCTATGGATGTGGTGAGAAGGGCCACATCCGATCTGAGTGTCCTAATCCTAATGAGAGAAACAAGTTTGCTTCTAAGTTTCAGAACAAGAGAAGGAACAAGTTCAAATCCAAGTCCAAGATGCAAGTGGCCAAGAAGAAACTTCGTTGGGCTCTCGCCACCTTTGAAGGTGGTGATGTGAGCACCGATTCTTCTTCTACTTCCCCTTCAAGTGAGGATGAACTAGAGTCACCCAATCACAAAAAGAAGGGCAAGAAGAAGGTGGAGCATGGCTTCACAGGCATGTGCTTCATGGCTCCGGATAAAGAGGAGAGTGAGGATGATCTTGAGAGTAAGGTGAGCTAAACCTTCGATGAACTTAGTGTCATGCAGGAGAAGTTCAAGATATGTTTGACAAAATGACACTTTGTTTGCCTCTTGTCCGACGATCGGTGAATCGGCAATCTTACGGTATTCACGGAACGGTGATACTGGGAGGGTAGGGACCTCTAGGGCCCAAGGCCAGGAGATCTGACAACAGGGGACAACCCCTTTTTTATACAGGTTCGGGCCTCCCTCAGGATAATAACCCTACGTCCTGTTCGTATATATGATGGAGAAAACGTCTTTACAAGGGGGATGTATGTTAGTGGCTACCCTAGGCCTAAAAGCAGACTAATCTAACAAATCCAGCGGGACTTGACTCCTTCGAGGCAGCGGGTCTTCTAGGGCTTCACCTCCTGGGATTTGGCTCAACTTGCTGGGCAACTAGAGAGAATTGTCCTCCCCTATGGGATTGCTGATCCTTATATAGGGGGTCCCTAGAGTCGTACTGGACATGGACTTACGCTCGAGTAGGACTCCGGCTTCCTTAAACGTCGGGATTGACTTCCTAGTTTAAGGGATATCTTCCCTCTTTCGAGGGGTTACCTTGCAGTCTGGGGATCCTTACTAAATACGCAGTACCTTTCTGAAACTTGGGGAATTGTATGCGGATACCTTCTAATATACAAGATATCGTACTATACATCATCAAGCCTCCCATCAGTACGTGAAGTGAGGTCATGACTGTTCTGTAAAAAATCTGCCCTTCTCGGGGAGCAGCTCCAAGTAGGCGAAGCGTGTGGTCCTTGTCGACAACTTTCTCAAGTAGGCTTAATCGTACCGAGTAGTCGTGACAGATATACCGGAGCAATTCTCTGGAAAACCCAAAGTTCTTTCCGAGCCGACCTGATTGGTCGATCACGGACACGCGTCTTGCCTGGTGGATTTCTGGGAAAACCGAACCGTCGTGGCGGAAATTTCACGTGGTGATGAAGAATCTTTCATTTTTTCTGCGCCGCTGTGCGGCTGACGTGAGCCGTAACACGGCGCGCTTGTCAGGGTCGTGGGTTTGTCAGGCCCCCTTTTTCCCGCGCAACGCCTCGTATGCGAAAAAAAGTAACTGTCCGCATTAAATGCGATGGAACGGATCGTGCCGTTACCCGCGCTCGGTCAGGCGACGATTGAAAATCCCTTAGGGAACCAAGAGTTGGGGTTTTTTGCCCGCATCACCCTCTGTCCCTTAGCATTCTCGCCCCCTCATCTTCTTCCTCGCGCCCCTTGCCAAAACCTCCTGCTTCCATCGTCTCCGATCAGCCGGAAGAAATGGGCAAGAAGAGCGCCACAAGGAAGTCCCCTGAGCCCACAAAGTCGTCGGGGGGATGCTTCGGGGGAGCCCATTTCGGTCATCCCCGCATTCGAAGCCTCGGTGATGGATTCCTCCGCCCTCAAAAGACTCGTGGCTGAGGAGGTGATCTCCCGGAGGTGTTCGTGCCTATTCGGGAAGCCGTGATGAAGGAGACGTTCCCCAGTCCGGATACGGATTGGGTCGTCGTCTTCGTAGATTTCTTCAGGTGCAGATTCCAACTCCCACCGTCACACTTCTTCCTTCCTCGTGCTCCAGTTCTATGGGATCGAGTTGATCACCTCAACCCGAACTCGGTCCTGATGCTGGCGGTCTTCGCACACTTGTGCGAAGCGTACCTCGACATCCAAACCGAGCCTGGAGCTGTGGAGGTTCTTCTACAACCTCCGCCGAATGAAGGTCAGCAGCGGAGGAGTCGTCGGCGGCGCCGGGTTCTGACTCCGGAGGGGAAGAAGGATGCCTACATTCCTCCTCCTAGAAGTCGTCGTGGTCGGGCTGGCACTCGAGGTGGTTCTACTGCCAGCCTCCACCTCTCTCTAGGATCAGCTACCGAGGCCTGGCTCCTCTCCCGGCGAAGTGGTTGGGCAGAAACCCCAAGGGGACAACACAGCTCAGGGCTCTTATCGGCGACATCGCCAAATCTCACCGCCAAGGGCTTGTCGGCGTGGGATGTCGCAAAAGATTTCCTTCGGCGGTGACTCAACCCTCTTCAGTCGAGGATCCAGCCTGCCTGGATGGTCCCGGAGGGGCAAGACCAGTCAAGGGACTTTGACACCGGTAGGTATTTTTCCCTTCCTATGTCATGCTAGTCGGTGCGACTTCCAACTTGTTTTTGATCATTTTAGATTGCGTATATCTGTCCCCCGAGGAGCTTCAGAATAGGTTGAGCAACCTATTCGAGCAATCTCCCCCAGGCGGGCGGACCGGGGTGCCGCTGCCTATCCTGAGGCTCAGCCCCGACAACCAAAAAGAAATCCTCTTGGTAAGTCCGAAGTCCTTTACCTTGTCTAGCGTTTTGTTGGTCACTCGTATGGTAATACTAATCACCTTCGAGTTCGTCTCTGCAGCGAGTAGGCCGCGGAGGCCCTAACTCGGAGGCCGAACGCGCTGGCGCCTCCGTTCAGGATGAGGATGTTGAAGTCCTTGGGGAGGACCGGGGCCAACCTCCGAAGAGGGAGGTGGAGGTCCATCCAGGGCCGCGGCGGCAAGGGAGGACACCGGTAGAGCCCCCTACCCGGAAACTCTCTCCTCCGCCAGATCCCTAGCCTTAGGTTAGAACTCTTTGCCCGGCTAGCTCTTCTCCGTGCTTTCCCGAGTAGGTTAACAGGAGTGGCTTGTCAGACAGCATGAAGCGGGCAGCCTTCCTCCACGAGAACCGACACCTCCTCCCTGACTACTCGTAGGGAAGAGGTGGCAACGGTGAAGGGAAAGGCGCCGCTGGCCTCCTCTGAGAAGCGAGGCCCTGATGCTTCATCCAAGGGATTCCTTCCTCATGCGAAGTGCACAAGGTGAGTGTGTTTTTCCCTAGCCCTTTCCGGAGTTCCTTTCGCTTGTGCTTTGCTGACGAACTGACTTGGAAGTTCCTTCGGTTAGGATTACCATCGTTCCGCCGGGCGTCCGATGAAAGAGACCGCTGAGGGACATCCCCTGCCACCAAGACCAGCGCCGGCGTCGGTTGAGTAGGTGGAGCCTCTTGCGCCGGAAACCCTTGGTGCCGGGAGAGCGTCGGCCTGACGTCTTTGCTACAGGTAAATAGAAATGTCAGCGAATAAAACGTGTACTGTAATCGATACTGACCTTGCTGCTTTTATATCGCCATCTCCCGGATTCCCCCGCTCGAGAAGGCTCGAACCGAGCTAGAGGCTACCTGAGCGGCAAACGAGGAGTTGAAGAAACTCCTTGAGGAGTAAGGGAACTGGCGCGCGGAGAAGGAGGAGCTGCAGAAGTGCCTCCGAGAAGCCGAGAAGAAGAGGGAGACGGCCGAGGCTGAGCTCCGGGTGTCGAAGGCCCGCTTGTCAGAAATGAAGTCTTCCCTGCAAAGGACTAACGCCTATGCGGGAAAACTGGAGGAGGATCTCGAGCGCGTGCTTGATACGCTCAAGACGGCGCTCATTGAAGTTGGAGTTGCCGTCCTCCCCCGTCCTTGCCTGCTACCCGGTTGGAGGAGCTCGTGGCGTCGGTCTCTCGGTTGAAGCCTCTTCTCGAGAAGCTTCTTGAAGATGAGCTTCAGCAAGGCGTGCAGGATGCCCTGGCTTTTGCCCTGGCTCTTCTCCGGTGTCAGCACCCGGACTTGTCGCTGAAGGTCCTAGCCGCCGACCTGCCCGCCGGTAGGGAGGAGGAGCTTCTTGACACTGTGCAGAGTGCGGCGGATGCCTTCAGTGATCGGGGTCCAGGCGTCTAGTCTGCTAAGTAGAATAAGAACTTTGTACCAGACAATTGTCAGTAACTGTGCGATAATCTTGTGTGTTTTTTGTTTTCTGGAAACTTGGATTCTTTTTGTCTGCTCTGTGAAATGCTTGTCGTATGCAGGGTTTGTTGTGGACTTGATTGAACTCGTTGCTTCTTCCCCCTGACTCAGGATCTTCGAGTTGTGCCATTTTTGCACGAACTGGGGTTGACCAGACCTTAGGTTTAGTTGGATGGAGGGCTCCGTGGCTCCTCGTCATTAGTAAACACGTTAAGGGGTCCCCGCCCAGTTTTTCCTGGTCGTAGCGACAACTTGTGTTCGTTGTTTGCCGGGGTGGTACTGGGCATAAGCTAGTAAGCTCCACATTTTTGCCTTGCTAATGACCGCATTACATTCTACCCGTGATGCCTTCTGTTCAAAGTAATCAGGGACGTGAATGAGCGTATGGGTTCCGTTGGTCTAGTCATACTCACACTTTCTTTCCTTCCTTTGCTCGTGGTCGAGGAACATTACTATGGAACTGGGAAGCTTAGTCGACCAGGACTTAGGTCTGGTCAGGTGGGGGGCTCAGTGGCTTCCCCTATCACCTGCAGACACGTTAAGGGGTTTTCCTCGCATCCCTGACGGTTGTAGTGCGGAACCTTCCCCTTCGCGCAGGCCGGAGAAAGATCAGTGCTCGTATGCGTACACCAATTCTCCATATACTCATCTAGCCCCCGACTGTCTTATTCGAGGGGCATCTCGGATAGGCAGTCTGAAGAATTATATATTGAACTAGAAACTGATATATTTAGAAACTGTGTCTTTTACAAGCTTCTGTAAGAAAGGCATCTAGGAAACTAAAAAAAAAGTAAGCCGTCCCCCCTCCTTCAGCTTGTCGCCGGTTGTCCCAGAGACTCGTGTCCTTCTGTCGTGACTTGCTGACGAAACTTTGTTGAGTGCGCGTGCTGGGCGGCGGCGCCCGGAGCGTCTTATCATCGACTTGTTCGTAGCTTGACAATCTTCAGGGCTGGAGCTGGTGCAACTTTGGAATTGCTGATTAGGGGGCGATGGCCATGCAACCTTACCGAAGGTACTTGTGCGGGGGACTCTCTAAGGGACATGACCTTTTGGCAGCTGGTACGAGCGACCTGGATCAGACAGCTTCTCCTGTGGAACCGTGGTCCTGCTGAGGAAAAGGCCCTGTTTTCCCCCAGTTTCGATCTAATCGTGGAACTTTTTCTTTGACTTGGAGGGGGTACTTTCCGAAGTTGTCGCTCACAGCGGCAGCGGTGGTCTTGACGATGTGGAGGCACGTGTCGTTACATCGGTTGTCCCGACTAGAGAGTTGATGTTGTTCTGCAAGGTCGAGGCTGCACTTTTCGTAGAGGAGTGCTTCTTTGGGGGAACTCTTTATCGTGAGGACGCCTTTTGGGCCGGGCATCTTTATGCACTGATAGGCATAGTGCGTTGCTGCCATGAACTTGGCTAGAGTCGGGCGTCCCAGGATAGCATTGTACGCTATTTCAAAATCGACGACGTCGAACAGGATCTTCTCCGTTCGGAAGTTCTCCGGTGTACCAAAGGTAACCGGGAGCGTGACTTGCTCGATCGGCATGGCCGACGAGCCCGGGACGATACCATGGAATGCCTACGTCACCGTCTGGACAGACGACCGTGGTACTTGCATTGCGTCGGGGGCATTGGCGAATAGGATATTGAGGGAGCTCCCCCCATCTACCAGCACGCGGCCTACTCAGCAGTTGTTGATTGTTGGTTCAACAACAATTGGATATCGTCCCGGTTAAGCACAGTTCTCGGGGCAGTCTATCTGGTCGAAAGAGATCGTGACCTTGGACCACTTGACTGCCCGAGGGACCCGCGGTACACCCGCGAGAACCTCTCGGGCAATCGCTTTATATTGCCTCTTTAACTCATAAGAGGTTGAACCCCCGAATATGTGCTTGATTGCTCTGACGTGCCCCTGGAAAGGCTCAGGAGTGGAGTCATCATCATCGAAAGTCGTGTCCCTACTGTTGTTAGCGACCTGAGGATCCTTCTCGCAGAACTTCTCTCTTTCTTCCCTAAGGTATTTCTTGGAGATGCGGCACTGACGTAGATCATGCGAGTCGGTCTGGTGAAAGTCGCACCAGGGCTTGGATGGCTTGTCGGAGGAATTGGTAGGCTTGTCTTTGGGGCGCAGTTGCCAGGTGCGCTTCTCGGAGATGTTGGCCATTACCTCGTCGGCTTTGGCCCTTTTCTCCTTGTTCCCTCCGGAGGACTTCTTCTTGTGTTTAGTCTTTCTCGAGTCGTCCCTTGCTCGGAGGGGAGAATTGGTCGGCCCGCCTCGTTGCTGCTTGATGTATCGCAGGGTCTCCTCCGCACAGGCGGCTTTTTCGGCCAGGTCCATGAGCTGTCTCGTGGTCTTTGGCGGTCGCATGATCAAGTCGTGCGTACACATCTCGTTTCTGCTGCCCCGAGTGAAGGCGCAGATGACATCCGAGTCAGTTATCTCCAGAATAGTATTGCGGACCGCACTAAACCTCTTGGTGAACTCTCGGAAGGTCTCGTCTGGTCGTTGGACAACTAGGAATAGATTGTCGACACGACCAGGTCGTGGGAAGGTACATTGGAAGTTCCCGAGGAGCATGTCGCAGAGCTGTCCCCACGAACGGATCGTTCCTGGGGGTAAATTCGTCAACCAAGTCCTAGCGGCTCCCCTGAGAGCGGTAGGAAGGTAGTTGGCCATAACCTTCTCATCCCCGCCTGCGGCCTCGATCGCAGTGGTCTAGATCTGCAGGAATTCCACGGGATTCGTGGTGCCGTCATACGATTCTAGCGACCCGGGCTTGAAACGAGAAGGCCAGCGCACCTGCCAGAGCTCCTGGGATAGCGCTTGGCATCCACTGAAGGCTCCCCGATAAGGTGCATTCTCGCTGCTGTTCGAGGTCGAAGTTTGGCCACGAACATTGGCGTGTTGCGTGTGTTCCCTCCGAGGAAGCTGTTGCTCTTGCTAGCGCCTTTGGTGTCGGCGCCTGTTGAGCTGGTCTCGGAGGTCAGCGGGTGGCTCCTCCTGGGGAGACCTGTTCCTGGGGTGTCGTCCTTCTCGGTCACGCTCTTCTAGTGGAGAAGGGGTTCTTACTCGAGTAGAGCTGCGTGTCACCGACTGGGCTCGGGAAGACTCGGCTTGGTCTTGGGCCTCTTGGAGGTCAGCCCCCAGCCGTTGTAGCCATTGCATACCCGCGGGTGTTGATAAATCCGCTGCCGATGGTCGTGACAGCAGATTGCGCACCTCCGCGAGCCTTCGAGCGGTTCGGAACACGTATTCCCTCGTTCCTGGAGGGGTTCTTTCTGCAGCGGCAGGCAAGTCCCTGTTCCTGGGGGGGAGTGGCCATCATACTGCGTCGTTCCAAGCCTCCAGGCAGATCTCAGTCCTCGAGATCTTCGCAGCCATCGTCGATCGTGAGAACCACTGGAGGTCCTTGGTTAGATGATGTGTACTCACACTCCATCGCGTTGTCCTCATCGGACGTGGCGTGGGTAGGGTCGTGATCGTCCTGACGATCAGAACTCGCAGGTGAAATTCCGACCATTGGACTGGTCGTTCCTGCCAGGAGGTTGTCGTTCAGCACCAACTTCCCGACGAAGGCCCTGGCGCACTCGGCCCTGAAGCGATCTGCTTCGTGATCCGAGTACTCTCCAGGGGCGTATTCTCCAAAATCCACGCGATCCATGACCGGGTACGGATCCATGGGGCCAAAGTTGTCGTAGAAGCCCCGGTCTGAGTACCCAGCACGGCGCGGTGGGGGCGATCGGACTTTCTATCGCGTCTGCTTCCTCCTCTTTGGGTCGGACCAACGAGGGCTGTGCAGTTGGCGAAAAGAGCTGATCGCGATTAGTTGCACATCCTGCCGACTTTGATTATTCCTGGATGGCTTGATCCGGAGAGGTCCCCACGGTCGGCGCCATCTGTCGACAATCGGTGAATCGGCGATCTTACGGTATTCGTGGAACGGTGATACTGGGGGGTAGGGACCTCTAGGGCCCAAGGCCAGGAGATCTGACAACAGGGGACAGCCCTTTTTTATACAGGTTCGGGCCTCCCTCAGGATAATAACCCTACGTCCTGTTCATATATATTGATGGAGAAAACATCTTTACAAGGGGGATGTATGTTAGTGGCTACCCTAGGCCTAATTGCAGACTAATCTAACTAATCCAGCGGGACTCGACTCCTTCGAGGCAGCGGGTCTTCTAGGGCTTCACCTCCTGGGATTTGGCTCAACTTGCTGGGCGACTAGAGAGACTTGTCCTCCCCTATGGGATTGCTGATCCTTATATAGGGGGTCCCCAGAGTCGTACTAGACATGGACTTACGCCTGAGTAGGACTCCAGCTTCCTTGAATGTTGGGATTGACTTCCTAGTTTAAGGGATATCCTCCCTCTTTCGAGGGGTTACCTTGCGGTCTGGGGATCCTTACTAAATACGCAGTACCTTTCTAGAAACCCGGGGAATTGTATGCGGATACCTTCTAATATACAAGATATCGTACTATACATCATCGCCTCTATTAAGAAGTCTAAGGATCTCTCTAGGCAAGTAGATTCACTTACACTAGAACTTGCTAAGCTTAAGAGTAATGATGATGAGTGTGCATGTTGCAATGTTTTACATAAAGAAGTTCTTGAAACTAAAGATGCTCTTGCTAGTGTAAATGAATTGCTTGAATCATCTAGAATTGAATTACATAAACTTAAGTTGAGCCCTTGCTCCTTTTGTGCCTCTAAGGATGATGATTTAGACTTGCTTAAGAAAAAACTTGTAATGCTCCAATCTTCTCATGCTAACTTGCTTTGTTTAGGATCTCTTGGATGTCCCTCTAGCATAGCACCTCTCAATGAATTGAATGAAATAAAGTTGTTCTTTGCTCTAGGTTTCATGATGCACATCTTAGTCATTCAAGAACTCATGGTATATAAGGACAATCTAGCCAAAATAAAAACTGCTTATCTTGCTGGTTACATTGTTTACTCAGCTCATGCTAAGGAACTAAAAATTGCTGAGAAACAACTTGCTAGCACTAGTTCTAAAAGCACTCAAGAACCTTCTCCATGTTTAAAATGTAAATACTTGAAAGGTAGAAATAGAGAACTAAATCAAACTATTTTAGAGATGAGAAGGCCTGCTTGTAATAAATGCTCAGATATAGAAGAAGAAAATCAGGATCTAGGTAAATACATCACTGAGCTCTACAAAAAACTCACTTTGGCTAATGCTACTACTTCTAAGCTACCTGTTGATGCCTCACATGTTACTCTTTCTACCTGTACTTTTTGTCATGAACTTGAGAATGATATTTCTGTTATGCATGCTACATTTAGGGAGAGGTTTAAGAAAACTATAGCTGGAACTTGTAGTCTGGCTTGTGTGTCATGTGAGTCCTTAAAACTTGAACTAGGAGCCTACAAAGAAAAATATGAGAAGGATATTAGAGTGTCAGCTTCAGGAGCTTGTCTCATGTGTGCTCCTTTGCTTAGGGAAGTAGACTACCTCAAGAAAACTTTGGAGAGATTTTCAGAAGGTAGGAAAGAACTGAACATGATTCTAGATAAGTCTAGAGTGAGCTCATGCAAAGATCTAGGTTTTAATCATGTAGAAGAAAAACAAGAACCACCCTCCTCATACCATTGGTACTAGAGGTAGAGGCTTGATTGAGATTGCTCAGGGGGAGAGAAGGACAGTGTTTAAGAAAGGTGGTTACTTAGAACCAAATAATCAAAACAAGAGTGCTTCTGGTTCAAATGGTGTCACCTCATAGAAGGTCAAATACCATTGTACTCAACGTCACAAGGATGGTCACTTGGTTGAGTTCTGCTTTCGACGTCTCAAGGAGGAGCGTCGTGACCGTGTTCGTGCTCTTAGGGGTATTCAATGACACAATAATGCGTTGGATGTTCGTAAGACACACACGAGGTCTCAAAATGTTGAGGCTCTTAGTGGCTCTACGAGGCGACAGGGTGTAGATTGCTAAGAGTCCTTTCGATGTCCTCTTGGAGGTGGTTCCTGCACTTTGGCAGGTAACGTTCCTCCGTGGCATGGTCTTGATCAAGGTCGTAGTGTCGCTCAGGATGTTGCATTACATGCTAATCACTCATGACTTTCTGTTCCTGCTAAGAGAGTGACTCAGTACTGGATTCAAAAATCTTTGCTTACTAACCACAGTACTGAATTCACTCGCTATCGGTCTTTTGTGTAGGTTGACTATGGCGTACCCGGTTTTTAAGCCGGATAAACCCTTGTGTATACTGTACCGGTCCCATGATCAGTAGCCGGTACACACAAGTTAACCTGAATATCAAGGTCATACACGCACTTATTAGAATACGATATAAAACCGATCTTCGAAGTCAAAGAATTATACCTTTAGCCCAACGGCTAAAAATCTTGCAGCGGAAAAATCGAGCGGTGATGTGCCCATCAATATGCCATTCCCAACAGGCAACTGACTGGGGGTTCACCCTAGTTATCATGGATTTCATTGTTGCTTTCGAGCTGACGACCCTTTGGTCTGGCCAAAATGAACAAGCCAGGTGAGTACATTGAATGTACTCGCAAGCTCTCCTCCAGGGATTTTAGCACAGATATATGCATGCACGGGTAGATCAAGAATCGGGCTCTAGCCTATGTTTCATGTTGTGCGAGAAAGTAAGTTTGCATTTGAAATAAGTAAATAGATATAAAAGCAATTCTTTAACAAAACATCTCGACGCAGCGAGATAAGATACCTGCTTGAATCACTCTACCCATTACAACGGGGAGATCATCTCTGTGCTTTCCGTCATAACGGCAAAGCATGGTAATCGCCCAGTTCCTTAGGGAGACACAGCTCGCCTCGTACTTACGGGGATACCAATGAAAACATAGTAATCACCTGATTCCTCAGGGAGACATAGCTCACCTGGCACCTACGGGGATACTAGGGTTTGCCCGAGTCCATGGGGAAACCCCTTCTTCACTTTTCCCGACACAACGGGAAATTGGCATGACGCCCTGCGAACACGGCGGATCGCGTCCTTAAACCCATAACCCATAATCCATTTTTGACTTTTAAAGTCAGTCTTCTTTAGTGTGGCCTAACCAAGTTCGTTCATGACCGCGGGCACGGCTATTCGAATAGTTTTAACCCTCTGCAGAGGTGGTACGGCTTTACCCACATGATGTAGTTCACCCTGGGTATACTGGGCCCGTATACTGATAGGGCTAGTACAATGAGACTCTTCGCCGGTGTGAACCCAGCCATGAACCCGCCAGAAGGACATGTCCCAAACCTAGCTTGAGTCAGTATCATCGCTTGCAAGGAGATTGGTGTTCCAACTTTGTGGCGAACAATGCCTCGCTTACCCGCAGAATTTGTTCTCTACAGGAGCTACACCTCCATCTGCACACTTCTCCTTGCCTACGGGTTCATGCTAGTTCAGGCCGTGGGTACTATGTCAAGTCCTTCCCATAAAGGACATGTGGACGTACGGTAAGACTTGGCCAAACGGCACTTAAGCTCGGTCCTTAGGTGATCCGAGAGGGACTCCACACCATTCCCGTAAACGGGTAGCGAGAACCACGTCGGGCCTTACCTCGCTCTTTAACAAACTCCTTGCTTTCCTCCTGTCGACGAGTTGGACCTCGGACAGTAAGTAGGGGCACCCCGGGTCGGGAGACCGAGGTGCTAGGGGAAGACTTGGGGAACGAAGCCTAGTATTCGCGGGGTCCTATCCAACTACCGCCGAGAACACGGGAGTTCGGGCGAATGCGCAGTCGTAAAGCAGGTGTTCTCTCTTTTTCATATGGGTGCCAACTTGCCCTTATATAGGCAAAACCGGCTTACAAGTGCAAATACATCGCTACCCCTTAAAAGGTTACAATCTTTTTCTACCCTGTGTCACTGTACATCGGCCCAACACGTATTCTCCACCTCGCCGCTACCTACTATATGCGCCGGCATATTCCTAGATTCGCCTCGCCGGTACGGTGCGCCTCCGCCCTCACCGTCCTCTGGGCCCGCGCGTTGTCCCCGCCAGACGACCTCGCCTTCCCTTCCTTCTCGTCCTGGCCGAGGCGTCGCCCTACCTCGTCCTAGGCGGCCGACTTGCTCCCTGTCCCTGTACCTACGTCGCCCAATCAGGACGACTCCGCGCCGCCCGAAACCCTCCGAAGATCCCTACAAAACATGCTTGTTAAACATAATACGTATGGGAAACAGGGGGTACCTCGCCCCGAGGCCTCGGCCGGACTCCCCCAACACCCCCTTCATTACCGACCCGGATTAAAATCTTCTCCATTTTCATTTTTGATTTCACAAAACCATTTAAGGTAAAACATACCAACCCATGGCTATGCTACGTTCATACACCTCTGGACACGACGCTTCGTTTCTCAAAAGTTCACCACATGAAATATGGGGTGTTATCACCTTTTTATTTTTAAAACCCTAATTTCACTACGGCAGGGCTAAGCAAGTATATATGTATATACTCTACCCTAAGTTTCTGTTATTTCTTCCGAATTACGTAGTCCTTAGGGTGACAAGGTGTTACGGGTCGGACTAGGGTTTTCTAAGTGTCGGTCATAACTAGGCTACATAAAATAACGGGTATAAAACATAGCATGCATGTTTCGAAAACAAAATAGCATTTCGTAAACTTAGGTTACAACATGATCAAGGGTGGAGGGCTTGCCTGGCAATATTGGCCGGGTTCCGATCTCGAACTGGGTATGGTACTCGTCCGGGATCCTTCCGCGAGGTCACGTAACGTCGT
Organism: Stipa capillata; assembly: GCA_019208055.1. Lineage (NCBI taxonomy): Eukaryota > Viridiplantae > Streptophyta > Magnoliopsida > Poales > Poaceae > Stipa > Stipa capillata. The sequence goes on along the minus strand of JAGXJF010005077.1, from coordinate 24,810 downwards.
TTCTACACGTCGGAAAACACCAAATAAGAAACGGCGCGAGGAAGAACCAATTAAGAATCAACATATACATACATGTAAACCTAGAGTAGGTGTTCTGGACCTAGAAAGCTTTTAGGGTTTTTAAAAAAGGGGAGAAAAGAAATAACATCACCTAAATCAATGGTTTTGCAAGCCGAAAAACATGAACTTAGGTGACTAATAGCATATCAGCATTTGCGAGTTTTAGCCCTCATATATTAGTTAGGTCCGACCCAGAGGAATTTAATCATGCCAATCTGTTTTATAATGTCATATGAAAAGGTTTTAGAACAAAATTTAAAAAAATGGTTTATGAGTATATACTTACAAAAGTTGAAAGGATGCTGAGCCACTTTCAAAATGTATATATTTTTTTATTAGATAAAAGCTTTGAAGATTAAAGGTACTCTGAACCCTGCGAGTTTTATTTCATGCAAAAAGGGATTAACCACGTTACACCATGCTTAGGGAAAATGTAACACGCTAAATTTTGAATTGATTTCAAATTAAATAGTTTTACAAATTACAAGAGTTGTATCAAGGGGTAGGTTTTGATTTTCGATGACTGTGGAAAAAGAGTCACCACATTCGGAGTTACGACGAAGAATGTTCGGTTATTCGAAGATGGGCCAGAAGGGAAATGATGGCGTCTAAGGCGTACTTTGGAAATGTGTTTTCAGGGTTAGAAGGTGGCAGTGGAGAGAGAGCTCTTGGGTGTAGCAGAGAAGAATGAGGGGAAAGGGATTGCGCCGGCCTAGGAAAATGGGGGGGGGGCTCAGGGAGCTGCAGAGCAAAGGAGGAGAAGAGGTGGAGCTGCCGTGGTCGATAGAAACTGCCACGGTGGAGAAAAGGGCTGCCACGGCAGGGAGGAGTTGCTGCCGCGGCGGGAGAAAACTATCGCGGCGGGAGGAGCTGCTACCGCGGTGGGGCAAGTGACAGCGTGGGCTGCCGCGGCATGAGCCGGGTGGCCACGGTAGCTGCCGCAAGCTGCCACGGCAGGAGCGGAAAGCGCGGCGGCGGTGTGTCGGTGTTCACGGCAAGAGGAAAAAGGGGCTCATGCATGGCGGCTTGGAGTCCAGACGGAGGGCAAGGCGGTGAGGAGAGAATGGCAGGGGCTGACCCAACGGTGGCTAGTCGGAGGGAGGCGACCAGGCAGCAGCGGTTGGAACGGAGCAGCAGTGCGGCGCTGATTAGAGGCGCGTGTCAGCAGGGCGTACTGGGTTGGGCAACGGGATGGAGGAACCCCCAGCAGCTGCAGTAGTTCCCGGCGAAGCTGGCGCTGGTGGCTCTCATCGTGGCAGGGTTGAGGAAGTAATGGCCGGGCGACCACTCGGTGGGAATAGCAGGGAGTGAGAAAAGGGCTCTAGCGGCACTGCTTGCCAACGAATCAGCGGGTGGAGTGCAGCTCAGCCGGCGGCGGCGAGGCCTATGCTGGCGTCGGAGAGGCGAGGCTGAGCGCACCGGCGGTGCAGTGGCGTGGAGTAGCGCCGAGCAAGGAGAGGTCCAGAGGAGGGCGGTGCCTACGGTGACGCGCAGGTTGCCGAAGGGCCCGATGGCCAGACTGGGTGGCGGCGGCGCATTGCTGGACTGAGCAAAGGAGAGGAAAGAGGAGCTTGGGAGCAAGGAAGATTGGGGAAGTGAGCTGGTTGTTGCTGATGTGCTTGAGCAGCTCAGAAGCTCAGGGAGAGTAGACACTGAGGGAAGAGGAGAGGAGCAGCCTCAGCTAGATTTGCAGGGAGGCAAGGAGCTGAGGAGAAGGGGAATGGAGGTATCGTGGAGCTGCTCGGCTGGACTGAAGAAAAGGAGCTCGGATTGAGAGAGAGCAACTCGGTTGCTGGAAAAATAGTTGGGGTGATGAAGTGCTCAAGCAAGCCAGAGTAGCTCAGCTGCAGCTTGGCGTTGGAAGCTTGGGAGAAGATTAGAAAGGAGCTGGGGAAGAGAGTGAGCTCGTGCTGATTGGGGGGGGGGAGGCAGCTCAGGTTGGAAATGGAGATGTGGGGAAGAAAAGCAGAAGGGAGAGCTCAGGTATGGCTGTACCTAGGAGTAGAGTAGGTAGGCATAAAGATGAGGGGGCAGGTGAGTCGCACTATACAGCACAGAGGAGAGTTATGTGCTTTTCTTTCTTTTACTGCTATGGGAAAAAGGTGGCGTGCTGGTTCAGGGGAACAATCTGCCTTGGTGCGCATGGCGTGCAGCAGAGAGAAGAAAAATTCCAGGGAGTAAGAAGCTGGAGTAGCCTGGTAGCTCGGGTAGCAGTTGGGGCTATGCTGTAGCTTGGTTTGAAGTTGAGGAGCAGAGAGGAGCAAAAGAGTAAGGACAGGGAAAGGATAACACTGCACGGCAACTTTGCTTGGAGCATATTGACACGGCTCAAGGTGTGGCAGGATTGACAGAAAAGAAGTAAAGGAGATTGGCACGGTAAAGAAACTGCCCCTTGATAGACAACCTTTGCAGGAAGTGAGGGAGAAGACGGAGGGGAGCACCTAGGATTTTTCCTGAAATTTTACCATGAGTTCAGGTGATGGTTTCATGGAAAAAGGTTTTTAGGGCAGAGATAATTCATAATGTTCATTCAAGGTTTTGGACTAAAGATGCAGATATTCTTACATATTTGGGTTCCTGAAACATTGGGGAGTGTTGAATGTCTTTTGGAGATTTTTTCTGAGAAAACTTTGGAGGGGTTGTAGTTCAAGGCTCAATATTTGATTTAAAATCGAATGCGAAGTGGTTAGTAACATTTGCACGGACCTCAAGGTATCTTTATAGAAATATGTTAGGAAGGGTCTCAGGATATTTCTGGAGTTTTTATAGGACGCATGGCATTGGGGATAAGTATGGTAAATGGTAATTAGGGTTTGGACTATAGTAAAGGAATAATGGATAGATGGCAACAGGACAAATGGTTATTTGGTAGAAATAAAATAGGATGGATATTATTTCCTAGCATGGCAACATGCTAGGGGTGAGAAGATATTCGAATGACATCTGGTAAGGGGATAGATAACCATGGTGGTTAGGGTTTTACCGAGAAGACGAAATCAAGGCTTGGAGTGTATGTGTCCACATACACTTGGGAAAATTTAAGCGTATTAGGGGTTTGCATGTGGGTGGAATGGACATGCAAAGTTACAGTGAGTTGGAGTTTGCATGATGCCACTGGTATATGCATATATATGCATGGGATTGTAGCAGAGTTGAACAACGAATTAGGGTCTTGCTCTGCCACTTGGAAAGAAGGGGTTAGGGTTCGCATATGGGCGTATACCGGAAAGCGGTATATATGTGCACATACTCATGGTAGGACGGGGCGGAGTAGATGGTGGGATTTCAAGTCATTCGGAGAAGATTCAGGACGGGTATATGTTTCACTTTTGTAGAAGTACCATGTGGGCACTTTGCGGCAGATGTGGGTTTAAGGTGGCACCGGCTAGATAGAAGGGGGAGGGATGCCGAAGATATGTTTGTGGCAGGAATGCAAGGGCGAATGGCCCCGCATGGAGACAAGGTGTAAGGCAAGGTTTGAACTACTTGCCGGACAGAGTTTCGACAAAGCAGAGATCAAGGGAACAGGAACAGAGGGGAGAGGTTTTGATTGCCTTGCTTTAGGGTTTTAACAGAAGCATGATTTGAATAAAAGTTTTAATTTGGTGTATTTTAATCAGCATTATTATCAAAAAGTTTTTGTTGGCCCTAATTTTTGGGTTTCAGAAAATTAGGGTGTTACATTGACCGGCGAGGGTTGATGAACATGTGGCTTATTGATTCCGGGTGTTCACGCCACATGACCAGAAGCTCCAAATGGTTCACCTCCCTCAACAAGGCATCTCGTGATGAGTTCATCACTTTTGGAGACAACTCTCATGGGCGCGTGACACACAAGGGCATGGTACGCGTCAACAACAACAACATCCTCAAGGATATTGCTCTAGTGAATAAACTGAAATACAATCTCATCTCTGTTTCACAGCTTATTGATGATGATTATGAGGTTTGTTTCAAAAAGAATGGGTGTCACGTTCTTGACTCTTCTGGTGCACTTGCTTTTGGGATTTCTCGCCCTGGTAGAGTCTTTGCAGCTGAGTTTAGTTCTTCTGAGTCTAGGTGCTTTCTTGCAACTAGTTCTTCAGTTCTTCAACTTTGGCACTGATGTTTGGGGGCATGTTGGTTTTGATCATTTGACAAGAGTTGGTAGCCTTGACCTTCTGAGAGGCTTGCCCAAACTCAAACCTGTCAAGGATTTGGTATACGCTCCATGTCGGCATGGCAAACAAGTTGCTGCTTCCCATCCACCCGTCAATCAAGTGAAGACCAATGGACCCGCTCAATCTTTACACATGGACATTATAGGTCCAGCTCGGGTCCGATCGGCGAGTGGAAAGTGGTATGTTCTTGTCATAGTTGATGACTACTCTAGATACTCTTGGGTGTTTTTCATGGACCATAAATATGAATCATTGAGTTTTTTTGAGATTTATGTTTGAGGCTTTTAAATCTCTTTCGTGGTGCATTGAAAGGTGTTTAAAGTGATAATGGTTTAGAATTCAAGAATGCCTCATTCGCAAACTTTCTTGCTGATCGCAGCATCGAGCATCAGTTCTCCACTCCACGCACCCCTCAACAAAATGGTGTTGTGGAGAGGAAGAATACGACTTTAGTTGAGATGGCTAGAACAATGCTTGATGAATATGGCACATCATGACGGTACTGGGCTAAGGCTGTTAGTACTGCTTGCCATGTGTCCAACCGTGTGTTTCTGCGAGCTCTCTTACATGTGACATCTTATGAGCTTATGTTTGGGAAGAAGCCAAATGTGTCTCTCACATGAAGGTTTTTGGTTGCAAATGTTTTATCCTAAAGAAGGACCTTCTTGACAAGTTCGAGTCACGCACTTCTGATGGTATGTTGCTAGGCTACCCTGGACACTCAAATGGATATCGTGTGCTTAATCTTGAAATTAACACCATTGTGGAGTATTGTGATGTGACTTTTGATGAGGCTAGTCTAGCTAGACCCGATCTTTCAGGTTCTCCACAAGAGTCAGAGTCAATATTCCAGGAAGAATATGAGTTGGACAGTGACGTGGGCAGTGCCCCCATTTCTCATGTGCAAGCTGTGGATCCTCTGGTTACTTCTCTAACTATAGTCGAGGGTCCTATGTCCACTACTTCCTCTTCGGTAGTGGTACCCGCCCCATCGGTAGCTCAGCTTCCTACCTCTCTTTCAGTTGAGGTAGAGGCTGCTAAAACTACTTCCACAAGAGCTCCGGATTTGATCGAGGGTCCTCAACGTACTCAAAGGGATCACCCTTCAACACAAATAATCGGTTTACATCTTTGAGCGTGTAACATGCTCCAGGTCAATTCTTTCCTTAGACTTGGCACATTCTACTTTTGTTGCTTCTTTTGAGCCCAAAGATATATGTCATGTACTTTCTGATGATAGTTGAGTCAATGCCATGCATGAGGAATTAGAGGATTTTGAGAGGAACAAGGTTTGGGCGCTTGTAGAGCATCCACTTGATCACAATGTCATTGGGACCAAGTGGGTGTTTAAGAACAAGCAAAGTGAGGATGGTATGTTGTTCGCAACAAGGCTAGACTTGTAGCTCAAGGGTTTAGTCAAATAGAAGGCTTTGATTTTGATGAAACATTTGCACCTGTTGCTCGCTTGGAGGCTATACGCATTTTGCTTGCATTTTCTACTTCCAAGAGATTTAAGCTTTATCAGATGAATGCTAAAAGTGCATTTCTAAATGGTTTCATTGAAGAAGAAGTCTATGTGAAACAACTTCCAGGATTTGAAAACCCTAAATACCCTAATCATGTATACAAACTGTCTAAGGCTCTCTATGATCTTAAGCAAGCTCCTAGAGCTTGGTATGATAGACTTAAGAGCTTCTTGATCTAAAATGGTTTTGAAATGGGTAGGGTAGACAAGACCTTGTTTCTTCGTAGGCGTGGCAATGACCTACTGATAGTGCAAATCTATGTGGACAACATAATCTTTGGTGGCTCCTCTAATGCACTTGTGTCCAAGTTTTCTGAGATGATGAGCAGGTAATTTGAGATGTCCATGATGAGTGAGCTTCAATACTTCTTGGGGTTGCAAATTAAACAGACAAAGGAAGGCACCTTCGTTCATCAAGCCAAGTACACCAAGGATCTCTTGAAGAAGTTCGGGATGAGCGATGCCAAGCCGCTTAACTCACTGATGTCAACTGCCACATCTCTTGGTCCTGATGATGAAGGAGAGGCGGTGGACCAGAAGGAGTTCAGAAGCATGATTGGCTCACTCCTCTACTTGACAGCGACAAGACCTAACATCCAGTTTGTCTGCTTGTGTGCGAGGTTCCAAGCCTCACTGAGAGACTCCCACCGGCAAGTTGTGAAGCGCATCGGACTTTGGTATTCTTGCTCTTTTGTTCTTGGGCTTGGGGTTTTTCAGATGTAGATTTTGCCGGGTGTAAAAGAGACCGCAAGAGCACTTCTGGTACTTGTCACTTTCTAGGCACTTCTCTTGTTTCATGGTCTCTAGAAAACAATCATCCGTTGCATAATCCACTGCTGAGGCTGAGTATGTTGCAGCTGCAAGTAGTTGTAGTCAAATTCTTTGGATGATCTCCACTTTGTAGGATTTTGGGTTGACCTTTGTTAGTGTTCCACTTTCTGTGATAACACTAGTGCTATTAACATTGCTAAGACCCCGGCGCAACACTCTAGAACCAAACACATAGATGTGCGATTCCATTTTCTTAGAGATCATGTTGAGAAGGGTGATGTAGTGCTCAAGTTTGTTGATTCTGAAAATCAGCCTGCGGACATTTTCACTAAGCCCTTAGACTCTACACGATTTTGTGCACTTAGAGGAGAATTGAGGATCATACATCCCCACGGGCTGGTGTGAGAGGGAGTTTTCTTTTCTGCATCATATTGTAACATAGTGCATTTGCATCATTTGTGATATATCATGTGCACTTTGCATTTCAAGAGCTTTGTCTATTATCCTTAATGTGACAATGACTACTTAGAGTTTGCTATATGCTAAGACTTGATTGTCTAGCTCATCTCTCCATGATTTGGCATGTGTCCTCAAGAATTTGCAAAGCTAGCTTGATTGGAGAAATAACTTGAACTAAATTCTTGATCTTTTGATGAGTTGCTCACTAGAAAATCCTCTATCTTTGAATCTTCTCATGTATCTAGTATTGCAACTATGATCTCTGTCTTGACTGGTCAAAGATAGGACTTCATGGTATCTTGATAAGGACCGCTAGTGACTTGATATGCTTAGGCTTTTGTGGCTCGGGTTGGAGAATGCTTATTGTCATTAAGAGTCAGTAGTTTTGCTCTCCTTGAAATCTACCATTTGCTAAAGTAAAAGTGCTAAATCAAAGATGAACCACTCAAGGCACTTGTTCGTGCAAGAGGTAGTGTTTTGGTTGTGGCTAGTCTAAATAATCATATAAAAACAGTATAAAAATTCTCAGGATGAATCACTCAGGATACATCCTCGTGCAGGGGGTTGTATTTTGCTTGTGTCTAATCCTTTTAAACATGTGATTGGTTAATCTAGCATGTGGAAGAGCGTTTTGGTCCTAGTCTTGATTGGTTGTCCTCCTAGTCTTGACTTGGCGCTAGGTTGTCATGCTTCATTCAAGCTTATATTTTTGCTAGTGTGACCACCTAGTTTGGAACTCATCATTAGTAAAAATTTTAATTATGCTAAGAACTTAAGATGGTAGCTTCTTTTCTTGCTATACATGTCTTTTTATGGATTGAGGAGTTTTTCTGTGGCATATTAGCACCTTTTGTGTCTATTTTGGATAATTCTCAAAGCTTGCTAAAAATTAAAAAATCAAAAACTTCCATTTCGCGTCATGTATACATGCTTATGCTTGATATTCATACACTGCATAGTCAAAGGGGGAGACATGAAGCCCCTTGATGATTATAGTGCCAAAGGGGGAGAGAAAGTTCAATCATAATTTTGGCATATCTTTGCAAGATGGGCATGTGTGTACATTTCTTGTTGGAGTAGAGATCATATGCATAAGGTCTATAGGAGTGAGGGGGAGTTCTAGAGACATTATTTTTGCCTACACTTACATATTTGGTTTCTACTCTTTCAGACATTCACTTGGCCTGGTGCTTGTTTTGTCTTTCCTTTGGCCAAGTGTGAATTCTTGCAACAAGTTTGTTTCCAAACATTCCAAAACCAACTCCAATTTGATTGATTTGAGATGTTGGCAATATATTCATCAAGGGGGAGATTGTAGAACCTAGATGGAGTTGTACTGCTTCTCTAGGTTTCAGATGATGAATACTTTGCCACAGAGTTTGTTATTGGAGTTGAATATTAGGTTGCAAGAATTCAATGTTTACTTTTGAAATGTGTATATCCGATGTTCCGGTATTCTGATCAGAACATCTGATATATTTCAGAAGATCCGATCTCGACCATGTTTTTTAGCGCTCTGGAAAAACAGAGGTTCCGGTTTAATGATCGAAAATTCTGATGTGTTTCGGTGTTTCGGAAGTTCCGAGTTTGAATTCAGAGGTTCGGACTTTCATTTCCGGAAGCTCCGAGGTTTTCTGAAAGCTTCGAGGTCTGTGCGAACCGAATGGTCAGATGTGTTTCGGAAGTTCCGAGTTTGAATTCAGAGGTTCGGACTTTCATCTCCAGAAGCTCCGAGGTTTGCGGGAAGCTTTGAGGTTTGTGCGAACCTGATGGTCCTATATGATTTGGAAGTTCCATGGTTGAAGTCAGAATTTCTGAGCTTGAAGTCGGAGGCTCCAACTTCCATTTTGGAGGCTCTGAGTTCAGGTTCTGGACTTGACGTTTGTGACTGCCCGGCGGATTTCCAGATCGTATGTGCGGAGTCGGAATTGAAGTTGGAGGCTCCAACTTTCAATTCTGGCGGGACCAAGTTCAGCGTCTAGACTTGGTTTTCAGATCGCATATGGGAGAACCAGAGGTTTTGTTCCAGGAACCAGATGCTCCGATTGTGAAAACTTTTTGACCATAAGTTTTTCTGATAAATTAGAGTTTGGTCAATTTGTCTCGTAAAAAATTGATGGAATTGATTTCTCGACTAACTTGGGTCAAGTAGAAAACTTGTGCTCGCAACCGGTTTGCTTGTCTACTAGTGTGCAGGGTAAATGAGTGCGATGGTGGTTCGGTCACGAGAATCGGCATGATGCCTGGAACGCAGAGATGGCGATCAAGTTGGTGGTGACGACATCGGGCGGTTCAAGACGGAGCCTTAGCGGACAAGGCAAAGATGGAGACAAGACGTGAGGACCAAGTTGGTGCGATGGCACTTTTGTAAAAGTGCAAACACCACCGAAGCAAAATCAAAGAAATCGCGACAGCGGCCAATGATGTGGTTTAGGATTAGGCTTGCGGTGGTAAGGAGGTTTGAGGGTGGATAGGTGGCTTAGATGCTTTGGGATGCGTGCTAAGATCCCTATGCCCTAAGGTGGGCTTTGAGGCCCAAGTGGAGAGGGGTATGCCCCTTCCATTATAAATAGGAGATGGTGGGTTTCTAAAACCATAACATTTGGGCAATCCTTTGTAAGAGCTGCTCAAGAGAGCTTTGGCCTAAGTTGAGAGGTTTTTAAAACATCAAGAAAATCAATACAAGAAGCATTCCAAGAAGAGAGTATGTGTTCTTGAGTTTCTCTCTCTCTCTCTCTCTCTCTCTAGATTTTTGTTTTCTTGCCTTTCTCTTTTTGAGATCTCTTGGATATGGCAAGTTAGTGATGAAAGATCATGTTCATGTTAATTCCATCCTAGCATACCCGAAGAATCTCTCATTCCCATCTTGATTTCAGATCTATATTGGAGGAAAGACAAGTTCTTGGGGTTCTCAATTTTGATTCTCTTTGAGGTTTCAATCTTGTCTTTTGGGGTTTGGAATATGTTGGTAGGATATGTGAGATGATTTTGTGTTAATTCCTTATCAACATACTTTACAAGGTCCTAGGAATCACGGATTTGATTTTTGCTCATTTTATTAGCTAGGGCTGATTTTTGAACTTAGAAAACAACAGATAGGACATTGGTCTTTTCTCTTAGCACAGACAAGCTTTTGACATGATTCCAATTGGAATAGCTTCGTAAGTCTCATGTCTAGCACCGTGCAAAGTTTCGTTCAATTCTGGTGGGTAGATCAAAATTTGCGAATGTTTTTCCGAGCGATAGTCTCTGGTTTTGCCAATATCGGAAGCTCCGACTTCCTCGCTCTGGAAGTTCCGATCCACATCTGAAGTTCCGACCCGGAAGTCAGAAGTTCCGATTTTTCCAGATACTTCAGAAATAGGGTCACTTCGGAACTTCCGGTAAGGTCGGAACTTCCGATATTTCTACTCCAGAACTTCCGATCTGTCTGATTTGGCTGCACTGATTTTGATTGTTTTTGTCGATGGTTTTCTGCTGCATTCTCTGATTTGAATACGTTGCATTGTGTTCTTGTTTTCAGAAGAAAAAGTTGAAACCGACATTCACCTTCCCTCTGTCAGAAGCCACTGTTCCAACAATGGGGAATACTTGAATAATAGTGTTTCATGCTATTTCAATCATCAAAATGAACCTATTTCCTATTAGTTTACATGCTTTTTTCTCTCTAGAAATTATGCACATTTCTTATAGTTCCTTCGTTTCAGAATACATCATGAACCTCACAACTCCTACCTTCCTTCCTTGTGCCCCATCTATACAACTATCGCCAACCTGCATGTTTATTTTTTTCAAAATTGTTCCCTCCACCCTTATTCATCGGTCAAAGAAATCTAATCTTACACCTAGATGAACATTAGAGGGAAAATATTCAAAGGGGAAACAGACAAGCTATGATAAAAGAAGAAAAAGATATCATTTGTACAGGAGAGATTGCAGATTGAACTTTTGGTAATGAAAAAATTAATAAATATGTCCTATGAATTCTTAATTTATTGAAAATTGAACTTTAACTGGTCTCCAGATTGTTGTGGCGCCATCCATCTTCTTGCCGAAGATGGACTACTGTAGCGACCAAATCTTAAGACACGAGATCAGTGAGGATCATCATGGATAAATCGGTTTTCTTCTCATACATGCATGCATATCGATAGTCTAAAAATGATTTAGATTGAAAACTCAAACCTGTACCGACTAACAATTTAAAATATGACGTGGAAGCAACCTTAAGCAAAACTCTAAACCAAAACTTCATTTAATTTTACTTTAGTGATCTTTATAAGTTTAAATATGCCAGCAGAGTTATATCCAAAAATTTTCAAACTAATTGTAACTAATTTCCCTTCTAGTCAATGCTTTCCCAAAATCTTGTCCTTACAGATGAAATTGGAATGAGTAAACCAGATGAACACACCTTTCTTCAATCAAGCTAAAATTTGAACTTCTTCTTGTCCAAAAATCTAATTCTAAAACAGCAAAGAAAACAGAAAAAATAAAAAATACCTTACCTGCCTGTGGGGCCCACCACAGGGCCCTCCTTCCACGTAGCAGGCAGCTCACCATCAGCACCCTTCCCTCTCTCCCCTTTCTTTTCTCTCCTGTCGATATCCCCAAGGCAGCACCCCCTCCCCATTCTTCTCCCCATTTCTTCCGCACGCCAGCGCAGCGCCGCCCCCATCTTCCTTAACTAGCAGGCCGCGCCGCAGCTCCTTTTGCCATGTCTTCGGACACGCGCCGCCTCCACGCGCGCGCATCCCCGGCTCCCCTCGCCGCGCGCCGCTTCGCACACCCCGCCGGCCACGCCACCGCGCCTCGCCTCCCCTCGGGTTCGCCCCAACACAAGCCGTGGAGCTCCGCCGCAGGCCACGCCGCCCCTGCCTCTGAGCCTCGGCCGCGCAGGCCACCGCCGTAGCGCCCCCTTCAACCCCGGCCCCGACCTCAGCTCCCCCACGCCGGCGTCGGACCACGTTGCCCCGCGCAGGTCGCCTCCTCGCCGTCGGGTCTTCCTCGCCGCACCCGCTGCCGCCGCCTAGGGCAGTTGCTACCGCCGTACCTAGCTCCGTGCGCCGCACCGCCTCTCAGCTCGTTCCCACTAGCGCCAACCGTCGCCTCAAGCCTTGCTCGCCGCCGTGTTCGCCAGCGCCAAAACCGAGCGCCGCCACCACTGAGCTTCATCTCGTCGTCGTCTCCGACCGCCCAAACTTCGCCTCGTCGGCATCTCCGATCCAAGCCGAGCAACGACGTCGCGCTGCCACCTCCGTCGCCATGCTCGGGAGTAGCCTCGCCCATCGGAGCTTCCCACCGCCACCGACGGGGTGAGCACTGCTCGCTTTCAACCATCTCCAATCCCCCCCCTTTTGCTTCTTGCCGTTCTCTCGAGCTCGCCATCGAACGAGCTAAGCAACTGACTGAGATCCGTTGGTAGTTGATGATTAATCTAAGTAGAGGTTAGTCAATCAACGTCATAACGTCCTAATGAGCACTGCTAGATTTTTGCTACCATCGTTAACAGTGGCGGATAGTCCTAACTGGCCCTTTAATTAACACCACAGCTGGTTAAGGTTAAGTGAGCAACAGCTGGGCTCTAATGACAGTTAATTAACTTACCTAGTGACTGTTCTATCCGGTTAAGGAAATTGCCCATGTTGGCATTTTAATACCTCACAGTTAAGTGTTTGCTGTTGTTTAGCACAGTTAGTACCTTGATGATTAAACAATATTAAAACATACTTAACACACTAATGCTACAGCTAATAATCTGGCGGTTATATAGTTCGTAATCAGTTTTCCAACACACTCAATGTCTTGTAGTTTCGGTTCATAGAAACACAATCACCCCATGCTGAACACAGGTAAGACAATAATGGTTAAACTTCACACTTGAATCCTCCTTATATAAGTCTAAAGGTTAGCGGTGGATACTTACCAGGGAAACCTCATACGTCATATGTGCATGAGCTTAAATGAAGAGAAAAGAACTAGTTATTAAGTGGAGGGTAGAATTTCTGAAAGGATAACTTCTCGAACCCACATGTTAAGTCCTTAGTTAAGCACCACCCAAGTTAAGATAGTGGTCTTATTATTTGATAAATTATCTGATGAACCTGCAGTAGTAATAAGACCATGTTTAAACGAACCCTGGTTGGAGAAGATGTTCGGTCGATATATGCTAAACATGAGTTAATTAGCGCAGGATAACCTTTAGCCCATGCAGCTACCATACTCATTAAATATGTGTTCGGTTAAGGCACGAATTGATCAATTTGAAGCACTAATTACTGCACTCAGTGTTAAGTAGTTTCATTACCAGCAATTCGTACAATCTTTGATTGTCAAGTTTAGGTTTAGACAAGTTTAGTTTCCCTTTAAAACAACTAATGCCACTGGTTACTTCCCAGGTGAACATGCATTAAGACATTAAGTGAATATCCGAACACTTGATGTTAAAAAGACCTTATCTATTAATCGGTGGTTTATGGTTAATAATTAAAATGATGATGATTAGTTATTTTCATGCATGGCGTGTTTGATCAATTGTCTAGCACCGTTCAAGGTTTTTTTTTCCCGATACCATGAATTGCCTTCCGACAACCTAGATGTTCTCAGTATGCATTATCTAACTATATTAGTTCAACTCTGTAACAATTTCTTCCAATGATAAATGGACCCCATCTTTATGTAAGTGTTGTTCCATATACGAACTAGAACTTGCGGGTAAACTTTTATAATGTCATTGTTATCTAGGATGCTACAGTTGAAAACTTCAAAAATGACCAAACTACCCTTTTTGCTTATTATTGAAATATGCATACTAGAGAATCTAGCTTAACAATAGAAATGCAAATGCTTAGTACTATAATCCACCTAATAACTAGTACCTAAACATGTCATCATGCTTTATTGGTCAGGGTTAGGAATAACTTTGATACTACAAATCAGTTCCAAATTTGACCTTTAACCTTTAAAACCACCATAACTTGAGATCTACACGTCCAAATCAAATGATTTAAATTACGTTAGCTCCGTAATAACATTTAATATATATTAAGAGGCATTGCATACACAAATTCATATTATTTCTTGCTGGTATTGATTGCATATCTCTTTCCGTCGTTTTTTCTCCTTTTTGGCGTTCTTATTATTAGAACCGGACGACGAGGAGTATCACGAAGGTGAACCTCAGTGTAATCAAGGGTTTTGACCAGCAAGGCAAGCTCTGCAAAAGCTCGCGAGATTCCTAACTCTTAAGTTGTGGTTCTGAATGAGTGATGTATGATTGCTTGTTATTTTCTGCTCATACCTGTGATGTTGGTTCTACTAGCATGAGTAGAGTGTTATAGCTGAGGCCCTGTGGTCGAGTGGATCTTGGAAAGTTGGGATGGGGTGTCACGGATGAGTCGAGGATCGAGGTAATATGCACCCCAGTCGTCTCTAGTCGGTTCCTGCAGGGCCGAAGACGAGGTGGCATATGTACCCTAGTCATATCCCCAGTCGATTCCGGGCGTGACACTACCTGTGGTCATGGTAGTCGAGGGTCGAGGTAATATGCACCCCAGTCGTCTCTAGTCGATGCCTGTGGGGTCGAAGACGAGGTGGCATATGTACCCTAGTCGAACCCCCAGTTGATTACTGTATTCGGTTATGTCTAGATTCGAAGGTGGAGGTAGATGTCCTACCCCAGTCGTCCTCTAGTCGAATCAGATTTTCAGTTCTGTCAATTGGCTATGTCTTGGTGGACTAGCTAGAGATTGACTTTATGTTTTGTTGACTTGTGATGATTATTATGGATAATGCATGGATGATTCACTTATTATTGTTGACTTGAGATGATTGGTTTATCATGCTCATGAATCGTCATTACGTTATTCATTCATGTTTATGCCATGTTTAATCTGGTAATGATGCTATGTTTACTTGTATGATAAAGCTTATTCTTTGCCGTGCTTAAGTAAGTTGGGATGAGCCTACAAAGCATCTTGCCAATACGAAAGTACTGAAGGAATTCGATTCCTAATTGTTGCAGGTGAACCTTCGGTAGGAGGATACGTCAATGCTGCAAATGCTGTTTCTAATGCTTAGCTTGCTTAGGTTTGCACCTTAGGTCAACAAGGGGTTATGGGTACACTTTTGAAGATGGTTGTGGTAGCCATCTCGGGTATTTTAATATGTTTCCGCTGCTGCCCTTGTTGCTATTTTGGTGTTTATCGACCTTCGGGTCAAGTTGTATGTAAAATAAATACTGCCTCGAGTATGGGATGTGTTATAATTATCTGGTAATCCTGCTCTAGTAGAGTTTTGTTGTGATATTGAGTTGTTATTGTGGCTGCCCATACACCATGCGTGTATGAATTGAAGTGTATGGGTTAGTCGTGAAAAATTAGTGTTGTTCTCCCAGTTCGGTTAGCGGGACGATGTTCGGTTGAGTGACCCGCCAGCTGAGATGCGTTGGCCGGCTGGGCAGGGTGTGGGTAATGGTACCGGGCCTTCGGGTGACTCACCAGTCTCCGGACTGGGTTAGAGTGAGGGTACCATTGCCGGGCTCCTCCGAAGTCGTTGTGTTGATCGAACGCGAGAAAGACGCTAAGTCTTCACCGGACTTCGGGAATCGTATGTGGCTTTTGGAAGTTTGATCGCTTTCGGCCGGCTTGACCAACGGTGAAGGCATACGACATTGGTAAGCGTATGGTGCGTTGGTCAGGTGTCGGACCACTCCGCCTCGGTGTGTACGGCGCAGGTACCGTGCCACCAGGTCGACTGGGTTACTCGGTCCTTGGCGATCATTCGTTCCTTAAATCATATGTGATTCCGAGGTCCTGACAACTACCCTATTCATGGCGACTGCATCACATGTGTGCTCCTCCTCGTAGTGACTTGCCTTTTGTGATTTTGGTGATATCTGTCTTTAGTGACTAGTGAGCTATCTCTTTCGGACTATCGTGAATTCTTCATCCCTCCACAAGAACATTGTCTTAGGATACATTGCCCATCTGAGCCATGTATCTGGTGAAGCTTGCCATCAGGAATAAATACACATCACATGGCTTGAGTGATATTAAGCAAGGGCTCATCACTGATCCCGTTCTCGCCTTGTGCTACCCATAGAGTCTGCCAAGAGAGTGTCCAATGGAACTATTATAGTGATACGTAACTGACAATCAAGTTTATTGTCCCGAGATGTGAAGATTGAAAAACCTAGTTGCGGTCTTTGTCTTTTTTCCTTCAAAAATTAGGTATTCATATGTAAGTCACACGGTGTAAACCTTAATACCATATAGCTTCTTTAAAAAGATAAAACTTGAATATTATTATGTTTGAAAATTTCAATGGAATGCTCCGTTTTATTTTGATTTTTATACAATACCCCATCATATGTTCCGGTTCCGGTAAAATAACCTTGTAATATGGATATTTTATCAAAAATAAAATAAGACAAAATATTTTATAAATTCGTATAACCCAGCAGTGTGTCACGAAAAAACCCACGAACCAGAATCCCACCGGTCTCATCCGACCGCTCCACCGGTCTCCGCTCCGAATCCGAGTCCTCCCAGAATGCCTTCCCCCCACATCTCCCCATCCCCATCCACTACAAGGATACCCCCTATAAAGCAACACATATTCTACAACGTTTTGACTATATGTTGCAAAATTCACAATAGATACGCATATAAGCGGTGCAGCATATGCGTTGCAGACTTGCAGCTCGTGACCCTATTGTAGTATATAGATTGCAACAGATCTTATATGTTGTCATGTATTGGTTGCAAATTATATCTGTTATAAGACTGCAAAATATACATAACTAAAAATAAAAATTAATTAGACACGCAAGTACACATAAGGAATGTGGCACGAAAATCTATGCTAACCGTCCAAGCAAAACCAAATCGCGCGAAGTCCCTCTCTTTTATTCTCTGATCCAGATTGATATTCGCCTTCATATCCGGATCGATCTAGGTCTCTCCCTCCAAACTACGACACAAATCAATCATCCAATCTCCTCTCGTTAAACCTGAGACTGACCTCCGAGGTAACCCTCCCTCCCTTCCTCCTTCCTGTCTCCTCTCATCCAGTCACCTTATTCGTGGGCACCTCGAGACATAGGCCGTGGGATGTAGGGGGATTTGGTAGAGGATGAAGGGGATGGATCGTCAGATAGGAGAGATGGATCCATTCCCCCTGTCTTTGCGATCAAATCATCTGAGAGAGAGGAGCTTCGGGCTTGTTACAATTTCAGAGCTGTACTGTACCACCTCAGTGGTGGCGGTACTGTCGACATGCCTTGACAGTTTCAGAGTTCTGGCTTTAACAACAACCTACTGTATTACCTTGATTAAACTTCTTGTTGACTTCCATTTCTTTCCTTAACACGTGAATGCCTCTCTGTTTAGCCTCTCTGTTTCCTGGAAGATCATGCTTTTGTTTTATTTTGCTCGAGTGTTTGTTGTGTTCAGCTCAGCTCAGCTCCTTGCCGGTTTCAGTCAACCAAGAAAGAAACAATCTGGTTGCCTGTAGCCTGAACCAAAGATATATTCAGATGATTTCACTAGTTTTGTAGCCTAAATAACTTGCAATCATGTTTGCCTGTAGCCTGCAATTTATGAACTAGAAACAAGTATACATTTCTTATGTATTGTCAAAAAATGATATAATGTGAATTTCTGTTGTACGATGATAGGAACTTAAATCGCAAATCAGATATTTACAAGCTAAGCTTTTGCAATTCTTTCATGGTTACAACTGCAGTAATATTTGTTATTTTTATGCAGTGTGCAATGGATTTAGAATCCACCAAATTACTATTGTGATTTCCTAGAGAAAGTACACAGTACTCAGCTGGTGTAGATGAATTTCTGGAGTTTGCATATAAAGATATACCAGCAGATACAATGATCCGATGTCCATGTGAAGATTGTGTTCACACTTTAGTACTATCAAGGATGATGTCCGTGGCCATTTGATGTGGAATGGAATGCTTCAGAGCTATGACAAATGGGTTTTTCACGGTGAGTCTTCATTAGAACACAATGATGATCAACAACCACAACCTGAAACTGAAGGAAATGCTAATATGCATGAAATGATTATGGATTCAATTAGGAAAATATATGATGGTGATGTGCCTACGAGTGATAGCTACAGATTTTTCAAATCCACTTCCAGATGGAGCAACTAAAGAAGTAGAAGCATTGTACAAATTAATTCAAGATTCAGAGAAGCCTTTGTGGCCAGAATGTGAATTATCTCAGCTATCCTTACTTGTGCTTTTGTTCAATACAAAATCCATGAACAAATGGTCTGATAAGTCATTTGGAGATCTACTTAATATTCTGCACATGGCTATTCCAAATGGAAAAGATCTGCCCCAAAACTTTACGAGGCCAAGAAGATCATATCGAAGTTTGGATTAGGATATCAAAAAATTCATGCTTGCCCAAATAACTGTCAATTGTTCTGGAAAGAGACAGAAAATGATGATTTTTGCTCTAAGTGCAAGGCTTCTAGGTGGAAAGATAAAATGCCCGAAACCAAGTTAACTAAAAAGGAAAGAAAGAGAGCTATGCCAATGAAAGTTCTGAGATACTTTCCAATCAAAGAGTGGCTGAAAAGGATATTCATGTGCAAAGAAACAGCAACTCTAGCTCGATGGCACGATGAAGGGCGCACCAAGCAGGATGGAGTGCTACGGCATCCAGCAGATTTCGAGGCATGGAAGAAATTTGATGAGAAGCATGGATTTGCAGATGATTGTCGTAATATTCGATTTGGCCTAGCAACTGATGGATTTAATCCATATGGGGATGATGAGCAATAGCTATAGTTGTTGGCTAGTTGTGCTACTCATGTATAACCTGCCTCCATGGCTATGCATGAAGAAATCTTATCTGTCGTTGCCTTAATTATTCCTGGACCTAGGAGCCCTGGAGATAAGATTCATGTCTTTATGCAGCCTCTTTTAGAAGATTTGAGAGATCTATTTGTGAATGGGATGACAACCTATGATGCATCCCAACAGAGAACATTTAAACTCAGAGCAGCTGTCTTGTGGACCATAAATGACTTACCAGCATTAGGAATGCTTGCTTCATATATGGTGCATGGAGATTATGCTGTCCACCTTGCGGTGCAAATGTATGGACCAAGCGCTTGAAATATGGCAAGAAAGCTTGTTTTATGGTCACCGGCAATTTCTGCCACCTGATCATGAATTTCGTAATGATGCTTCTGCTTTGATGGAACAACTGAGAATAGAACAGAGCCTATAAACGTATTCTGCAAAGTTATTCATGCTATAAAAGCTCCCGATGGATATTGTGGAATATATCAAAATGTGTGAATTGTATGAAGGAAAAATTCATGGGCTCAAAACACATGATTGTCATGTCCTATTGCAGCATTTATACCAATTGCTGCGAGAGGTATTCTTCCAGATGATGTCACAGCAGTACTATTTGAACTGTCATCATATTTTCGAGGCATATGTTCAAAGTTCTTAATGTTGATGAGCTTGACCGTTTGGAAGAAAGAATCAAACTTACACTCTGCAAAATGGAGATGATATTCCCTCCTGGTTTTTTCACTGTTATGGTGCACTTAGTTGTCCATTTAGCAAGTGAATGTAAAATAGCTGGACCAGTGCATATCGGTGGATGTACTGCATTGAAAGGTAATAATGTCTCCTAAAGTTATTACAATCTTTCTTTTTGCATATACATTGATAACTTATTGGATATATATGTGCTATAGGTATCTTGGTGAGCTAAAGTCCTTTGTTTGGAACAAAGCTCGTCCAGAGGGTTCAATTGCAGAATCTTATTTAGCGGATGAGTGCATGACATTTTGTTCAAGATATCTACAGGGTTTCTCCACCAAGCATAACCACCATCAAGGAATGATGACCAACCCACAGGACTCTGAATCTTCAATATCTTCACAACAATCTATGTTGTTTCCTCCAGTAGGGAAACATTGGGAAGACCAATGGTATACACTTTAAAGGATAAGGAGGCAGCACAAGCCCACAGATATGTGTTGTTCAACTGTGACGCTGTGAAGCCATATTTGGTGTAAATGTCATACCACTACCTCTTCATTTGTTTATTAATAAGGTTTTGAACTGAAATAATGGTCTTTGTATTTGTAGAGAAACATGGGGCTTATTGAGAAGGAAGAATCGCAAGAAACGCATAGATCCAAACACCTTTGAGAAGATGCAGCATGAACAATTTCCTGAATGGTTCAAGGATCATGTAAGTACAATGATTCAATTTATTTAGGATTTGAATGTAGCTTATGCACTCTATATTTGTGTTCACATAGGTGATGCAGTTGGAGAGGGAGAAAGGTAGTGATAGCATCGGTGAGGAAATTAGATGGTTGGCCCGTGGTCCACTTGAGGTTGCAACGAGACATAGAGCATTCAATATTCAAGGGTACAGATTTAGACCGAAGCGTTATGACAAGGTAACTCAAAATAGTGGACTTGTTGTGACAGCAAAACATCAAGCTACTCTTCTGCACGTGATAGAAATCCTATTCTTGGAGATGTCATGTACTTGGAAGGATTGTGGACATAATTGAGTTAGACTATTTTGGAAAATTTTCAGTGGTGCTATTTAAATGTGAATGGGTTGATGTTGCCGAAGGAAAAGGTATGAAAATAGATAAGTATGGTGTAGACTTGTGAATTTCTCTCGTCTAATTCACACTGGTAAAGAGCAGAGGACGAACCTTTTGTATTTGCCAATCAAGTTGACCAAGTGTTCTACGTGGATGATCATGTTTATCCAGGATGGTCAATTGTTTTGAAGATGAAGCCTCGAGATAATTTGAAATAGGGTGAAGAATGGAATGATGTGGAAACAGAACCTTATCATGTCAGCAAATTCTTCGAGGCTTTTTGATACTGCCCATCACAAACAAAATTGGATGAGAAGAGATATAGAGGGAGAAACTGTAGATGCTCCTAAAGTGCCAAGTGATGACACAGTACCTCAATAAGGGGTCAGCTTCAATGTGTTTTGTTATTTACATTCTTAGTATCAAAAAAATTGAAACACAATTATGTTCATAACTAGTGATCTGTTGATTTGTATCCATGGTCTTTTGCCATCCAACGAGGTACCGAACGGCCACGTCCGACTGGCATTTGCGTGGTGAACCAAACGCCAAGGGATCTGGCGTTTACCCCGCCAGCGTCGCCCGGTGGAGGGCGAGAGCAGCGTCGCCTCCACGAGGGCGAGTACCGATACGCGCCACGTCCGCTGGCGTTGCGCGGTGAACCAAACGCCAAGGATCTGGCGTTTGCCCCACCAGCGTCGCTCCGAGGGCGAAGTACCAAACGCACGTTCGCTGGCATTTGCTGCGGTGAACCAAACGCCAGGACCTGGCGTTTGGCCCAGACCAGCGTCGTCCCGGTGAGGCGCGAGATGCCCAGCGTCGCCTCAGGTAGCGTCGCCTCCACCGAGGGCGATAGTACCAAACGCCACGTTCGCTCTGAGGTTTGCGCGGTGAACCAACACGCCAAGGGATACTGGCGTTTGCCCCGCCCAGCGTCGCCCCACGCGGAGGGCGAGACGCCAGCGTCGCCTCCACCAAGGGCGAATAGTACCAAAACGCCACGTCCGCTGGGCGTTTGCGCGGGCTGAACCAAACGCCAAGGGGGATCTGGAGATTTGGCCGCTGCCAGCGTCGCTCTTCCCGGCTCGGAGGGCTCGGTGAGACGCGAGCGTCGAGCATCTGACCGAACCATAAACGAGGGCGCAAAGCTATCCCGAACGCCACGTCCGCTCCGCGCTAGTTGTTGCACGCGTGAACCAAACGCAAGGGATCTGGCGACCTTGTGCCCACCAGCGTTTACCGCCAATTCTCGTGCTGAGGGCGACGACGCCAGCATCGCCTCCTACCGAGGGGCTGGGGCGAAATAGTACCGAACGCCATCTGTCCACGTGGCGTTTGCGCGACGTTGCAACCCACACACAAGGGATCTGGCGTGTGTATACCCACCCCAAATACTGGTGAGAGTGATACGACTCCCCTCTGCTGGAGTCGTGAGTCCAAATAGCGGTCACTGTTCCAATCTTGTCGACACTCAGTATGTCAATTGTGTGTCATTCAATTCGCACGCTGTCGCGCAAGTGCCTGTAGCTTTTTGGTTCACTATCAATTTGTCACGTGTTGGTCACGGATTGCTTTTGCGCTGGGCCAGAAAAATTGAGCACGGGAATACAGTGAAAGGAGTGCGTGCGTTCGCTGTGCGTGTGCTACTGCATGTGTTCCTTTGAACAGAGTGGCATCACCGGAGTGCTGGTGCGCCGTGCAACGCCCAACCGCAGCGCATCTTCTCACTCTGGCGTCGGAGGTGCTCTCATGTCGCCTACCTCGTGCTTTGTTCTGTCTGGTGTGCTGGCCAGCAGGCAACGAAAGAGAATAGAAAGAAGAAGACAGAAAACTTTTGCCGTAAGTAAAATTAAATGTAGCTTCCTGTTAGTACATATATTCGCAGATCAAGAGATATAAGTGTTAATATGAGATGATTTATTTGCACATGTTACTTAAACTTTAGCATATTGTAATTTCTGCAAATAAATAGAAGTGACAGATATGTAATTTGTTTTCATCGTCCCACATGTTTCTGATAAGTTGTAATACATTTGTTTAGACTAAGTGTGCCTAAATTTGAAGCACGTCGATTATTCTATGCAAACTGTCAGGTCGTTCTGTCATTTAATTTTATTGACAACTAATAATTCATCATTTTTTACTTGCAGGACATGGCGCAGTTGCCTGAATTACTTAAGCCACGGTACGACGAGCAACACAGATGCACTGTGGTCTAGACAGGTGCCATGGACATCCATCAAGCTTCAAACTTAGAGGACCAGGGACACACTAGAATTTGGACGAGCGGTGGTTTGTTCACGTCTTCTTTGCTCTTCTGTGGGCGAGTGGACATCTCGACCATTTGCTTTCAGGATGTTATCAACAGGCCGCTCTTTCACACTCTAGACACATCTCTGTTGTCTGCTCTAGTCGATAGGTGCGAGACCTGAAGACTCACAGTATTCCACTTTCATTGGGGGAGAGAGACATGGTAACTCTTCAGGATGTGCGCCACGATCACTGGTCTACCTATACGAGGAAAGGACCCAAGTTGTTCCACCACCCTGAGAGAGTTGACTGGGAGGGAGCACTTGGGGTGTGAGATTGGTGTTCAGATATCCGAACAGAGAGTAGGTGTTGCGCGCACCGGGCGTTGCCGCACGAGTTGTGCATAACCAATTGGCTAGGAGGTTTGAGACTCGTGCCCAGAAGGGGCTACTGATAAGGCTTGTGAGCACCCACCTCTGTTGGCCGTACTTGTTGATTCCTCTTCGGTGCGTACATGTTTAATTTCCTACTTCACATGGTAATGTAGTTTATCCAAACTACATCCACCTAGCTGAGTCTTGGGCTGATGACCCGCCTCGATGCCATCACCTAGATACAGCTGGAGGATCTGCAGCAGTGCTCTGTGCTCTTTACCGGGGAGGGTTTGATGTGAAGCCTCACAGCACAAGAAGGCCAAATTCCAATACTAAATCCTTGTCATACCTTGCCCTTCAGTTATGGTCGTGGGAGCACTTTCCAGTTGGACGGCCACGCAGATCACAGTTCCGGTCCACCCGCTACCTCGTAGGAGAGGAATACAGCGGTGGCTCCAACTATGGGGACTAGGTGGACTACGCCTCGCTAGCATCTGAGGCTCGAGAATTGTCGGCCCCGGGCTAAGTGTTCTTAACACCAGGAGTTTGAGATGATTACACCAAAATGGCGCACATGCGTTTCCCTGAGACAGAAGATCACATAAACAGTGTTGGATCTGCAGGGTTGTCCGTTTCAGGTTTTCATGGATAGGACATCTCTGGTTGACAACTTCGACCTTGTATTCTCACACATGGTGGAACCGTCTTCACCGGGGCGTGCTATTGTTTTTAGACATTTATTTTTTTTTGGTATTTCATATAACATGTTGTCCCCCTTAGCCAGATATATAGAGAGCTCGAGTGAGAATAAGGTCTCATGAGTTAAGGTCATAATCAAACTTTTAGAAATATTTTCATATGTGCCTGCTACTATTGTCACGCCTGTGATTTATGAAAACCTAAAACATTTAGGGCTAAGCAAAAACAATGCTCTTATTTGAAATACCTTTTGTATGCATATTTGCCTAACACAGGCGAGGAATCAAGAAAAACAGAAAGACGACAATTGGAGGGGGTGTGCAACGCCGTATGGAGGACAGTTGGGATAATAGGGCTCACAGTAGAGGTCATACCCGGGTAAGAACGGTTAAATAGAACTTCATGTGTGTGCTATACAATAGTAAATGCGGATGATTACTAATATGAAGTTATATGCAGGGTTCCGTACGACGATGCGCTACGTATGAGCAAATACATACGGCTGAGTATGTGCGAGGTTACGTTCATAGATAGGCTCAATTTAATCCACCATCGAGACCAGCCTTCAACTCACGCATTTTCACAGCAACTGACGTATTGTAGAGAATGGATCGCGCACAGAGCTTCGGTCCGTGCGATAACACTGGTAATTAAAAAAATCGTTTGTATGAGGTTGCTGAGTTATGGAATTTCAACACTCACAGATACGTGAGATCTTTGTGAAGCCTAGTCGATAGGGCGTTGCCGCATCCAAGCTACTGCCGCTACCATTCATTCACACAAGCCGTAATCAGGACCCCTCCATTATACGAAAGGTGAAGCAATATGCTACCGAAGATGCGCCCGGACCATTTTGAAGAATTGAAGATTTGCGGTCGGTCTGATGACATAA
>JAGXJF010005076.1:0-89985 GCA_019208055.1 Stipa capillata | reverse complement strand
TTGTCATATAAACTATACGTTTAGTTAACCCTCACTTAATTACTGTAAATACCGCCGCGCATCTCTATGAAATAGGGCCTAACAGCAAAACACCTAACATAAAACTCGCTTTAAGAATTACTATATCAACACTCTAAAAATAAATACTGGCACTAAAATAATAAAATAGGCTCATTTTAACAAACAATTTAGTCTAGAACGTACAATATATAACCAGTAGTGCTGCGATCCAAGCACCCCTCCTTCCCACTCCCCTCTGCTCCGCCGGGAAGATTGCGCTCCCCAAACAACCAACCTAGAACTCTAACTTCTGTCCCTTTAACAGGCGACTTAAACTGACGGACGCGAGCCAACCCTGCCACCCCAATCGTGAGTCTCTCAGTAGCAATCAAGCCCAGCGGCCCTCCCATCACCCAGGGGTGCACTGCACCCAGCCCGACGTGCGTGGTACAAACACCCCCGCGATTAATATCATATGTTGCCCCTACCGTGGAACCTCAACACCATCCAGCCGAAATGACACAAAGTCCAGAGAAGAACCGGCAATGGATGAGATCAGACCTGATGTGTTTCACCAACAGATCTACTGTCGCTATTTGTTGTAACCGCCTCCCAAGCAGAAAAATACCCCAGGCCCACTCCCAGACAGCTCCCGAGGCTCCGCCCCGAGCTCCTTGAGACCAACAAAGAGACGGGCCACTTCCCTACCCCTTACCCGTGAGTGGGGTGACCTACCCGCTCCGTTTGAAATGGATCTCTAGTTCTTCTTTTGGTCCCAGGAGGACACCTCCGAGGCCCCAACCTCTAATCACTCACATGCCATGAAACAACCTTTCGATAACTCTACCCACAGCCCCCAGCCGCTTTTTCGCATCTAGGCCCACCTCCGCCTGGCCTCCTCCCCACCGACCGTAGAAAAATGGGGCACAGCCCCCCGCAGGAACCAAAAACCCCTGACTTGTGACCAAGCTACCCAAGAAATGACCTCGACCCTGCACACACCCCAGCCAACAGTGGGAACCAGAAGGAGAAGCGAACGGAAGAACCCAGAATAGCGACAGAAGGAAACTAGACACACCGTCCGCCACCGCCAACCCAGCTACCCATAGCGAGCCGCCCCAGAAACCCGCACTGAGAAGGGAGATGAGTGACCCATGGCCCACAACAAAGAGGCCAAATTTGGCCGCCACACCCCAACAGCCCCACCAGGCCCTCCAACCGTGACCAGCCCCAGCCAGCCCGTCTTTGGAGGACCCCAGCCCCCCTCAGCCCCCCACCAGCCACCAAGCCCCCAGAGACCATGTGGACCCAAGCCCAGACCAAAGAAAGCCCCAGAGACAAGGGCCCGCCCAACCCGCGTCAGCCATACGCCTACACCGCTGCCAAACAACCAACCACGAGAGGTACCACGAAGGCCCTGCCCAAACACGCGCACCGTTCCACCGCCAGGGCACCTAAACACCGGCCGCCACACACAGTTGCCACACCATAACACGAGCCACCTATGCCCCCAAGCCCCACAGCCGGAGCTGCCTGCCACGCCTCCCCCAAGAACACCGGACCCAGAACCCAGCCAAGTAATGTGACGCACCCAACATCCCTGAGGCTGCCGTAGCGTACAGGTCGTCGCTTCAGTGCGCGAGCGAGCACCATAGCTGACGTGTGACCCTCACCAGCGACAGCGCCAGCAGCCAGAAAAACCCAGAGCACATCCACAGGCAGCCTTGTCCCCGCGCAAAAAATGGAATGAATGAGATTGACACGGAAGCGACCCCCCGCGTGTGAGGACCAGATGACAGTGTCGGGTGAACCCCAGTTCCGCCACGTCACCGTCCGTGTTGAACCCGACCCCAACCCCTTCCCAAACGCAATCGTTGTCCCTCTTTACCTGTCTCTCCACTCTTGTTGCTTAGTCTGTCACCCCCGTTCACACCCACTCTTGCTTTAGCCTCTGCTGTGGCTTGTGCTTCTCTTGCCCCGGCGTTGGCCCATCACCCCATCCTACCCGCTGCTCACTCTCTTTCCTCTCTCCTCATCCCTCTCATGCTTGCGTTGTTCCCAACTGGGGACGGGTGTTCGCTGGTGTGGGTGTGTTCCTACCGAAACAAGACCGTGGCCCTTTAATAACGTGCCCCGACCCCGCCCACTAACCTGAATACTCCAACGTCCCGACCAGCGCCGCCCGCGAGCGCCGCCGGCGCTGACAGTGAGGCCCTGGACAGACTCCACTCCCTATTAACCACACTCCTGCCTACACAAACTCACCCAGGGCCGCCTCAACGTGGAGCTAAGAGATCGGTCATAGTCCAGATCGGTGTGGGCCGCGGGTCCCGCTGCATAAGGCAGTGTCGTGAGGCATGCCAAAGTCGCTGGCATCACCAAGCAACAGTGCACGCATGGGTGCCCCGGCCGTTGCCAAGCCTTTGTCACGCACGTTGGCGAGGTGCCGATGCCGCAACCACTACAGCAGCGCATGACCTCTGCACCTCCGTCCTAGCATGCCCGTCGCCGCCCGCCTGCCAGCAGCAGAACCTTCCGTGCCATCGCCCGAACTCCCGAATCGGCTAAATTCCAACTCTCTCCAGTATATACTTCTCCGGCGAGAACAAATCAACAAATGTCATCCAGCACATAACTACCAGCTGCATGCTGTGAGTCGTTTTCGTTGCCTTCATATGGTCAGGGTACTCAATGAATCTCAATTCACCTTGTCGGGAAGAAAGGAAACCGCCAAATTTGGGCGTGAGAGAAAGGTAGGCAACCTGTGTTTCTCTGTTTGCCGCCGGTAACCGGAGTCGACCGGGATATATGGACCGTGCGAGAACATGCATTCAGCTTGGTAAAGTACGTCGAGACTAAGGCATGCATACGGGATACACGGACTGCCGCACGTCGCGTAAGGGGGCACAGCAAACGTTACGGAGCCACGTACACACACACACGGCGCTGGAGCGCGATGGAGGTTGGCACCGTGCCACGCACGAACGTGGGTACGTACGTGACCCCGGGCAGCCGGTACGCGTAGGGCGGACGGAGGGATCCGATGCCACCTACCTAGGAAACGCGCGAGGTGAGGTGGGTGCCCTGCGACTCGCGTAGTGAACGTGCCGGCGCACACGACACAGACGTACGCATGCATCCAGCGAGGAACTCCACATACTCCTTGCAGCGCTGCATTCCACCGACCCGAGACCGAGATGCGTGGTTCCTTTGCTAGATCACAGGCACATAAGATTTCATTAGATTTCGCGCCCAACGTCACACTGAGTTTCCGGTTTGATTCCGCAGCCACTCATATATCAAGCTGGTGCTCGCGTTGGTCGATCTCAAAGATCCGTTTTTTCAATACCCGGACGAAATCGTATTAGCAAAACGGACAAATAAATCAAGAAATAAGATGAAACTTTCGTCTTGGGAGTAGCTGACTTACCTAGACACACACGGTCTTGTTCAAGTAGATGCCGTGGAGGCATGGCTAATGTGCTCATACGTGGATTAGAGGTTCTCTAGGACAACATATGGACCTCCTAATTAATAAGACTGCGTTTGTGGATTATGATAATTTAATCAGTATGGTTAATAAGATTTTATTTTGCTATTTGACTATCCACTTATTGATAGAAAAATATATAACCAATCGTTTGGTAAGTATAGTGTATTTATTTTGATGTATTTGGTATGAGTTGAAATTTTATTTGGTTTGCCAAACGGGAGAATAAATTTTCGACAACTACATTTCGACGGTAGCTTATAAAATATAAGGTTAGCATGACACAATTTAGTAACCCTAATTTGGTCCTAAAACTCAATATAGGAACTCGGTAGACTGACCAATATGAAACATAAGCCTATATATCCTCATCGGTTCGCTTTGAAAACTTCGATGCATCCACAGCGAGCCGGAAAAATACTACACATGAAGAAGCATTTTCTCAGAGACGGATGCCCACCAGATATTAGAATACATCCCTTTTTATTTTAAAAGTTGTGAAGATTTCATGTATGTCTGTAAAATTTGATGTAAAAACATGACTATATCCATATGCATCTTATATAAAGAAAATAATTATTGCTTCTTGAAATATGTAGTACATATTCACTATTTAAATTGCACCAAATTGTTTTTTTTTACAGGACCCTTGCTTTGTTGGGTTGTCAATTTCTTTCAGAACCTGATTAGACTTTTCCGTGGGGTAACATAAACGTGCATATAAATGCGTAGGGGGGGCGTTGGGGGGGCGGGAGCATGTGCGGGCCAACACCAGCGTACGTCTAAAAGTTGGGAACTGGGGATCTCAAGATCTAGTCAGTGGCCGGTGGGCTTCTCAAGAGCGCGCTCGGCTCCAATCTAGGGCTACACCGAACCGTCTGCCTCATCCTGCTCCCGCGAGGCGCAAGTCGGCCTCGGCCCAACTCGAACGTCCGCCCGCCCTCTCGTCCCCACACGCAGCAACATACAAACCACACCCTTCGCTCGCTGCAACCTTATGCTTGGAATCTGCTACGTACGTAGCATTTCTGTGGTTTTCACCCAAATTATATGGAGAACTCTGCGACGTCCGGGCGGACGCCTCACTCGGTCCACTCTGTGGCCGTTGTGTTTCGTTCCATCCGACAGTAGAGTTTTTCCCACTGTTTTTCTTATCCTGTTTGTTGAAATTACGGCGAAGTGTCATTTCCTTTGACCTCCTGTACTGATCCTGCAATCCTCTCCTTCTCTCCTCCCAGCGGCACAGCGGCGTCTGCTCGTCTTCCCAGCCGCGGTAGTCTTTGCCACTGCTTCACCAGCGACATCACCAGGCGCAACTCCTCCCCCTGCTGCTGGCCGCCGGCTCCTCAATACACGCCAGCCCGGCAGCTTCTCCACCCACGGCTATCTAGCAGCACCTCCACCTGCCACTGACACATCATCCATGCTTCACACAGCCCTCCAATTTGGTTTATTCAAATTGGCCTGCAACCACATTTCTTTGGATTTCATGCAAATGCAAGTGCTAGATTTAGTGTTCTGAAAATCGATGTCGTTCTACTGCATGTGTATATTACAATTTTGAAGATTAACTGTTGTATCCATCCAATTTGGTTTGACAAATGGGTATGCAAATAATGTTGTTAGATCATACTCTGGTAGTGTTAGTCATGATTTGTTGTTTTTGTTGATTCATTACCTGCCGTTATGTTGTCCAAATTCTGTTTGTTTAAATTGGTATGCAAATCTCGATTCTTTCAATGTGATGCAAATTCTGGGCTAGGTGATCATGCCGACATCAACGCTAACCTCCAAAGGCCGTCATCGTCACTAACATGCCACGGCTACCAATGGTGGTCAGCAGAAAGCGAGGGTGTGGACGCGTGGAAGCCAGCGGCGCGGGGCACTGCGATGCTTTCATGGATGGTCATATTTTATGTTGCCACCTGATATTATTTTTTATTGTAGGGAGTGTCAGATGATGTCGCAAGTACATAGTGATTTTATTTCATAGGTTCTTGTTGCAATAGTGTTATGTTTTTGTTGTGGTAAGAATTGTGAATTATTATGTATATTGCATAGGATTGCCACAGTTTTTGTACTGTTTCTTTTTGCATAAGTGTGCATAGATTGTTTCTATCGCCAAAGAAATTGTTGCAACCGTTGAAAAAAATTATTGCATCCATTCAATTTTATGACACAAAAATATTTCCATCTCATGAGAAAACTGTTTCCATGGCACAGGAAAAATGTTTTGTAAAATCCCTATTTTATATACATGTTGTTGTGCATCACGGACATGTCATGACATCATGAACAACATTTCATTTTAATATGAAGATGAGAAGAAAGTTTGAACTTTTAGAAATGCATTTGAAAATCAAACAAAACCCAAAGCATAAATTATGGACACATCAAATATCTATTAGGCAGAGGAATTTTCCAATATTGAAATCTCTTCAAAATTTATATATAAGCTCAATATGTTATCTCGGAGCCTCTGAAATATTTCCATAATGTTTAGATGAATTTATCACACACTTGTAGATCAAACCTAAATTTGGGTCAAATTTGAATTCTAATTTTTATTCTATAAAATGGTAAACAAAGTGGCCCTAGAAATATTTTTACATGATTCTAAATATTTTGAGGAACCTCTGAAAAAGTTACATAAGATTTGAAGCTCATTTGGTTTTAAATTCAAAAATCAAACCTAAATTCAAAAAAGAAAACAGAAATAAAAAGATAAAGATAAAAATAAAACCTAAACCTCCATTCGATCCAAAACTTGGCCCAACCCGTTAGCCAGCCCAGCTTTTGCGCCCGCGCTCCCTTGCACGCGCACTTGGGAGGAAACACTGACAGACGGGGCCCTCCTGTCGGGTTTGTTGTCTACCTCGATTGGTACGTGGCTCGTCTCTGCACGTACGTGATCGCCATCCGACGCTGAACTCATCCATGCCATCAGTCCACAATTCATGCACTGTGGACGTCGAATTGGTCCTTGGACCGAATCACCGCCATCCGTTCATCCTCCAAATCTACTTGCATGGTCATCCTTATCTTGATCCAATGCTGTGGATGGATAAGTCATCGCCTACTCTGCTACTTCCTTCCCAAGTTTCACTGTCTATCTCCCTATGAAATACCTAGACCAAGATGGCTTCCCGAGCTTCGCCGATGAGTTCCTCGTAGTTGATGCCAAACCTTGCCGGATAGCTTTGCGAGCCTCCCAACCATAGGAATCCAGAAGGAATTGAAGATTCATTCGTTGAATCAGGAGATCAGGCTTCGTCTTCCTAAGCTCCGCGGACCTCCGCCGTAGCCGATTCGTCCACTCCGATGAGCCCCATGGCTTTCCATTAATTGGTTCTGTTAGATTCACTAGACCCCTCTGACCTCTCCTCCCATTCTGGTGGGCTATAGATCACATAAGAGCAAGATCTCCAGTGAGCTCCTTGGCTACCCGCCGGCGACGATGACCACACCACTACAGAGCTCTCCCACCTCCTCTGACCATCGCATTCTCTTCTAGTGAGCTTCCTCTAATTAACCCAAGGCTCGGCTTGTTGGTTTTCATCCTAGACACAGGTCTCACTGAGCTCCGTCCTCGGCCGCTATTGGAGCTCGTTGCCGACAATGCTCCGGTGACCCCCCAGCCTCTGCACCACCACAGTTAGACACGGTATGGTCCCAGGAACTGAACACACGAAAACCTTGGTCCCGGAACCCTCTATAGTGCGAGATTGGCTTTCGCCAGAGTTCCAGCAAGATGCCACCGGTGTTTAACCGCCGGTGAGACCATTATGGCGGAATCTCAACGGTTGGAACAGTTTTTTAACTGTTAATTGCTACGGTTAAACCGTAATGAGTCTATGACTTGCGGGCCTTAGTTGTGTAAATAAAATCAAACCATTATCTTTGGTTGACCCACTGATCGTGGGACCTCTTTAATTAACATGTTGGTTTACTGTTCACTAAAGGTGAGTCACAGACATGCGGGTCTCGAGCCTCATTTGACTAGTCAGGGCTGACCTGGTCTCCTCTGACCTTCGACCCCACCTGTCATTCTCTGTGTCTAGGTTAACAATAGGTATTAATAATATTTCCTATTATCTTAAATTGAAATAATTATCTAAAATTCTAGAAAAGCTTTTTAAATGGTTGATATCTTACAAAATTCATAATAAATTCATTTTAAATTAAAAATATATGAGTAAAATATCAAAATATTCAAAAAAAAATACTATCTATTTATAAATTTTTGATGAGGACATGACCCCTATGGATACACTCACGACCATCCTTACTTCCACTATTTCAACTAAGTCCGTTGCTGAAGCTATAAAGAACAAAAAGAAGTCCGTCAAGATCTTCAAGAACATGCGAGGATTCAAGTTCAAACTTTCAAGAGGAGGAGAGAATGAAGTTCTTCCCGTAGAAAAGCAGAAAAAGAGAAGAGAAGACTTCCTACCGTGGAAAGATTTTTGCTGCCAATTTCCGCCATGACAGCCCATGCCATCACACACCACTGCCACTCATCCATCACCTTGTGTCACCGTAAGCTGCCACGCACCACCCCGCACTGCCACACCCACTGCCACCACTTGCCACGTGCACTAGCTGCTGTCGCGGCACTATCTTGCTGTTGTGAAAAGGTTCACCGCCACCATCAAGCTCCTTGCTTCCACCGGCCGAGGAGAAGAGCTAGTGCTGGTTGCATATTTGTGCTAGCTCTAGTAGATTGGATTAGAGAAAGAAGAGGAAAGAGTCCAAGGAAAAAAGGAAAGTTTGTTTGGAGTTCAAGTTGAAAGCTAAAGGCTTGCCTTGTTTGATTCGGTCTCTATCTCCTGGGCAAGGACTTGGCCAACCTCAAGGACTCCTCCACGACCTTAAGAAGGCTCCTGGACATCACCTCCATGCAGACTCGGACCAGGATTCAAAGTTCAATTAGATTCAAAATTAGAGCTCAATTCAGACTAAAAAAAGGTACCCAGAAAATTCTAAATTTTTTTTCAGAAAATCTGGCATAATTCAAAGAGTCCATGGATAAATTTTAGCTCAGACGGACAAATGATTTGGGAATAATAGCCGATTAATTTTGGCCTTTTGCCACTTTCTTGCCGCGGCATGATTTCTGCGGTTTTCTACTGCCACGGATAAATTTTACCTCAAACGGACAAATGATTTGGGAAAAATAGCCGATTTAATTTTTGGCCTCCTTCCACTTTCCTGCCGCGGCATGATTTCTGCTGTTTTCTATTGCCGAAGCAGCACTGCGATAGAACATTGGTTTTTTTGACTACTTGAGATCTTTTGCTCATTTAGGTACCTGAGGTATAAAAATAATTCAAAAAATTAGAAAAGGAATAAAAAGCCACGCAGAAGGCCACTACAAAAAGAAAAAATAAACAAATCTCATAAACTTACCTATTGCGTTCTCTCTTGCTTGCTTTGCATCCGTTATTTCAGTATCTAGGCTTAGTGAAATTTTGCTCATTCTAGTCTAAGTCCAGCAACTAAGACCGGTATTTTTGAGCATCTTTTCAATTTTGCATAACACTTTGATTATTTGATACCCTTGCTACTCACATAAAGCCTCCCAAGCTCTACTGTTCTACGCCGTGCAGATATACATTCACCTGGCATTCACTTTACTCAATCTTTGGAGGTGTTTGACACCATTGGTTCCCGGTCACCACTTGTTGCATGGTAAGAACTTGTAATTTTTTAAATTTGTCTTGAATGTTGAGCGACTTGTAGCCACATCCTAGTAGTTGATAGGAACATTATACTTGTGATTTTGGTCTTGTTTTGTATTAACCATGATAGGTTTCCGAGTTCACAAAACTTGGACCAGCACCATAGCAGAGGTAAACGAGCCATACATTGAGACAATCATTTCTTCATCACCACCACGGCACGTACGACTACCTCCACAAAAGGTACCACAATGTGAAAAGGTACATGATCATGTTTCTAGTCTCCTTGCCAATATTTGAGGGTTATAATGAGCCTGATTTTTATCTCTACTGGGAATTGGAATTCAACGAAATAGGTTGCTAATCCTGTTTATCCTGAACTTAAGAAAGTATGAACTGCCTTTAGGACCTTCACTGATTTTGCTTATACTAGATAATTACCCGTGCGCTGCAACGGGGTATAAATATTCTAGTACGTTAGCTCGTGATTTACCTGCCCATATTAATGTGATTGTGTAAAAATAGTAGGATTTTATTTGGTAAACACATATTTGGTAAGTATTTATTGGCAGGAAGGTTGTAAAACAGGAAGGTTGGACGAAGAGTGGGCAAAACGCACTCTGCTGGCAGGAAAGGGAACGCTACTCTTTTTTTTAAGTAGTGGAGATTTCGTGGGCTGAATATTGCTGGTTATACCCTGATTATATACCTACTACTTTAGAAAATTAAAACTTGCAATGAGATATAAATTCGTACCGTCCTCTTTATACATAACAAGCTTTAAAAGTTGCAACCTTTAGAACAAGGTAGTAACACGGTTGATGAGTCCTAACTACACCTGCAATATTACTTATTCGTTGTAATCTCAATGAAAGTGAGGAAGCTACTATTAATAGATTTTGAAAAGGTTTGAACCATGACATTCAGGATGAACTTATGCATAAGGGCAGATTTTTCTATCGATCGTTTGTTTCATCTTGCTTGCAAAGCTGAACAGGTGATCAAAATGAGGCCAATAAACACAAAGTACAAGTTTCTATGTTGCGACCTACTAAAGATACTAGTCCCCATGTTCCCATGATGAACTCTACTTGTCAACTACTCATGTTATTTTAGAGCAACTTATAGTGGAACCGCTTGTTACTTTGCCTATACCACAAATTGAGAATACTGTTTGTAAAGAATTACTTAATGCTCCTTGTGATAAGGAAGAGTTGTGTGATAACGCTTCACTAATATCTACGCCACAACTAGATGGTGAACATGCTAGTTGTGTTTTAGAATCGCATGTTAGTGCTGGATTGTTACTATCCCTCATGAGGAATTGACTAAACACTGAAATTGTTTCCCAAGAATCACTTGATAATTTTTCTGGAACAAATGCATTGCTTGCTTTTTTTTTACCTCATGTGATATTATTCCTATACGTCATGATTTGGATGTACAACACAACATGTTGAAGAAAATGATATAGATAAAGACTTATGCGCTCCATATTTTGAAGTTGTTTTATTTACAAATTTGTGAGCACCAATTAAACATAATGACATGTACAATGTTGTTACTCATGATGTTATATATGCTATTTAACTTGTTTACCCTATGACTTTACACATGCTTTAGAAAAAGTTTCTGAAACTAGTGAGTTTCATCTTGCAATTCCCCGTACACTCTTACTTATAGAATTAATCTAATTAGCGATACTATTGTAGATGATGGAATTTGTGTGCATATGATTTGCATCACCCATACTAAAATTGATTCTAAATTTGCTCGTTCCGACAGTGACCACTTGCAATTATTCATCTCATCACCTTTGGAATGACGGTATTTGATTGAAAAGATTATGTTACACGTTGTAGCAATTTATGACATAGGCAATGAATTCTTGGTGCATAGGATTTACATTTCATGTGATCAACTTTCTACTTTGAGCGAAGATAATTTGACGTCGATGCTTCATTATTTTGATATAACCTCCAATATTAGTGCTGAAGTGATGCTAAATAGCTTGTCACATGATTGTTCCAACATTAGTGCATTGATTTGCTCTAAATTTCAGCATGATGTGGCTTCTTATTTGGGTACCGCTAATGATTATTCACCTATGTTGGGATGGTTTGATGACGGGTATTGCAAAACAGATTATATGTATGAACACTTCACTTATACTTGGAAATTGAGTTGTAATACTTGTTGGAATTGTAAGAATGATGTACCACTATGCATGTTTCTAAGATCTGCCAAGATGAATCATAGCTGTGATCATGGTTTTGATATAATTGCTAACCAAGAAAAGCTAACCATGATAAATAGATACATATATATTGCGCACACATTTTCTTTGCTCTTTGATGGTTTTCAGCTTATGCGAAGCCGATGATGGCTTTGTTTCAAGGTAGAGAGGATGATGAGGACATGATCCCCATGGATACATCCGCTGCTCCCTTTACTTCCGCAACTTCAACTAAGTCCGCTGCTGAAGCTATAAAGAACAAAAAGAGATTCGTCAAGATCTTCAAAAACATGCGAGGATTCAAGTTCAAGCTCTCAAGAGGAGGAGGGAATTAAGTTCATGTGACTATGATCATGTCCCACATGAATTGGTATTGTATAAAAAGTCTTCCCACGACAACTTTGATCCAAGAAGAGCTAGAGATCAAGTCCCACAAGTTCTGGACTCTGATTTGGATTGCTGAGACAACCCTGACTTCAAACGTCTATATATCAGGCATAAGGACTCCGTTTTGGGTGATCTTGGACTCTTTGTAAATCTTATCTTGTGCTCTTTCCAACCCGTCAGGCCTCATCTCCAAATTCTTTACGAGCAGACCGCAATTGCCAAAATAGTCCGGGATTGTTTCTAAAACAGATCACCTCTTCTCTTTATATACCCCATAGAATTCTCTCTTTAGTTTTGGCTTTTGTTTAGTTAAGAGTTTGCTACCTTTGCAACTTTGTGTCTCTTTGTTTTGTATCCAACGACCAGATCAAGACCGCTTTTTTCGGAACTCCAATCTATCTTATTCTTCATCCGTACTTGTAATTTCAGATTGCTTTATCTTAATTCTTGCTAGTTCTTCAATTGCTCGCAAGGATTAAAACCTCGCGTTCAGATTAACATGCTTCTGGCATTGTCAATAACCTCTCAAAATTGGTCTAGAGATTGCTAAGGCGCATCATCATTGCATGGCGTAGCCGGATCATCAAGGTCGAATCCATCTAATCGATAGCTATCATTCTCATCGAATGATCGGGACACCCATTGTTCTATGAATTTTCATGCATGTTTGCATAGTAGGAAAAATTAAGATGACTCAAATAAGGAATCTAGGGTTTCCCTCTCACCATTCTTCATAATGTCTATCATGAGCATCTGAACTCCGATTAACTTGATTCCAAATGCATTAGTCTTTATTTTGAAAGTATTATTCCATGTCATAAATTTCATTTCATGATCATGATGATGAATTTTCATTAGTTGTAATTGAAAGTGCATCTAGGCCCCTTAATCGGGTTTTGATGATTGACGACAAACGACTAAGGGACTAACGGTTTAACGAGTTTATAAACAGAGATTAGTCCCAGAGAAAAGGCTCAAAGGACATCGGCGACCCCTAAAAAGAAGAAAAGGTGGCGACTTCGGAATCTCTACCTCACGTAAAGTATTTCGCATTTATTTGAGTAGTAGGAAAGCCGTACTATTAAGAGGGGTGCATCATAGAAGCAATTAGTTGACCTTAGTGCTTAGAGATCATTGAACTTTATCTCAAAAGAGCAAATCATTCTCCACGAACACAAAAATAGTTTTAAATTTGCTACATCGGAAGTTCCGGTTTGTGTATTGGATGTTCCGGTTCCACCGAAAGGTCCGAAGTAGCCCTTGTTTTTGAAGGTTCTGGAAACCAGAAGTTTCGATCTCTGGATCGGAAGTTCCGATTGGGTTGGAAGTTCTGGGCCAACCTTTGTTTGAAGTGATCTGGAAAAACCGAAAGTTCCAGTCTCTGGATCAGAAGTTCCGATTGGGCTGAAAGTTCCGGTTCAGCCTTTGTTTTAACCGTTCTAGAAAAATCGGAAGATTTTTGTATCGGAAGTTCCGATATGTCTGTGAGTTGTGCAGCGAGAGGGAAAAATAGCCGTTTGATTTGAACATATCGGAAGTTCCGATGTTGACATCGGAAGTTCCGATGTAGGTGTTTTCAGTGCAAAACGGCTAGTTTTTGAGGGGTGCTATATATAGACCCCAACCCCCTTACCTCAACCAACCTTTTTGCAAATCATTTTCCTGCACACTCAAGAGCTCTTACTTCTCTTCTCTCAAGCTCCCAAGCCACCCTTTGTGAGAGAAAAGAAAAGAAGTGAGATTTAAGGATTTGAGTGGAAAAAGATCAAGATTTCTTTGAGCACTAGGTTCACCTCCTTGCGACTTCAACGCACTTGTTACTCTTGGAGGTTGAGGACTCCTAGACGGTTAGGAGTCGCTCACGAGCTCCCAATCCGTGTGGTGAGCCGTGGGAAGTTTGTGAAGGCCGGGATTCGCCTCCGCGAGGAAAGGATCACCAAGAAGAAGTCGAGGAGACTCCGGAGAGTCCTCGAGGGATAAAGGCTTGAGAGGAAGCTGCCTTTTGATCACGTGTGATCGAGCTCCCCAAACGGAGACGTAGGATTCCCTAAAGGATCCGAACTTCGGCAGCACATCTCTTGTCCCTTTTACATACCGCATCTCTTTTGCAAATATTTATCATATTGTTTATATTGATCTTGCTAGTAGTCTTGCTTTCATATCTTACTATTGTTGCTCTTGCTAGTTAATCATATTAAGTTCCGCAGATATTGCAAGAGTAGCTTAAAATTGATTAAAATTTGAAGCGGCCTATTCACCCCTCCCCTCTAGTCTGACATCTTGATACTTTAATTGGTATCAGAGCAAGGTCTCTCTTGTTAGGGCTTCATCGCCTAGAGAGCCCAAGATGTCGCACGAAGATTCGGGGGTGGGTAGTAGACGTGCTAGTGGTAGTGCTCCTTCATATCAAAATGTTCCTCCTCCAAATGTTTACAATATTCATTCTTTGGAACTCAATATGCCTCTTGGAAACATAAGATGAAAATGCATTTGATATCTCTTAACCCCGCCATTTGGCGAATAGTACAAAATGGCTACATTGTAGGAAATGAGGATAGCCCTACGGCCGACGAAGATAGACTCATTCACTACAATGCTCAAGCCGTCAACGCAATCTTTGGAGCATTGAGTGGAGATGAGTTCAACCGGGTGTGTTCTCTTGAGAGTGCTAAAGAAATTTGGACTACTCTCATGGAGATTCATGAAGGTACTTCTACCGTCCGTGAGTCAAGGCTAGAGTTGTTGAAAGGGAAGCTTGATCGGTTCGTGATGGGAGATCAAGAGACACCTAGCGAGATGTACACCCGTCTCAACAATCTAGTCAATAAAATCGAGGGACTTGGAAGCAAAGAGATGATTGACAACTACGTCGTCAAGAAGATGCTCCGAGCTATTGCTCCCAAGAATCGGACCTTGGTCACACTCATCCGGGAGAAGGACAACTTCAATGAGCTAACTCCACATGACATCCTTGGGGCCTTGCTCATGACCTAATGGACGAGGAAGCTCATGAGATCCGTGCCCTCACAAAGCCAAGCTCAAGTTCGAAGAAAAATGACATAGCTTTGAAGACCAAACAAGTTGTTGAAGAAAGCTCAAGTGAAGATGAAGAAGAAAAATCAAATGGAGCAACTTCAACAAGGGATGCAAGAGATGGCTCTATTTGTCAAAAGATTTGGAAAAGTCTTGAAGAGGAGCGGTTTTGGTCATAGAGGCGACAAATGGAAAAGCTTCGGCAAGACCAAGACAAGAAGGCCAAAGAGAGCTTGCTTTGAATGTGGTGAATTCGACCACTTCATTGCAAGTTGTCCCAACAAGAAAGGAGACAAAAATGAGGAGAAAGATAAGAGGTTCACGAAGAAGGAAGTCCATAAGAAGAGCAAGTTCTCCAAAAGGGACTACAAGGCTCAAGCGCATATTGGTGAAGAGTGGAATTCTGACTCCGACTCCTCCTCAAGTGAAGATGATGATGGCATTGCCGGAATAGCCATTGAAGCCTCTCCACCACCAAAGTCACTTTTCGATAATTCGAGTGATGACGGATCACCCATTTGTCTTATGGCAAAAGGGTCCAAGGTACCATCTCTCAAAAAGTCTTCTCTTGCATTATTAAATCTTGGTAGTGATATTGATAATGATAGTGAGGATGATTTACTTGATGATGATATGATTACCTCTCTTGATAAAAATACCATGATTAAAATATCTCATTTGTTAACTACCATTGAAGCTCTTGAAGAAACAATAGATAAGCAAATGGATACTCTAGATAAACAAGAAGAATTGCTTCTTTATGAAAAAGAGAAGAATATTAATCTTGAGAAGGAACTAACTAAAGAAATGATAAAAAGTGATGCAATGATAAATATTGTTAATGATAACAAAGCCACTAAGAAGAAATTTGAGAGAACCAATGAATGCTTAAAGGAAGATTATGCTCAATTAGAACTTAGTTATCTCAAAACTAAGAATTTGCTTGAAAATGTTGTCATTGCACATGATAAGCTTAAAGCCTCATCAATTGATCATATAAATGTGCCATGCTCAAAATGTGACACTAACTCAAAAGTCAACAATGAAGAATTGAAAATTAAAAATGCTAAGCTAAAGTCTCAACTTCATTTTGGCTTATTAAAATGTCACAAGGGTAGTAAGGTCCTCAAGGAATTGTTGAGCAACCAAGTTGAAAACTTTAACCATGAAGGACTTGGATTCACTCCAAAAGTCAATGAAAATGACAAAGCTTGGTTGCCTCAACAATATCTTAAAACAAAATTCATGCATGGCAAAGGTAAGCAAGTGGAAACACTTGATTTCAATGGCCATGAGACGAAGAAGCGCCAAATGAGTAAGACATTTGATGGTGGATCTGTTGACATCTCCTATGTCCTAAGAAAAGACAAAGATGGAAACATCCACGCTAAGTATGTTGGATCTAGGAATAGCGGTCTTAAGAAGAGCACCATTTGGGTGCCTAAGATTCTTGTGACTAACATGCAAGGACCCATACAAAAATGGGTACCTAAGTCAAAGACATAAACTTGTTTTGTAGGACTACTCCTTCGGTGAAAAAAGTTGGGTGATCGACAGCGGTTTGCACAAATCACATGACTGGAGAGGAGAATATGGTTCAACAACTAACAAGAGAAGGATTATCTCATGATAATATCATATTTGGTGATAATACTAAAGGGAAGGTAATGGGACTTAGTAAAGTAGCAATTACAAATGATCTCTCTATCTCAAATGTGCTACTAGTCAGTCTCTCAAATATAACTTGCTATCCGTTTCTCAATTATGTGCATTAGGATATAATTGTTTGTTTACCGATGTTGATGTGACCGTTTTTAGAAGAGATGATTTCTCTATAGTCTTCAAAGGTCATATGAAAGGTAAGCTTTATCTTGTAGATTTCTCCTCGGATAAATCTCGCTTTGAGACTTGCTTAATGGCTAAATCAACCATGGGTTGGTTATGGCATCGCCGACTAGCCCATGTTGGTATGAGGAATTTGAGCAAACTTCTAAAAGGCGAACACGTTTTAGGACTAACGGGTGTTAATTTTGAAAAGAATAGAATTTATAGTGCATGTCAAGCCGGGAAGCAAGTTGGGGCTCATCATCCCGCTAAAAACATCATGACAACGACGAGGCTTTTGGAGCTACTTCATATGGACCTCTTCGGTCCCGTTGCGTATATAAGCATCGGAGGTAACAAATACGGACTTGTTATAGTTGATGATTACTCACGTTATACTTGGGTATTCTTTTTGAGTGACAAAAGTGACACGCAAAAGAAGTTCAAGAAATTTGCGAAGCGTGTCCAAAACGAGTTCAAGCTAAACATCAAGAATATCCGAAGTGATAACGGGACAGAGTTCAAGAACACTCAAGTTGAAGAATATCTTGATGAAGAGGGGATAAAGCTTGAGTTCTCATCTCCTTACACCCCTCAACAAAATGGAGTCACGGAAAGGAAGAACCGGACACTTACAGAGATGGCAAGGACGATGTTGGATGAATACAAGACTTCGAATCGTTTTTGGGTGGAAGCCGTCAACACCGCGTGCCATGCAACAAACCGGCTCTACCTTCACCACCTCTTGAAGAAAACTCCATACGAGCTTCTCACCAACAACAAGCCCAACATATCATACTTTCGAGTATTTGGTAGTAAGTGTTTCATACTCAACAAGAAAACTAGATTGTCTAAATTCGCTCCTAAATGTGATGAAGGTTTCTTGTTGGGGTATGGGTCAAATTCGCACACCTACCGAGTCTTCAACAAAACCACCGGTTGTGCTGAGGAGTCGTGTGATGTGCAATTTGATGAATCTAACGGCTCTCAAGTAGAGCAAGTTGATCTAAATGATGTAGGTGACACCGATCCTTCACAAGCAATCAAGAATCTATCTCTTGGAGAGATCAAACCAACGGAGAGTATGGAGACTCAAGAAACTCAAACTCAATCAATGCAAGTTGAGCCATCCAACTCCATTCAAGACTCAAGTGGATCATTTGAGCAAGAAGAAGGAATTGGAACATCGCGAGCTCTGCTCCATCCAAGAGTTCATCAATGTGTTCAACGGGATCACCCCGTTGACAACATTCTCGGTGATATGAATAAAGGGGTAACAACTCATTCTCGTGTTGCTAATTTTTGTGAGCATTACTCTTTCGTTTCTTGTGTTGAACCCTCTAAGGTCTAAGAAGCACTCGATGATCTGGATTGGGTGAATGCAATGCATGAGGAACTCAACAACTTCACCCGCAACAAGATTTGGTCCTTGGTTGAAAGACCCAAGCAAAACGTCATAGGAACAAAATGAGCCTTCTGGAACAAGCAAGATGAGGATGGACAAGTTATCTGAAACAAGACAAGGTTAGTGGCACAAGGTTTCACCCAAGTCGAAGGTTTGGACTTCGGTGAGACCTATGGCCCCGTTTGCCCGCTTAGAAGCCATACGCATATTGCTTGCTTTTGCATCTCATCATAATTTCAAATTACATCAAATGGATGTAAAAAATGCCTTTTTAAATGGACCCATTAATGAACTAGTGTTTGTTGAACAACCACCGGGTTTAGAAGATTCCAAATTCCCTAATCATGTCTATAAACTCCATAAGGCACTATATGGGCTAAAACAAGCCCCTAAAGCATGGTATGAGTGCCTTAGAGATTTTCTACTCAAAAAGGGTTTTGAAGTTGGAAAGGTCGATGCCACATTATTCACTAAGAAAGTAGATGATGATTTGTTTGTATGCCAAATTTATGTTGATGATATTATATTTGGCTCCACTGACAAAACTTTCAATGAAGAATTTGGTAAGATGATGGCTAGGAAATTCGAGATGTCAATGATGGGGGAGTTGCAATTTTTTCTCGGATTCCAAATCAAGCAACTTAAGGAGGGGACGTTCATATGTCAAACCAAATACGTCAAAGACATGTTGAAGAGGTTTGACATGGAGAGCGCCAAATCCATCAAACCCCCATGCAAACAA
This sequence comes from Stipa capillata, assembly GCA_019208055.1. Lineage (NCBI taxonomy): Eukaryota > Viridiplantae > Streptophyta > Magnoliopsida > Poales > Poaceae > Stipa > Stipa capillata. The sequence continues at coordinate 71,187 of JAGXJF010005076.1, read as the reverse complement.
ATGGCCATCTCGACCTCAACATTGATGGAAAATCGGTAGATCAAAAGGTATATCGCTCCATGATTGGATCTTTGCTTTATCTTTGTGCATCTAGGCCCGACATCATGCTTAGTGTATGTATGTGTGCAAGGTTTCAAGCCGCTCCTAAGGAGTGTCACTTAGTGGCAGTTAAAAGAATTCTAAGATATCTTGTTCATTCCTCAAACTTAGGGCTTTGGTATCCGAAGGGTTCTAGTTTTGATCTAATTGGATATTCGGATTCGGATTATGTGGGTCGCAAGGTTGGTAGGAAGAGTACCTCTGGAACATGCCAATTTCTAGGTAGATCATTAGTTTCGTGGGCCTCAAAGAAGCAAAACTCCGTAGCCCTATCCACCGCTGAAGCCGAATATATCTCCGCCGGTAGTTGTTGCGTTCAATTGTTGTGGATGAGGCAAACATTGAAGGGTTATGGAATTAATTATGATAAAGTGCCTCTTTTGTGTGATAATGAAAACGCAATAACGATTGCCAAACAACCCCGTCCAACATTCCCGAACCAAGCAAATAGATATCCGTCATCATTTTCGTAGGGATCATGTTGCTAAGGGAGATATATAAATAAGTCATGTAACGATAGAAAACAATTAGTTGATATTTTCACCAAACCCTTAGGTGAGCATAGATTTTGCGAGTTAGGGAATGAACTTAATATCATTGATTCAAGAAACTTGGCTTGACCTCTTGCATTTACATATATGCCATGCTTTGATGAATTCATGCTCTAGATGTAATTGCACATACAGGGGGAGTGTCATAATTATTGATATATTGACACAATCCTATAAATGTGAATAAATCAATAGTTTGTAATTACATCATATTCATATTGATCAAATTACAAAAATTGAGTCTTTACCTATTGAAGTCCTACTCTCAAATGAATAAGTGACTTTAATGCTTAAATTGACTCAAATATGGTGGCAACACCACCAAATTTTTTTTGGTTGTCTTTGAATTGATTCTAAAATTTAACTCTAATCTAGGCCTCTATTGAAAAATAGTGCCTATTTTCTCTTGATTTTACCCAAATCACATCCATATGTAGCCTTGTTTAATTGTTGTTGACCATTGGATGTGGTAAAGGTCCATAAGGATATTCCTAGTGTTTTCCCTCTGTTTTTCCTTATGTTCACTCACCTCATCTATCAATCTCATGAGCATTTGAAACTGCCAGATCGGAACGTCCGGTCATATGTTCGGAACCTCCGATCATGTGATCGGAACATCCGGAAAATCGTATACAGAACTTCCGATCGCTGCTATATCGGAACTTCTGATCCCCACATTGGAATATCCGATGTGGGATTCACCTCTCCGCACAGTAAAAAGGGAACACGGTGAAAAGGAGAGGGTCATTCTCCACTTTTCATCTCTCTCAAAACCGAAACCTCCAGTCCGGGCGATTTCTCCTCCTCTGGAGCTTCCGATTGAAGATCCGATGATCCTGCCGCCACCTCCACGTGGTTGCAAGAGGTCCTCCTCGTCGTCCCACGCATCTAAACCTCGTGGGCCGCCGTAGGATCCTCCTCGCCAAGTTAGGGCAAGAGGATCTCCCCCGCAAACTCCCTTCTTCAAATCCTCACGGGATTCTTCATTGTTGTTGGGGAAGGGTCCCCGCGTTATCCCGAACCGACGAGCTTCTCCTCGATGGTGTCAAGGTCCCCCCCCCGGTTGTATCGACGTGTTGTGTCCGATGTCATCGAGTTCCGCTGGCATCACCAGCAATGTCGAGGAAACGCTCCGTCCCGGCGGACGTCGAGGCCGTGCTCCGCCCAGGCGGACATCGAGGCCGCGATTTCCCCCGACGCCAAGGACAACACATCGTCATAATAGCGAGTATTAGGATATTAAAGTATTTGAATATTCTAAAAAGATTCTTGTAAAAAGACCAGAATATCCCTGGGGGTGTGTTGTCACCCAAAGGGCATAATTGTAATCTCTCACATCCCTCCCTCAACCCCTATAAATAGGACCCGGGGGGAGAGAGAGGGGATCCACTTGCGGGGAGAAAAACTATAATCCCTGAAATCAATAAGAGAGTTTTCACTTCGTCCCGACACGGGAGTTTCCATGTGTCCTCGACGCGAGCGTTTCACATTTCGCCTCGTCGGTCGCAGTAACACGCGCTCCTCCTCGACGGACACCACACTTGCTCGTACTCTTGCGGTACCCCCGGAGGTCGACGTAACCGATCGGGGGTGCCTCAGATACAGTGCCTAGTCCCGTAGCTACGACAATTGGCGCCGTCTGTGGGAACAGGGCAAGAAGTCATGTCAACTAGGATTCCGTCGGGGAACTGTGATGTGCATAACCTCTGTCTTGTTTGTGTGCTTGCTCTTCTATGACAGCGCACACAGGCATAGGGGCTTGTCGTCAACAATCCCCTCATCGCCACGTGAGCAACGTTTTCATCGCCGTGTCGGGATTACATTGGCTCCACCGTGGTGTAGAACACGCTCCGACGCGGGGTAGAGGGTCCCCTCACCGCCACGTGAGCAACGTCTCCGTCGCCGTGTCGGGACAACTTTGTCTCCCCCGTGACATAGAGCACGCTCCACCGCGGTATAGAGAATCCCCTCACTGTCACGTGAGCAACGTCTCAGTCGCTGTGTCGGGATTACATTGGCTCCACCGTGGTGTAGAACACGCTCCGACGTGGGGTAGAGGGTCCCCTCACCGCCACGTGAGTAACGTCTCCGTCGCCGTGTCGGGACAACTTTGTCTCCCCCGTGACGTAGAGCACGCCCCCACCGCGGCGTAGAGAATCCCCTCACCGCCACGTGAACAACGTCTCTGTCACCGTGTCGGGATTACATTGGCTCTGACGCGGGGTAGAGGGTCCCCTCACCTCCACGTGAGCAATATCTCTGTCGCCGTGTCGGGACAACTTTGTCTCCCCCGTAACGTAGAGCACGCTCCACCGTGGCGTAGAGAATCCCCTCACCGCCACATGAGCAACGTCTCCGTCGCCATGTCGGGATTACATTGGCTCCACCACGGCGTAGAGCGTCCACTCACCGGCGCGTGAGCGACGTCTCCGTCGCCGTGCTGGGACAGGCGCGTGAGCGGCGTCTCTGCCGGGGTGGAGGGACAACCTTAACTTCGCCGCAGCGTCGAGCACGCTCCACCGCGGCGTAGAGCGTCCACTCACCAGCGCGTGAGCGCCGTCTCCGTCGCCATGCCGGGACAACCTTAACTCCGCCGCGGCGTCGAGCACGCTCCACCGCGGCATAGAGCGTCCACTCACCGGCGCGTGAGCGACGTCTCCGTCGCTGTGCCGGGACAACCTTAACTCCGCCGCGGCGTCGAGCACGCTCCACCGCGGCGTAGAGCGTCCACTCACCAGCATGTGAGCGACGTCTCCGTCGCCGTGCCGGGACAACCTTAACTCCGCCGCGGCGTCGAGCACGCTCCACCGCGGCGTAGAGCGTCCCCTCACCGGTGCGTGAGTGACGTCTCCGTCGCCGTGCCAGGACAACCTTAACTCCACCGCGGTGTTGAGCACGCTCTTCCCCGGTGTAGAGCTTCCCGTCACCAGCACGTGAGCGACGTCGCCGGGTGCGTGAGCGACATCTCCGTCGCCGTGCCGGGACAACCTTAACTCCGCCACGACGTCGAGCACGCTCCACCGCGGCATAGAGCTTCCACTCACCGGCGCGTGAGCGACGTCTTCGTCACCGTGCCGGGACAACCTTAACTACGCCGCGGCGTTGAGCACGCCCCACCGCGGCGTAGAGCATCCCCTTTACCAGCGCATGAGCAACGTCTCCGTCGCCGTGTCGGGACAACCTTAACCCTCACCGCCACGTTGTCTTCACGCCGTTTGGCCTTCATCAAACCGCCAAACGAGCAATGCTTGTACGATACTCGGGCTAGGGGCTGGGTGCCGTGCCGCCTAACCACGGCCTTTCACCTCAAAGCAACAGCCTGTAAACAATGCAAAAAGAAGAAATGATCACGAGAAGCAAAACATGGTTGCTCCAATTTTCTGACTTTCCATTAACCGACAGGATTACATGAGGGTTACAAAAGAAAGCTCTAGCCTCATTAAACCTACCAAAAGAAGCTCCCCAAACACTTAAAGCGCTAAGGGCTCCGTCCCAGTGGACGTTGGGGCAACGCTCCGTATGACGTCGAGGCGACGCTCCGTCCCGGCGGATGTCGAGGTGACCCTCCGTCACGACGTCGAGGCGACACTCCATCCCGGCGGACGTCGGGGCAATGCTCTGTCAAGCCGATGCTCCATCCCAGCGGACGTCGAGGCGATCCTCTGTCACGACATCGAGGCGACGCTCCGTCCCAGCGGACGTCGAGGCGACGCTCCGTCACGATGTCGAGGTGACGCTCCGTCCCGGCGGACGTCGGCGCGATGCTCCGTCATGACGTCAAGGCGACGCTCCGTTCCGGAGGACGTCGAGGCAAAAATATGTAGACAACACTCCGTCACGACGTCGAGACGACGCTCCATCCTGGTGGACGTCGGCGCGACGCTCCGTCCTGGCAGACGTCGAGGAAAAAATCTGTCAAGACAACGCTCCGTCGCGACGTCGAGGTGACGCTCCGTCCCGGCAGACGTCGAGGCGATGCTCCGTCACGACATCGAGGCGACGCTCCGTCCCGGCTGACGTGGACCGTCACGACATCGAGGCGACGCTCCGTCCCGGCGGACGTCGACATGACACTTCGTCACGACTTCACACTCCGTCACGACGTCGAGGTGACGCTCTGTCCCGGCGAACGTCGAGGCCACGCTCTGTCAAGACAACACACCCAGCGAGGCTCCTCGAACCTACCAAGTCTGTGGACCTCGTTGATGCGGTCGCGGAGTCGCGGCGGCACGCCCGACGCGGCTCCAAGAGGCTGCCCGCCCCGACTTTGGGAGTGTTCGGGGAGGCTAGTGGAGACGACGCGCCCGGCGTGGTGTCTCGAACCTACCAAGTCTGCGGATCTCGTCGACGCGGTCGTGGCGTCGTGGCGTTACGCCCGACGCGGCTCCAAGAGGCTACCCGACCTGAGTTTGGGGGTGTTCGGGAAGGCTAGTGGAGACGACGCGTCCGGCGTGGCGTCTCGAAACTACCAAGTCTGCGGACCTCATCGATGCGGTCGTGGCGTCACGGCGTCACGCCCGACGCGGCTCCAAGAGGCTGCCCGCCCCGAGTTTGGGGGTGTTCGAGGAGGCTAGTGGAGAAGACGCGCCCGGCGTGGCGTCTCAAACCTACCAAGTCTGCGAACCTCGTCGACGCGGTCGCGGCGTCACGGCGGCACGCCCGACGCGGCTCCATGAGGCTGCCCGCCCCGAGTTTGGGGGTGTTCGGGGAGGCTAGTGGAGACGACGCGCCCGGCATGGCGTCTCGAACCCTCCAAGTCTGCGGACCTCGTCGACGCGGTCACGGCGTCGCGGCGGCACGCTCGACGCAGCTCCAAGAGGCTGCCCGCCCTGAGTTTGGGGGTGTTCGGGGAGGCTAGTGGAGACGACGCGCCCGACGTGGCGTCTCGAACCTACCAAGTCTGCGGACCTCGTCGACGCAGTCGCGGCGGCACGCCCGACACGGCTCCATGAGGCTGCCCGCCTCGAGTTTGGGGGTGCTCGGGGAGGCTAGTGGAGATGATGCGCCCGACGTGGCGTTTCGAACCTACCAAGTCTACGGACCTCGTCGACGCGATCGGCGGCACGCCCGACGTGGCTCCAAGAGGCTGCCCGCCCCGAGTTTGGGGGTGTTCGAGGAGGCTAGTGGAGACGACGCGCCCGGCTTGGTGTCTAGAACCTACCAAGTCTGCGGACCTCGTCGACGCGGTCACGGCGTCGCGGCAGCACGCCCGACCCGGCTCCAAGAGGCTACCCGCCCAGAGTTTGGGGGTGTTCGGGGAGGCTAGTGGAGACGACGTGCCCGACGTGGTGTCTTGAACCTACCACGTCTACGGACCTCGTTGACACGGTCGCGGGAACGACGCGCCCGGCGTGGCGTCTCGAACCTACCGAGTCTGCTCGAGGGATCGTATCTCTACGCGCTCGAACGTGTCACAGCGTAACGTAAAAGAATAGCAACACTGTTTTCGTGCGAGGGATATGTGGCGTTGGTCCATACGACCTAATCATGTGGCGATCAACGTTCGAAATTGCGGTGAGTATTCTGTCTACTCGTTCGCCGCCACGATGCAACGATGTTCACGTGCGGGACCTACAATCATCGTACCTGTACCTCGTCTACCCCGTATAGCCATTCTACGCGACAAAAAATGTTACGATAACAAGTCCACGATACAATCCACCGCATTGCACCCACAATTAATCACAGGCATATGGAATACATGTGTCTATTTGCATAAAGCGTTGGGCCAGCGAGAAGGGCCACCCTTGGAGACCGGCAGCAGTGTCCTTTGGGAACAGCCGGCACAGCTGGAGCACGGCGGGGCGTGGCCTCCTGGCAGTGGCTGCCGGCGACGGGCGCTGAGGCCGGCGCGGCAACACGAGTAGAGAAGTCTTTAGCTCCTCCTAGAGACTTTTCAGCCCCTCCTTCTCAAAGGCCGACAGCTCGCCCAACCCGGTCACTTCCTCCACACCGCTCTTGCCGAGCCTTACCTATAACAAGTGTAGTGTTTAAATGCCACTAGATAGCGCTTCATCACACGAGCTCCATCTCGTTGATGTTATTCCAATCCCACCAGGTGGAACGGGTAACTCTCTTGGAACAGCTCTGAGGAGGTAAAACAAAAAAGAGTCAAAGCATGTAAGATGCTACCATTTAGAAGTACCTGGGACGCCACATGTCTACTAGCAAATTATAACTCATGACATGCAAACTTATGGGTTACGACCACCGACACTGGAGCTCAACAAATGTACTAGAAGTGGCTTCAGTACTTCAGTCAGTGAAATTGCTACGACAAAAACCATTCAGTAGTATCATTTACATGTGCCACAGTTCCTCACAAAATAGAATAAAAATAACTCCGCAAATATTAGCTAGCTTCAGTTGATTAAAGGAGCATGAGCAAATTAGTGGATTGGACTCCTACTGCTATAGTAACAGAAGGTGTGCATGAGTAGCTTGAAAGTGTGCATCACCACTTTAGTAGCTTCATTCACACCTTGTTCTTGCTTCGCCCAGCTCCATTGATTGAAGCAATTTTCCTTCTAACCATATATTTTCCACTTGCTGCCATTTTCTTGGTTAATTGTCAGGACTAGAACCTTTCCAATACAATTGTACCAAAGCCATGTCTCAAAATATCGGCCCTACACGTGAAGTCAGAAAATAGGAATTGCAGAAGACAATATATGAACATGCTTTTGTACTAAGCTATGGACATGTACTAATTGCCAAATTTCACACTAATTACTTAAATTTACCATGCTTTTGTACTAAGCTCTGGATAGATGCTAATTGCGAAAACTCACGAGGTATAAGCAATCTATAGATGGGGAAATTGCAACAACGAAAATATGGAAACAATACATGAACGAACTTGCACAGATTCTAGCTCTGCTACATGAGAAGCCTTGCTCCTCGGCGGCAACTACTCAAGGCCGACGAGTCTTGGGGATGCTCGAAGCAGGGGGAGGAGCAGTGGCGTGCCTCGGCCAAGGGGAGAGCAGTGGCGGCGGGGCGGCTCCACGCGGGGCTCCGCGCGGCGGTGGCAGTGGTCGACAAAGGTGAAGCTCGGAGTAGCACCGACGGCTGAGGAATGACGCGCAACCGGCGGCGGCGCTCGTGAGGGCTTGGGGGCCGGCGGCGGCAGTCCCGCTGGCCGGCGGGAACTTGCAGGACTGGCGAGGAGTTTGGGGGCCGGCAGCGGTCTCGCGGGCGCGGCGGGCCGGCTGTAACAACCCAATTTGCACGATTAGGGTTTTGAGCGGCATTCATGCATACATGGCATCATCATCACCACACCTTGTTTAAACCTAGTTGTATATCGATTTAACTTTATAGAATATGTTAATATTTCATCCTCGGTGGATAATTGTTGCGAACACCAATCAACATATTTGAAGTACCGAACTTCGATAAAGCATTTGCAAGTTGTGGGGTCAGTGGACCCGTCGATGAATTCCCCTAGTAACCTTCTCCCTTCTAACATCCCCTCTTCTTTCTCGAGGTTGCCCCAAAAAGGAAACCACATGAAATGACCCCTAATCCGAGCATCCAGGAGGAAACCCTAAAGTGTCGAGGAAGCTAGGGTTTGAGAAAAAGGGGACCAAATTTGAATAAAAACTTGTCAAACTTTGGAAGTAGGCTTGAATGGTGAAATGTAAGATCCATGCCCAATTTCACAAGTTTTGGAGAACCCTAAAACCTAATCGCAGTTCAAACCGTCGAATTAGGTCAAACCCTAGGTTTGAACTGAAACCCCTATCCAAGCCAAGTCCAAATGGGTTCAAATTTATACGGTAGGTCCCATTAATCACTTTGAATCCCCTGCCAAAATTTCATAATTTTTGGAGTAGTTCTGACACATAAAATATCGCACACACAAGCCCCAAATTAAGCCCTAATTTGAATTTGAACACAAACATGGGTCAAACCTTGCCCAAATTAATTCAAATTCTTCCAGTAGCTCTCAAATAATATTTTAAAACCCCTGTAAAAATTTCAAGTGATTTGGAATTAGATTGACACATAAAATAATAAAGGGGATAGCACTGGAGATAAGGAAAAAGAAAAAGAGAAAGAAATAAAGAAAAAGAAAGCAGCCAGGGGCCCTTGGGCCGCCTCGGCCGGCCCATGTCACCCCGCCAGCCTCCGAAACCGCCTCCTCCCCTCTGGTTTCCCGCCTTCTCCACGGGGAGGCGCCCCCGGAGCAATGCGCCATCTCCTCTCATCCGGTGCGCGGGCCCCGCGTGTCAGGGTCTTCCCTCCACGTCACCGGCGCCGGATGGCTGGGGTGGGCGGCGCTGCTCCGCTCGCGACCAGCGTGGTCCGAGCCGCCGCCCCATTTATAGCCATTCAGACCGCGGCTCTCTTCTCCCCCCCATTTCCTCGAACCCTAACCCTAGATCTGGCCTTCCCCGAGCGCAGGCTGTTCACCTCCGTGCCTCTACCCTTCTTCCCCGTCGACGGTGACACCTCCGGCGAGCCCGTGTGGCAGCTCGGGCCCCTCCCCGAGCCCTTTCCTTGCTCACCGAGCTTCCCCGTGCCTCCTTCTCACTCCCCCTTCTCTCCATTGCCTGCAGATTCGAACTGGAGGGCCTCCTCGTCGCCGCTCGGGTCAACGCCGTCGTCCTCCTCGCCGCTAGCTCGTCGCCGGCCTCCCCAACCCTCCTGAGCTCCTCCATCAGACCCGGGGTGAGCTCCCCTCCCTTCCCCTCCTCGCAGCTGCGTCGGTTGAGCACAAAAGCACCCCCGAGCCCGCTCCGATGAACCTCCCGGCAAGGCGCCGCCGTCGGAGCCTCGGTGGTGGCCGGACCAGAGGGAGAGCGAGAGGTAGTGGTGAGAGAGGGAGTAGGCGGGGTAGAGCCGACGCGTGGCAGCTCGGGACTGGCTGGCCGAGTCCAGTCAACCTTGTCCCGGGCCCACATGTAAGTCGGATGGCTTTAGAGTTAGGTTTTCTTGGGTGGGTTTTTGCCGGGTGCGCATAGCAGTTTGTAATTCGTAGAATTAGGGTTAGATCTCTCGGTGATCTTCAAATGCGCGTAACTTTCCGACCGTAAGTCCGATTTCAAAAAATTTTATATATTCGAAAACCTCTCGAGATTTCCTACAATCTGGAAGAAATAAAATTTCAATTTGAGCACCTGCACTGTAGAGTACTTTGAATCTAAAGTTATTAGTACCTTTAGAGGTGATTCGTTAAACCCTAATGCGTCGGCAGCTCCGATCCCGTTAATTCCAGTAGCATTAGAGCCGTGTTTCCGCATACTTTCGAGATAGCAACCCTTGTAAATGATCCCCTACTAAAGACCCCCACCTCTAACCCTAATTCGACACTACCCCAGTGGCCCGGTTGGGTGCAAGTGTTAGTCCTTGTTATGGTCATATGTCGTTAAATCCTAACTCGATGGTTGTAGTCCCGAATTGAACAATACCACCTACGTTAGCCTCGTATCCCAGTGCACTTCCATATGGTACCGGTTATAGGTCGTGACCATCCTTGGTGAGTAATAACACCCCAGCCCTAGCCCGACATTTAATAGGACTCAACATCTGATAAAACTTGGCCTAGGTAAGGTTAGAGTTATGAGTTCACCTCTATCAGATTCGTAGGAACCATACTCGCTGTAGGGAAGTCATGACACCCTGTACAACACCTTAGGAGTTCTTTCCTAGCGTTTCATCACGTCGCACGTCCACGTACACCGTTAGGACAACAGTCTAGCCCTTACACATATCATCTAATATATCGTCGTTACGCCAAAACCCTAGTATTCTTAGGTCGTCTTGTCTAGTTATGCATATATACCACCCCTATTCATGCATACACGCCGAGTCTTAATATTTTCTTTATCGTTTCTTTTCCGGTTCTTCGTATTGTTTATAAAAGAATCTGAAGAGGAAGACCACCAAGCTTACAGCTCCCCGCAAGGCCAGGATCAAACCGAACAAGGCAAGCAGAGCTTGTTGCATCCTTACCTTCCGTACTCTTGTGTATGCCCTTGTTATATGTGCTATGTGTATGAATGTTTTATCTGTGAATTGTCGCAAAGTTGCGTACACTAGCATGTGTAGGATGTGTCTTACGTCGAGAACATCTGATGGCTCTTCAACTAAATGGTTAAGTGAGTTGTGAGAGCCGAGGGCGTGCACAATGGGTACGGTTGGTGTTCATCGTAGTTTGATGGCGACGCGGGTGTAAGTAGAGATTTAGTCGTCACACCAACCCTATTTTCATCGTGTCACCATCCCTTATCACACGTGAACGCTAGCGAGAACCAACACTGAGCATAGCTGGGGTAAGCCTCCATGCACTTTGGAGACTCATGACCTCCAAACTGTTATGCACCCACTATGCCGGCAGTGGTTGAGTTGTCGGTAGCGGTTCGAGAGATTAAAATGATCATGTGTGGATTGGATTAATTTGGATTTGACTCATGTGTGGATTGAAATAAAGTGGATCAATCTGGAATTGATTTAGGGGCTGCCCTACTTGAGTTGGATGATGTTTATTGGATGGATTTGGATTGGATAACTCGATCTCGTGATGCATTGGTTGATATATGTTGGTATCCTGAATTGGTTTGTTATTTAGCCTATCTGTATTATGCCTTGTTAATGGTTATGTTCTCAGGTTATATGTTGTTACTCTGAGAAGCATTCATGTTTAATTTGTGTTGTACTAGTATGAGTAGGACATTTAATCAAGCACGGATAAGTCTTGCGAGTACGTTGTACTCACCCAGGATACTCCTGGAGCTTGCAGGTGAGCCGGTGGTTGAGGATTACTTCGATGACGCCTGAAATTGTTGCTTTCTCGATCAGTTAGTCGGTCTATGGGATAGGCTGTAGCTTTTGGTCAGTGGCCTCGACGCCGCTGTGGGTCTAATCATTTTGCTTCCGCTGTTGTTAAACTTCTCCGTACTCGGATATGCTTTCGGAATTACCGTCTGATGTAATATATCGTCCCATCGGGGACTGTTATTAGTAATTTCGTAACGTAGTGCTTCGTGATGGTATCCGAGTTGTTAATCCAGGCTGCCCCTGCACAATGCGTGAATGAAATGAAGTGTATGGGTATGCCGTGAAGGATCGAGGCCATACCTTGTTCTACTAAGTCGAGCAGGTGTTGGTTGAGTGACCCGCTGGCTGAGATGCTGTGCCGGCCAGGCAGGGTGTGGGCGTTCTACCGGGCTTTCGAGTGACCCACTAGCTTCCGAGCTAGGTTAGGGTGTGGGTAGAATCGCCGGGCTCCTCCGACCTTGTTTGTCGTGGTAGGATTCGGGAACGACTCTGACTCTTCACCGGATTCTGGAATCGTATGTGGTTGTGGGAAGATTGGTCGCTTCCGGCTGGCTCGCACATAGCGGGTGTCAGATCGTTCTACCTTGGTGCGTACGGCGCAGGTACCGTGCCACCGGGCTGGCGAGTCCTTCGGTCCTTGGCGACTTCGCGTTCCCCTAATCATATGCAATTCCGGGTCCGTGACACCGGCGTGCGTTTGAGGGGCTGGTGGCGGCATGCCTCGGCCACGGGGAGAGTGGCGGCGGCGGTCCCGCAGGCGTGGCGAGCCGGTGTGCATTTGAGGGGCCGGCGGTGGCACACCTCGGCCACGGGGAAAGTGGCGGTCGACGGGCCGGCAGACCGGCGGCTGGGCCAGCAACGAGGCGCGCCAAGCCGCGGGGCGGGCGGTGGTGATCAGCGATGCACGGCAAGGGGCGTGGGCGGTGGAATCGGAGCGGGGCCGGCAACGGCCGGCGGCATGGCGACCGGACGACAGAGCGCGCGGCGCGGCATGCGGGGAGAGGCGACCGGCGGCGCTGGGGAGAGGCGTCGGCGGTGTGAAGATGAAGCTGTGGGGGGGTGGCGGCGTGGGGGTGTATAGCCCCAAGTCCCCCAACTGACATAAGCCTCTCATGGGCTTTGGCCCATTAGGGATAGGGGGAGCGGTTCGGCCAGGGAAAGAATGGAGGAGAAAAAAAAGAAGGAAAGAAAGAGAAAGAAGGGAGGAAAAAAGGAGGAAAAGAAGAGAAAAGAAGAAGAAAAGAAGAAGAAGAAGAAGAAGAAGAAGAAGAAGAAGAAGAAGAAGAAAGAAAGAAAAAGAAAAAAAGAAAAGGAGAAGAGAAAGAGAAAAAGAAAGAAGAGAAAAGAAAAGAAAGAAAAGGGAAAAAGAAAAAGGAGGAAGAAGAGAAATAGAAAAAGAAAGAAGAGAAAAGAAAAGAAAGGAGGGAGAGAGAAGTCGTCGGTCCGGCCTGCGCGCCAACCCCTCGAAATTGGTGCGCTGGCTCGGACGGGCGTCCCTCGACCGCCCAAACCGGCAAGGGGCTACTGTTGGGGAAGGGTCCCCGCGTTATCCCGAACCGACAAGCTTCTCCTCGACGGTGTCAAGGTCCCCCCTCCGGTTGTATCGACGCGTTGTGTCCGATGTCATCGAGTTCCGCTGGCATCACCGGCAATGTCGAGGAAACGCTTCGTCCCGGCGGACGTCGAGGCCACACTCTGTCCCGGCGGACATCGAGGCCGTGCTTCGTCTCGGTGGACGTCGAGGCCGTGCTCCGCCCCGGCGGACATCGAGGCCGCGATCTGCCCCGACGCCAAGGACAACACGTCATCATAATAGAGAGTATTAGGATATTAGAGTATTTTAATATTCTACAAAGATTCTTGTAAAAGGACCAGAACATCCCTAGGGGTGTGTTGTCGCCCAAAGGGCATAATTGTAATCTCACATCCCTCCCTCAACCCCTATAAATAGGACCCAGGGGGGAGAGAGAGGGGATCCTCTTTCGGGGAGAAAAACTATAATGCCTGAAATCAATACGAGAGTTTTCACTTCGCCCCGACACGGGAGTTTCCATTTGTCCTCGACGCGAGCGTTTCACATTTCGCCTCGTCGGTCGCAGTAACACGCGCTCCTCCTCGACGGACACCACACTTGCTCGTACTCCTTCAGTACCCCCAGAGGTCGACGTAACCGATCGGGGGTGCCTCAAATACACTGCCTAGTCCTGTAGCTACGACAATTTTCCTCCGTAAATCTTGTTCCAAAACTCTCTAGTCATTTAAGAGATACACATTCCACACGTAGATCTAGAGGTAGCACCACGGATTAGTTGATTCAAGTTCTAGGTCGTGATAATCGGAACATCCGATATGTACATCGGAACTTCTGATTTGGCCAGAACCTCCGGATATTCGTATCCGGAGTATCCGACACAACCGGAACTTCCGATGTTCAGGTCGGAACTTCCGATCATCATGTCAACCGAACTTTGCTCAAATGATCTCGCTTCTCCGCCCGCTGCTCATGAGAACTTACCTTATGCTCCTCATCTACATTCATTCACAGGGAATTAATGCAGGAAGATCAAAGGGGATCAGTATCAGGGATGTTGAGATTGAGAGTGAGGAAGAATTTGATTATGGATCGGACTCCGATGATGAAGGAGAAAGGGCTCTGAGAGCTGAAAGGGAAAGGAGAAAGAAGAGGAGACAAGAGGGTGGTCATGATGACACCCCGTATAGGCCAGAAGATGATGAAGATAACATTCCTTTATCCTCAAGACAAAGACATGTCGTCAGGAAGGTCAAGGAATCCAAATCCAGGAAGGAACAGGGACAGAGGGAGTTCTCCAAAGCAAGAACTCTGCATGTCAAGGAAAGAGGAAGCAAGCTACCAACTCTGAAGGATAGGAGCTCAAGGGCTCAACCATCTCAAGCTCCAAGAGCACCACCTCCCTCAAGCATGCCTCGGCAGGAGTAGGTTGAACAGCAAGATATCATTGGCCCTCTTAGGCTTGCATTGCCCATTGTCAACAGTGATCATCCAAGACATGCAACAAGCTATAGAGGCAAAAGAGCTCAAGTTCAAAAGGAGAGGGAGAAGAACCCATGGAAGTATGCCAAACTCTCATCAGATAGAAGATTCTGGAACTACTTCCAGCAAGACTTCTATGAGACAGTGATCTTTCCGAGGAAGACTCCAATAATTCAAATGCAATGGATTGACTGGGACTACATGGCCCATCAAGAGGACCCTATTTTCGATGAAGTAATTGCCACATGTGAGGCCCATGGCATGTCTCGCATTATGGCTTTCAAGTATGACTGGTGTGATGAGCTCATTGCCCAATTCTATGCCACAGTCTATTTTGATCAAGACATTGCGAAAACTATTCACTGGATGTCAAATGGGACAGAGTATCAAGCCACCTATAGTCAGTTTGGTTAGATCCTAGGCTTAAATGATCTTCAAGGCAAGAGAAGGATTCATGATGAAAAAGTCATCAATGCCAATACCCTCATATACATGTATGACAAAAACAAGAGAGGACAAGTAGGAGGGACAAAAGGTTTGCTCCCATACTACAACTATTTGAACCGGATCTTTCGCAAGACCGTAACTCCTAAGGAGGGAGATGCCACAAGCATTATGGCCTATACTCTAAACCTCCTCCACTTCATGAAGAACACCGAACGCCAATTCAATGTGTTTGACTTCATTTGGGAAGAGATCCGCCATTCAAGTGGCGACCCAAAGAGATGCTGTGCATATGCTCCATACATTCAATGTCTGATAGATGCTGTGACAGGGCTCAACTTCCTTAAGGAGCACAAGCATTTGGGCTATCAGCTGAGGCCACTTAAGGAGACTCCAGTGAGCAAGAAGAAGTACCACTCTCACTCTGGCATGTTAGGAAATTCTTTTGAGTACCTCAAGTCCATCTTCAATATGTGCAAGAAAAACTCTGTAAATATTGAGAAGATCCGCAAATCTCAGAAGAAGATAACTTTGAGGCAGAAGCAGATCATGCAGAAGCTAGATATGGAGGTCAGTGGTTAAGGCTCTGAGTGCATCCCCAGTGACTCTGAAGTAGTCAACAACCCCTTTGTTTCTTCTCCTCTCTCGCCAACTGAAGATGAAGACCCAAATCTCCAAGAAAGCTATGAAAGCTCTGAATAGTTCTCCTCCGACATCTTTTCCTCTCTTTTTGGTGTCTTGATGCGAAAGGGGGAGAAGTTAAGATTAAGGGAGTAGGGAAGGAGATTAGAAGCGAGTAGGGAAGGGAAGATTCAGGGTTCTCTAGTTATCTAGTTTGCCGAGTTTACAAGTATTTTGTCACTTTGTGTTATCTCTTGGCTTGTAAAACTCTTAAGTCGTTCGTTTATCTTCATTATGCATGAACTTTATTACTTTATGCATGGTCGTATGAACAAATGAACATCTATATCAAGTCATGTGTTAATTTATTTCTCTATCATATTCCATGACTTACAATTATGCTTCATATTGACTTTATGCAAATGTTCATAGACCTCATGAATATTTTTAGGGGGAGCTCTTTCTCAGTTTCATTATATACATGCTCTAGTGTGCCACAATGAATATATTAATATGCATATCTCTAGGGGGAGCTCCATACCTTAGTATTCCAAAAATTATTTCAATCTATTCAAATCTTTGTGTGAGCCTTAATCGTGTTGTCATCAATCACCAAAAAGGGGGAGATTGAAAGTGCATCTAGGCCCCTTAATCGGGTTTTGATGATTGACGACAAATGACTAAGGGACTAACAGGTTTAACGAGTTTATAATCAGAGATTAGTCCGAGAGAAAGGGCTCAAAGGACATCGGCGACCCCTAAAAAGAAGAAAAGGTGGCGGCTTCGGAATCTCTACCTCACGTAAAGTATTTCACATTTATTTGAGTAGTAGGGAAGCCGTACTATTAAGAGGGGTGCGTCGTACAAGCAATTAGTTGACCTTAGTGCTCAGAGATCATTGAACTTTATTTCAAAAGAGCAAATCATTCTCCACGAACACAAAAAGAGTTTTAAATTTGCTACATCGGAAGTTCCGGTTTGTGTACCAGATGTTCCGGTTCCATTGGAAGGTCCGAAGTAGCCCTTGTTTTGAAGATTCTAGAAAAACCGGAAGTTCCGGTCTCTGGATCGGAAGTTCCGATTGGGCTGGAAGTTCCGGGCCAACCTTTGTTTGAAGTGATCTGGAAAAACCGGAAGTTCCGGTCTCTGGATCAAAAGTTCTGATTGGGCCAGAAGTTCCGGTTCAGCATTTGTTTTAATTGTTCTGGAAAAATCAGAAGTTTCGATATGTCTGTGAGTTGTGCAGCGAGAGGGAAAAATAGCCGTTTGATTTGAACACATCGGAAGTTTCGATGTAGGTGTTTTCAGTGCAAAACGGCTAGTTTTTTAGGGGTGCTATATATAGACCCCAACCTCCTTACCTCAACCAACATTTTTGCAAATCATTTTCCTACACACTCAAGAGCTCTTACTTCTCTTCTCTCAAGCTCCCAAGCCACCCTTTGTGAGAGAAAAGAAAAGAAGTGAGATTTAAGGATTTGAGTGGAAAAAGATCAAGATCTCTTTGAGCACTAGGTTCACCTCGTTGCGACTTCAATGCACTTGTTACTTTTGGAGGTTGAGGACTCCTAGACGGTTAGAAGTCGCTTACGAGCTCCCAATCCGTGTGGTGAGCCGTGGGAAGTTTGTGAAGGCCGAGACTCGCCTCCGTAAGGAAAGAATCACCAAGAAGAAGTCGAGGAGACTCCGGAGAGTCCTCGAGGGATAAAGGCTTGAGAGGAAGCTGGCTTTTGATCACGTGTGATCGAGCTCCCCAAATGGAGTCGTAGGATTCCCTCAAGGATCCGAACTTCGGCAACACATCTCTTGTCCCTTTACATACCGTATCTCTTTTGCAAGTATTTATCATATTGTTTATATTGATCTTGCTAGTAGTCTTGCTTTCATATCTTACTATTGTTGCTCTTGCTAGTTAATCATATTAAGTTCCGCAGATATTGCAAGAGTAGCTTAAAATTGATTAAAATTTGAAGCGGCCTATTCACCCCTCCCCTCTAGGCCGACATCTTGATCCTTTAGTAATTACTATTGTTTCATTTTTTTGATGTTTCTACTTCTTCTCGATAGCACTGGAAGGTTATAACGTGAGTGAATTCAACTACAACCAGTTCCCTGTTCTTGAATAGCAAGGCAAGCAACGCCCTCCATTGACCATGTTGACATCACCCACTATTTCCAAAACTTACTATTTGTGTTCAACTTGATATCGCATGCGTTCAACTTCTACTTTATCGGTAGATAGTTAACTTTCTATTCTTTGCTTGAAACTACCTTGTAACCTAAAAGCCATGTTTTTTCCTTCCAACCTAGCATGATTAAGATTAGTCCAGTCCTTAGTAATTAATTATATCAGTATCAGGTGCTTAGCTCTGCTTAGACTTGTTAAGTCTTTGTTCTTCGGATAGTGCGATGAATCAGTGCATCATGGGTGGGTTAAGTGTGGAATTGTTTAGAGACTACTAGGATGTAGTTAAAGAACTATATTAATAATCATTGGGCTTAGATGAGAGGGCATGGTAGGGAACATGGTGGGTAGTCTTCTACACTGGTGGTATATTGGGATCACTCACAACTAAATAATTTTTCTAGCTTAGTGTATGAGTTGCTTTAGTTTTGATTTTCATTTTCCATGTGGGTGAAAAATGATGTGACATAGTGTGGTATCTCAATATAAGGGTGAGGTGGACACATAGTCTTAAAGAATCTAGGAATGTACCTTGATTCATAACTTATGGGACCATGTCAGAGTTAACGGTCGGATTGGTGTATATGAAATGACCCATAGGGTTAGCTCATAGCTAAGCCAAAAGTATTGTAATGGTCGTGTTCGAACACCCTCTGCTAGCATACCTCATGAAGTGTGTTAATGATCTGACACTAAGAGTCGATCGATATGTGTAGGTAAACATGTACAGCCTTATACAGTTAAAACTATTCAAATAGTTGTGTCTACGGTTATGGAGAACTTGGTGATTACCTGTGTTGAATTAGACAACTTCAATGTTATTCTAAAAGTGTGAACTTACAACTTGCTCATAGGTGGTTGAGGAAGAGTTGTTTGGTCTTAAATGGATGGTGACGGAAGTTTTGGACTAGCTAGAGAAGAACACTCATTTACCCACTTGTAAATTGATCTGGTAGTCACTTTTTCATCTACTTAGACTAATATCAAACGAAAACTTGGCTTTATGCAATATAGTCCACATATACCCCTCCTTGATACAAGCTGTATCTATTTATTAATTTCCCTTGTATGTCTTGCGAGATACTTTTGTACTCATCTTGCAATCGTTGATATTTTATGCAGAGAAAATCATCATTTTAGAATATGATTTCTTTATCAAGATCGGCGCCAATGAGAGTAGTCACTGAGGATCCCAAATTGTGGTCTGCCTAGGGTTCAGCAACCTTTTTTTTTGTTCTGCTGCCACTTTTGGCCTTACTACTTGTGGCTTCTAAGCCACTTATATAACTTTCCGCTGTGTATTTGAGATTTGGTCTTCGAACCACTTGTGTGCTTAAGTTGTCAAACTTACTCGATTAAGCGCTAGATGTATATTGCAGTTTTTGTCGTAGGCTTGTTTGCTCCAACATTGCCTCATGTGTCATATGTGTATGATTATAAAGCACATGAAGTATGTAGGGTTTTGAAGTTTATAATATATAATTGTCAAGTGTGATCATCACTATGAAGTGACTCTTTTGCTGAGAGTTCAGGAACTATATCACTCTACTCCAGCTGTGCATTGCGTTGCCGAGACGAGTTCGGAGTTGATGTTCCTGCTCAATGAGAAATGAGTGAGTAGACTATATCACTCTACGCAGGTCGATGCATTTGATTGCCGGTTTAAGGTTGGGTTTGATGTCATGGGTTATTCAGGGCTATATCATTCTACTCCTATAGTTGAGGTCGGGGTTGACATCTCGACTTACGTAATGATTCCATTTGAAGTTTTATATTATAGATTTCGCGTCCGGACATGATTCCATCAAGAACCTATGAAACAATGTTTAAATCACGCTCCCTCCTTCCCGATTGCACCATCACTGATGATGTTGCACAAGATATTTGTTTCGGCGATCCTTCAAAATGTTGGTTATGAAGTGAACCTATGATATTGTATTTATGCATAAATTTGTTTCAATGGTATAACTAATATGTTGTAACACCTTTTTGATCTAATCCACAAAGGTACAGAAATATTTCCATCATCACATGAAAGATGTCTCCGTTACAAAAAAAAGTGTGTTTCCATCGCACATGGAAAATGTATCCATAGCATATACCAGGTGTTTTTATCGGTTAGAAAAATATTTCCATCACACATAAAAAGATATTTTCATCAAAAAAATGCATGGCGTACTAACAAATGGGAGTAATTTGCTACATTTATTAGTTGGAAAAAATCACAATTTATTGGATTGGTTTCCTTCGTAATCAAATGCACGTGATGTGTTTCATTGTAGCTATTATGTAGTACCAAAATGTTTCTATGTCACGGCAATATTATTTTCACAGATATTCGATCCTACGTCCCACGTCTAATCCTCACTACCTCAGATAACACTTTTGCTGCACGATCATCACTGACGGGCACGAGGAGGCCCGTCACTGATTACAGTAAACACTGACGGGCGCGTACGGGCCCATCAGTAAATATGATGCAGAAGACGAGGCAGCCAACTTCTACTGACGGGCCCCATAAACGCCCGTCAGTAGAAGTGGCAACGGAGGAGAAATTCGGATGACCTCACTGGGCAGGTTTATCACTGACGGGCGGCACTATCTGCCCGTCAGTGAAGTCTGGTGCTCCACTGACGGGCCCAAATAGCTGCTCGTCAGTGGTCAAAAATCACTCCGCAAGCCCAGCCCACAAAAACTAAACCCTCCACCCGAACCGCTCCGTATAAAATGCTAACCCTAGACTTATCCCGATCCCCTCCGCCACCTCCACACCTAAGCCCGCAGCCCCTCCTCCCCTCGCCGCCCTGCGCCCTCTACCGTGCTCGGCGGATCCGAGCGACGCCTTCCATCTCCCCGAGCGGTGGCAGCGGATCCGGGACGCCTGCTACCTCCCCGAGCGGCGCAGTTCCAACTCCCTGAGCGGCGGCGGCGGATCTGGGACGTGGAGGCCCTCACCGACGATGGGATCCCGCGTGGTCGGCCTCGGCTTCAGGCGCGGTGGACGCGGCGACCGTGGCGGGCGACACGGCGGGTTCGGCCACGGCTTCAGGCGCGTTGGCCACCCCACGCGCTCGTCCTCTTATACCTAAATTTGGTTTTGCAGGAGTGCTATTAAAGAATTATCAGTTGCTTTGACATATGATGGTTCGAGTATTGAGTGCCTATACTTGCGTGCCTCTTGCCATCATGCGATTGGAGAATATAAGTCTGCGGTATGTTGCTTTCTCGTTTGGTGAACTAGAGAATGCTAATTACACTTTATTACAAGTGCTAAGGATCCTGCTAAGCTGATTTCATATATAGCTTTTTTGCTGCCATATGCTACTGTTCTTTTTGAAATCCTCAATTTAGTCACGGATTGCAGCAAATTTAACACTTATTCCTGATGTTGACATCTTTTTCCTTTCAAGATCAAAGATTATGATGACGTACTCGATCTGGAGCTTGATTCCATGGATAAATTTGTGCTGCAATGTTTGGCCTTCTACCAGATCTACAGTTTCTTCCTTTTCAGTTCTTTTTTCTGTAGAGCTTGTTCTTATGTCAGAACTCAGAACTATATATTTCTGTGGTCTAAAATTCTCAAAGCCATATAAGATGACAATATGCAAAAGAATGGATGCGCAATCGATATTTTTTGGCTGTTGCCTCAGCTAGTCACCTCCAGCAGCTTTTATCAAATGCAAACATTTGTTTGTCTTGGCTCTTGGGTTGGTTTTGCTATTTACTGAATTGGTTTACTCATCCATATTTAGAGTCATACTGTCATTTCTATGCTAACCTTGGTTTTCTTACGTGGTACTTCTTCCAGAAGGAAATTGCTCTGTATACTACTTCAAAGGCCAATTTAGAGTTCTCTCAATTCAACATTGATGATGATGTTGACCCACTATTCAAGGTTAAGTATTATCTCTTAAATCTATTAGGTAATTTTCTGGTGCATCAAATAAAACTTCTATATGGGCAATAGGAATATTGGTGCAAAAGACTGCACCCGAAAAATGTGGCTGAAAAGGTTTATCGCCAGCCACCATTACGGATCTCACTGAGAAGTGGGCGCCTTAATAAGCAACACTTCAAGTTCACAAAGCATCAAACAAGTCTTCTCCTAGCTGCGGATTCAATTGGCAGGAAGATTCAGTATAATTGTCGTGGCTTCTTGCCAAATCAACGCCTGGTATCCCTCTTGGAAGCTTTGTTGATTCTGTATTGCTGTTTCATCAACCAAATAAAGCTTGATTATAAAATAAATATAGCTCTGCGTTTCTTTACTTATTTCTTACATGTCTGCTTTAAGGAATAGGGTTAAAAGATGTTTTAATTCCAAATTATAAGCAGGGTTGACTTGAATTTTGAACAAATCAAGATGTTCCTATGAAAGTCATTGCCTATTAATAGGTTGCTGAAATGCCCAGTCGAACGGCGATGGCGGCGGAGGCAGAGGCTTCTACAACCCGGCTACCTCACCGACTTCTCTCTTCGGGTCAGCTCGAAACTGTTGCAGACATACTATGTGCATTTCTGACTTCTTGTTGTCAGGCTGTGATTTCTTTACTCTTTAGTTATTAAATTTTGATGAACACTCGGTGTTATTGCAATTTATTTAGTCACTTTTTCCACCTACCAAGTTTCAAAAAATTTCATGTAAACCTCATTCCAATTAAGCATGCAATGGTTTTGCTCAAAATTTGGAGATTTTGACTTGTTCCTATCCTGATGTGGATGAAACTCTTGTGCAGAATCATTGCGACGTCCGGCGAGCAGTGCAGATTTGAGGTCTAGGTAATGTATACTTGTCAGTTTATTTTCAAATATGAAGATGAACAATATTCTATTTTTTGTACTATATACCCATCGTTCATTTTCTTCAGAGGCTCTGACGTGGCTAGCAATGAACCTTCAGTCCGGAAGAATGCTTCTGTGCCATCTGATATGAGTGATATTTCCTCACAATGCTCTGGATATTCACGTGAACTTGTTGGTTCATTTCTTTTCATTGTTGCTTTAGTCATTTTGATTCCCGCGTGTGCAGAATTTGGTGTAGAAAAAGTGTGCCTGGGCTGTAATGTTGACGTTACCGTGCGAATGGAGCTGTGTGAATGCTGTAAATCTGGTTTTTTTTTAATCCCTAAAAACTAACCACTGACGGGCAGAAATCGTGGCCCGTCAGTGGTGAGTCAGGCACTGCTGACGGGCGGCCCGCCCGTCAGTGGAAGTATACTCTCCACTGACGGGAGCTTACTGACGGGCGCAAAACCCGTCAGCGGTGACGGTTTTGCGCCCGTCAGCGATTGTGTTTTCTGGGGTAGTGCCTGGCCAAATTATATCAAGGACTTCTCCAAGCCGCTGCTGCGGTTACGTGTTCCATCATGTTAGGTTGCCCGGGATATGGAGATATGATTCGGTTACTATACAAACACAATAGATCGATCATGTATCTCTTAACAAGACCGGTGGCCGGCCGGCGGCGAAATGTGGCAGCGAAAGACGAGTACATGCACACGCAAGTTAGACTTATCGTGCGTGCGGGCGGGGGGAGGCGTTATATTGGCCGGGTTTCTAGCGGTGATCCACGAACGATGCCGCCTGATTGCAAACAACCGTGTTGACACATAGGTAGAAGTGGAGAGGGGAACGTGGAGATCAAAATTATGTTTTACGTTTTTGCTAATTCTCGGATACCCCAAAATGCGCGGTACCAAGCCTAAGTTACACTCCTAAGAAATGTGCACCTTTTAGCAAAGTTTAGTGCAATTGACCGGGGAATTTCAAGAGAATTTGTAATCTGTCTATTATATACAAAAAGTACAATAGAACAGAAAAAAATATACATACTAGAAATTTCCACAAAAAACTAAAACATATGGTATTAATTTGGTGTATACTCTTATCATTAGTGCACGGTAATTGATAGGTCTTTATAACTATTCCTAAATAAATCATAACATGTAGATCATCATAGCTATACCTAAATAGATTATAGCCAGTAAATCATTATAACTATATCTAAATAGAGCACACATCCGATATATCTTCATAACTGTACGTAAACATATCACAACTGATAGATCATCATAATTATATCTAACAGATCACATTCGATAGGTCTTCATAACCGTACATAAACATACCACAACTGATAGATCGTCATAACTGTACATAGATATATCACATTCCGGTAGATCTTCATAACTGTATTTAAACTTAATAGATCGTGGCTGATATATCTTCATAACTGTTGTATCTAAATAGATCATAGCTGATAGATCCCCCTAATTATACCTAAACATATTATAGCCGATAGATAATCATATTTGCATCTAAACATATTGCAACCGATAAATTTTCATAACTGCATCTAAACATCATTCGACCATTGATTTAGTGGGCCCTTATTATTAATAGACCACAACCTGTAGTTCGTCGTAATTGTACCTAAATAATATCCATAATTGATTTAGTGTACCTTAATAATTGCTGATCATTTATATGTGATATTAGATCAGTACATTGAGTTTATGTTCATATCACCGATCGTTGGTTTTGATCAATACATAGACTTAAAGCTTAGGTAGCTTTCTTATTAGGTGTAAAATTATGAATATATTGATCAAAACCAACGATCGGTGATATGAACATAAACTCAATGTACTGATCTAATATCACATATAAATGATCAGCAAATTATGATCTGAACTTTAATTTTGTGTGATCTAATATCATGCATAAATAGTCTACTAGCTCAGTGCAATGAATGGCTGGCTGGCTCACAATTTGAACTTTTATTTTCCGTACTGATACAATATCGTGTTCAAGTCCTAAAAATTAAAGATGATTAATTAAAGACCTTAGTAAGTATAATAGTAATAAATTGATAGATACTCTCTCAGTCCCTCTATGTAACAATACATGTTATTTTAAAATATATGTCAATCAAATACTTTGAGGTTTTGATCATCAACATAGAAAAATTTATCAACATCTGCAACATCAAACTAATACATAAAAATTAGATGAGGGAGATTTCATTACTCTAAACTAATAATACTATGTCTATTATGAAATATATTTTTATAATGCATACCTACTTTTAGTTAAAAGGAATATATTTTAATAAAAAAATTAGTGTCCAAAGCCGATCTTAAAGACGGTATCCATGTTCGAAAAAACACGTATTGTAACACGAGGAGAGTAGAGATAAATTAAAGAAAACAGCGGAAAGAAATCTCATTAAGATTCAGAGGTTATGACAGCATCTCATCAAGAATTTTTCACACGCAGCTCGAGGACCAAAAGGTGTGCATTTTTGAATCAAAAGGGAAAGGGAATGATTCCTTTTAGACGCATGCCTTTTGATGCAGCGAGTGCCTGCCCCCGGCCGTCTAAAAAGCTCACCCAGCCCAACCCTGAGACCTGACCCGAGTGGGCTCAAACTCTCCCCATCACAATGCACGAACCATCGGCATCTCTATCGCCATGACACGACCTCTCCTCGATCATACAACACTCGATATATAAAACCATTGCTTTCCTCTGCTTTGCTTTGCTTCCCTAGCGACGACGACGACGACCAGAAAGTAGGCAATGATGAACCCTATGATTAATTTGCCATCTTTTCTTTTCTTCTCCTCGATCGATCGGTTGATCCCTTTTTGCTAAGGTTTTGCATGCACAAAGAAAGGCCCTTTCTCTTTTAAAGAGGCTACTTATGCCTTAGAAAGTTACCATGATGATGTTTCGAGCTGCTGGAACTCCTCCATTACCATATGGATCGGAACA
The DNA here is from genome assembly GCA_019208055.1 of Stipa capillata. NCBI lineage: Eukaryota > Viridiplantae > Streptophyta > Magnoliopsida > Poales > Poaceae > Stipa > Stipa capillata. The sequence goes on along the minus strand of JAGXJF010005076.1, from coordinate 45,710 downwards.
CTCGGAAAAGCACACACGCGCGCTGGAAAAGCCTTTGCTTTTACGCATGCATATGCATGTACTACATGCTTGCACATGAAAAGATGGAGACGACGACGACTAAGTTGGTAAAAGAAAATGGAATTCGATCAGAAAAGGCGCAAACTTTCCAAGCAGCCCCTCTCTCTTTCTTGTGCTCGGCAAAAGCGTGTCTAATTTCTAAAAGCACGTACAGGCCGGACATGCATGCATACATCAAAATGATCAAACGGAAGGAGGAGAAGAAGAAGAAGAAAAAGGTCAAGACGAGACGACATGCATGATTAATTCCATCCATCGATGTGATCATCCCTAATCAGAAGCTAATGATGATGGATCTATCATACGTCTCATATTGGACAAACATGAAAACACTTGCATGCATGCATGCCTGTTCGTCTGGAATCTATCTAAATCTGCTGCTCATGAACGCCTCCTCTCCTCCTCCTCCTCTTAGGGTTTCGGGTGCTGCTGCTGCTGGCGGGAAGCCGAAGGCCGCCGGCATGCCGTTGCCATTGTTGTAGCTCAGTGGCGCCATGGCGGTGGCGCTGCTGTTGAAGGTGTCATTCGCGTAGTTCCGGCGGTCTAGGGTTTGCAGCTCCCGGACCTGGGACTTGAGGAAGCGGAGGTAGTTGGCGGCCTCGTCGAGCATGGAGGCCGTGTCCATCTTGGCGCCTCCTGGGACGAGCTTCTGCAGCACGCGCAGCCGCTCGCTGATGCGCTCCCGCCGCTGCCGCGCTGCCACCGTCTGCGGGTCGGAGGAGATACGCACGTTGCGCCTGCTCGGCCGCTCGCCAGCGTCCTCCTCCTCGGCGCCCAGGGTCACCGGCCGCATCGCTGCCGCGCGGTAGATCATCTCCTTCACCTGCGCCAGTGCCTCCTTGTCCGGCTCGTACCGGCCGGGGTCGTCGCCGGCGTTGACGGAGCTCCTGCCGTCGAAGCTGATGCTCGACGACGCGCTGCTCAGGGCCGGTTTCGCTCGCTTGGCTGCCGGGGCCGTAGGACCGCTCGTGCTGAACGCGATCTGGATGCCACCGTCACCGGTGCTGGTGGACGCGAGGAAGCTGCAGAGAGGGTTCTCCTGCCGGGCGTGCCCGTCCGCCGCCGCCGCGCACGGTGGCTCGGCGGCCTTCCGCTTTCTGCTCGACCGGCGTTGTTGTCTTCTGCCACCGCTGTTTCCTTCTTCCCACTGGCTCGTCGCCGCCGCCATCACCACGCCCGGCGCGTCGGCGGCGTCGTTGCCGGAGAAGACCGCCGCGTCGACCATGCCGCGGTCAACGGCATCGGAGTTCGTGAACGCGGGCGGTACAGTGCACAACGTGACAGCCGGTGCTGCGGCTGGTGCGATGTCGTAGTCGGCAGCCATCCCCATCGCGCCCTGATGGCGATGGTGACGCTGCTGCTGTCGCTGCAGGACAGCCCCGTCAACGTCGGCGTAGGCAGGCGTGGCGGCCTCCATCGTCGCGGCGAAGGCGAGGGCCGCCTCGACCCCACCGCCACCGCCAGCGCCGGCCATCGCTGGGACCTGCACCTTGCCGCCGCACGGCACCTGGATGCCCTGCAGCTCCAGGATCGCCGCCGCGAGAGCCTCGTCCAGCACCAGCCTCTCCAGCACCGTCATGCCGCTCCCATCGATATTAACAGCGTCACCCACCTCTCTGTCGCCGCCGCCTCCGCCGCCGCTCCACGCGCTCTCGCTTAAGATCATATCGTTGAAGCCATGATCCATCTTGCCACCTAACAAGAAAAATCAAAGGATAGCGCTTGGACGGATTAGCTATTGTAAGTAGCTAGACTCTGATCTATCTGAGGCTGAGCTGATGAAGCACATGCAACTACTAGGCAAGAATAAAAGGAAGCTATATGCTGATCCCGCCATTGAAGCAAGAACATGCATGTGTGTAGAACCACAGAGATATAAATCGATCAAATGGGGAGCGTACGTACCTGATCTTGTCTGTGCGATTAATGCGTGGCAAAGCCGATCGAGATCGAGACTACTCTCCTGTTGATCTATCTAACAAGTTTGCTGCTGCTACTGGTGCTGCTGGAGCTATATGCTAGTTAGCGTGGATTGCGGCAACAGATTAAACGCCGGAGGCAGGGGGAGGGAGCTGATGAGCCCTGCAGCTAGCTGTGCAGATGCTAATGGTGCAATAAGACAAGATGCCTGCCTGCAGCGAGCTACTTTTGGGCCCTGCAGTGTGTGTAGTGTGCTCTAGCAAAAGGCTGCAGGGGAGAAAAGCAGGCTCTTATAAAGAGGGCAAGCAAAGGAATAGATGGATGGATACATAATAATCTGGTTGATAATGGTGTGCAAGCATTAGCATGTATATACACTTGTTACAATCGTATAGAGCCTTTATAGATGGTCCTCACACTTGACACACTGTGTACACTGTGCAGTGATGCACACATCTAGCCTCAGCACACAGCTAGCTATATAGCTACGTACCCAGCTTTACTGTTATCACTCAATTTGGTATGCCTATCTAATTAATGCTCTTAATTGGGTTCTGAAAGATATATATAAGCTAGCTAACCTAGGGCTTTCACTATAGCAGAGTAGGGGTACTACTGTACTACTCTGCCTAGGGCTGTACCGGATAGGTACAGGGCTCAATTATATAAGTGCTACTCCATTAATATAGTACTACTAGTATGTGTGAGAGAGGCATATATATATATACTACTCCAATCTTATCAGCAGGGTGAGAGATTTCTTTGGATTAATTAAATTGACATCCATATTAGCACAGTAAGCCATCTGAGGAGGGAGAAACTCAAAGGCTGACAATAATTACTTAGCTACCTGCATCTGGGTGCTATGATTTGATTATGATAGATCGAGTGTGAGAAAGGGAGGAGATCAAAGACAGGTCTGGCTTTGAGCTCATGAGCACCACTGCCCGCTGTCGTCTCTCTACACATAAACAACACACATGCATGTAGTGCATTTCTTACTCCAAGCTAGCTAGCTAGCCTTAGCAATGGCCTTGCAGTAGTACTTGTCAGAAGAGAGCAAAAAGATTTCACTTTTACTGGCAGCTTTAACTTTGGGCACTTTCATGCATACTGCATACATGTACATGCGGGAGTGTATATGTAGCATTGCTAGATACATACATAGCTAGGCATGATGCAGCTTTGCAAGAGAGCAGGATGTGATAGTGCCACAGTGCACAGTTAAAACTGGAGCTATCAGGGTAGCTAGCTAGCTAGCTAGCCGGCCACTGGGCAGAGACGTAAGCACTCGTACAATCGTACTCGCCAACGACGTAAATATGAGCGGTGCAGAATAGATGTGTGGGCGACGCTGACGGCTCCGATTGTATTTAGCAATGGCTAGTGATCGACTAGCCGGTGACTGGCTTGTGTAACTCTCAGGGGTGACACTGGCCGGCCACATGCATGCATCATCTAGACCTTTCCATGATGTCATTTCGTTGCATCATTTCGTTACAGGACTTTTCTGCAGCCAGATGCAGCAGCATCTCATAAACTGCACTGTGCAGTGAAGTTTAATCCCGAGCATCAAATTAGAAAATGAACAGACAGATAAAATCCACGTAGTTCCGGTGAAAAGAAACACCAAGAAATCGCTCTCGTTTGGACCAGATCCATCACTCATCGTCATTCAAGCTAGGACTCCCATTAAAGGAACTCCCAATTATTTTTTAGGAACTCATGGATATAACTGAATCTAATTTGCCAAAGATCCAGGACCAACTTTTCATCATCCTTTTCACTACTATAAATCACGTGTGATCGACGTGGTTAATGTAGGTAATGAAAGAAATGGCCAATGGAGTGGAGTGGTATTAGACAAGGAGGAGAGGACAAACCGTTGATGTATCATTCCTTTCCACTGATTGATCGAGCGAGATAACAGGTAAGTAACAAATATGGAGACAGAGGCTGCTGCTTTGGAATGTCTTGAACAGTGGCAAGTAAGCAACAAGACGCCTAACCACCCACATAGTCCATGGCCATCTCTATCTTCTAGCTAGTGTCATTTTCTTCCAGATAGCAGCAGTAAACCAAGCAGAAACACACGAGTGAGACTTGTAGGCGCATATACTACAGAAACAACCTCTGCAGCGTTTTGTGTGAATGTGGTAGATGACAAATTTGGGGGCATGTAAAGCCCGTGGAGGCTTGTTTGCTGCAGTGCGATGTGCGCCCAAAGAGCCAAGAACTAGAGGTGCAGCGCAAGTGCAGTTGCCGTTAAAAAGGAAGTGGATAATATAATATTATCTGACACATCCTGCACTCCACATAGCCCATGCATATATAACTGCATATTTTAACATTAATCTCTATGTACGTGGCACGTAGATAGCTCGACACAAAGCCTCTACAGCTGTTAAATGTTCCTGCTTCATTTTTCTTACCAACTCGCGGTCCACGTCGCCCTCAACCGATCGACCATATTGGATGGACCAGCGCACAAGTTGCAACATGCAAACAGGCCTCATAATCTCATATAATCCACGGGAAGCGGTCCCCGATATATCGTGAGACGCCAAAGTACAAATGCTCCCACAATAATGTAGATAAGCTCAGCAAATTGAATGCATATATGTACGTACATCCCAGCTGCATAATTCCAGCATCCGAAACTTGATCCGGCCCTTCTTTTTTTTGACAACAACTTGACTCGGTCCTTAATTGGTAGCTAGGGGTTAATATGAGCCAATTGGGAGTTAGGATATGTTTATTTGAGTTGTAGCTTTCTTATAAGCAACTAGAATTGATCTATCTTAGAAAATAGTTGGTGGATAGATAGCTGAGCTGTTTAGTAAATGTACTTTTATATGTGTTTGACATTTGTAGTTGTTGGTTGAAAGTCTGAAATGTCTGAAATACTCCTGGTTACTGAAGATGTGGTCTAAATGCTGAGTAAGCATGTACTTTATTATGACGTGATATCTATACAAATAACATATATATTTACGAGCTAATTCAGCATTGCAATACATGATTAAGATCCAATTTAGTCTAAAGTATAATGCAACACCTCAATCCAAAAAGTAATCATATCTTCTTTTACATGGTATCTATCCTCTTGGCGCCATCAAAGCACAAGCAATAGTTTTACGAGTGGTGTTCATGTCTACATCGTCACCTCCTATAGCACTGCCACCATTGCTCGCAGATGTTGCCACCACATGCCCGGAGGAATGTAGTTCTCGTCATGATCACACCTATAAAATTTAGGTCGAACAACTAACTATCCCTAATATAGTTATAGAGTGTCATACATGCAACAATAATCCATGTTTGCTCCTCCATTGAGTAACTTGGCACGCCTAAGACGCGTCATTTCTATTTCAACATACCAAAGGGATGTTCATGACATTTCGAAGAGATGAATGAGCATGGTTGAAGATCTCTTTTTTCCCGGTAGGCTCTCGACCTTGTCAAGACTCCGATAGATGGTATTTATGGCCTCTATATGGTGCTAGATATTCAATTTGATTGGGATAACCAGAATCAACTAGATATTATTTCCTAAATAAAATATGTGTTAGTTAAAGAGAATGGAAACAATAACATAAATTAGTTTGAACAAGTAATAATATACCTGCAGGAGGATGAGGAAACCTCAGTGCGTACCAACTATGGAGGTGAATCTCATGTCAAAGTCGCAAACGGCCATAACATTATGTGTTGGATATTCGTGGCAACCAACATGGTTAGCCTTCTCAATAGATGGCACAACAACTGGTATGTGCTTCACAACAATTGCATCGATCTATGCAATTGTTCAAATGAGGTGAAAAGCTAGAGTCATGTAGTCTCTCATGCACACTGCTAAAATATGGATCAACAGGTATAATGATATCTCTAGCTAAGTCATTTAGACATTGCAATACCTCAATAAACTTCTTGTTGATTGTCTCCGTAGACCTCTTGAAGCGATTATGTACTTGACTTACAGTCTGAGGGCTACCAACTGTCCATAGAAACATCCCAATGGCCTCTTCTGAACACATGTCCGTTGTTCCCTTCAACCCATAGTTTTTTTACTAAAGTATCATGCAATGCATCAAAACAAGGCCTATGCATTCTAAACATTTTGTAGCAATCTTTTGAATCACCTAAATTCTCAAAGACCCATTGTTGTCTGGTAAGTAAAGGTGTCTTCATTTCCTTCTTCATGAGGTATTTTTCACCATAGTTAATAGCAACATATGCAGTAAACATATCCCGTTGCAACCTACGCTTTCTTGGTTTCCCCATTGTTGAGCTAGACCCAATATCAACATCATTTTCACCATCACTCTCACTTGTTGTACTCATCTAGAAGAATGACAACATGGAGTAAGTGATAGACAACATATTCATAAATAGTTTAAATATAAGAAATCAATAAATATCGACAACACACCCATATGACAAATATGAACAACACATGCATATACTGGAGACAATTCAATTAGCTAAATAAATGAAAGATTGTGTGACCATAGTTCACAAATTAGTTCAAATTATTAAGTTCCAACACATGCATAGTTTTAGATATTAAGGTACAACACACAGGAAAATGATACTCACAAAGGAGCTCAAATTTCTTCGCCTATCCTCATATTGCCTCTTCAGCCAATTCAGTCTTCCCTCACTTGTCTTCATAACGTAGAAAAGCAATGGTTCTCAAGTTTACCAAATAACTTAGTTGCAATGTAATACTCATCACTACCCTCAGGTGCTCCACATTGCATAAGTTGTTCCATTATAGCTACAATATCATTACTCATAGGGACATTACTAGTAGATGTCACAGAACGATCTTCACTAATGCAATAATTTCAACCCATCGCTTGAAGTCTCGTTGAACAAGATTCTTCTTGGTCTTCTTTGGACTAGAAGAAATTCTAGCAGCCCCACGCTTTGCAGTTGCCTTTGAACCTATTGGGCTAGATGTAGGAGCAACCTCCTTGTCGTCATCAATATCAAGCACATCTTTAGGCACATGTTGAACTTCCACACCAGGCGTCACCGAAGATGACCCATCAACATGAGCTTTCTCAAACATATTCTCTAGCAACTCCAAGTTCTCCGGGGGGACCTTTGCGAAAGGCCTCAACAAGCTTGTTGACCTATAATGTAAACAACCAAGTTATGAGTACTAACCATAGATTGATGGTGCGAAAACCATAAATGTTAGAAATATACCTTTCTCATTTTAGCCCATTGAGCCTCCTCTACTGTTATAGTTCTCTTCTTAGGATCCCAACCAAGTCTAGTTGCTTTGCAATTTTAGAAAATTCATGCTCCATACAAAGCCTTCATTGCGACCCATCTATTCTTGAATTGTTTTTTCCTATAGTTTTTACTAGTCCTACTAAAAAACTCTCTCCCAAGGTTCTTGTACCATCTACATTCAAGAAAGGGGTAGGTCTATTTCTAGCCTTTGTCTCATCCGCACAAATTTCACAAAATACTCTCGCCGAAAATGCATCCAATTGGCTTTAGGTCACTTATCTTGATCCATCTATATATGGCATGAACTATATTAACTCAACAACAATTATGTATATAGCCAAAGGTACACAATAGTGTTCATTTGCTTATTTTCAAACCTTAAGCATCATCTAAATACCTTACATTCATACAACTAATTTTGCTCCAATAAACCACTGTAATATAAATATATTTTTGCATCATCTTATACAGTGTGTCATCTTATACAGCTATGTTTACACATGTATTGTTGGGTGCTGATGGTGTATTTTTGCTTTATCTATCGGATGACATAGCTGATTCTGCTTGAGTTGATTGTGCTGACTATTTCTTCCAAAAAAAATCATGCAATGGACCAAATCACAGAACTAGCAACAAGCATCTAACAGTGAACAATGTGCGTACATGTCATGATTAACAAGATGCTACAAAGTTGGGAAGAACAAACGAGAACGTGTTCATTCTGCTTTGAGCATCACATGATCATATATGTAGTTCACAACTTACATTCCCTTAGCTTTATTTAGAAATGGTGGCATTACAGATCGATGCATTTGCTTTAACAAATCACTCGTTCATGCCATCAACCACAACTACCTTGCTTCTAAAAAATCAATGTCCCTCACTGTCAAATTGGCTTATAGAGTTAGAGGACAGCTCACCTTGCAGCTTGGAGACTGGCGATGTGGGAGGCGGTGCTAGCTGGGAGCTCGACAGGGATGGCTTGGGGCACGGCGGTGTGGGGGCAGCAGCGGCAGCGCCTTCGGCTTGGTGACTGGCGGGTGTGGGGGGGGGGAGGGGAGAGGCAACCTGGGACAGGCCGATGACGGGCCGCAGGCGGGAGGAGGACGGGTGAATGACAGCTGCTGCTGGCGGCGGCGGCGGCTTCGGCTTGGAAACCGGTGGGTTCTTGGGGGCGACAGAGGGAGAGGCAATCACGGACAGGGCGACAACGGCCCGTGGATGGGCAGAGGACGGTTGCCGGCGGCTGAAAGCGTTGCCATAGAGGTCGACAGTGGCGGCGCTGAAATCCTAGGCCCGGGCACCGCTTCTCCCATGTGTGGTGGCTGGTAGAGAGGAAGGAGTTGTGGAGAGGCGAAATTTGTGAGGGTTTTCAGATTATATACCCGGTGGCATGTTTTTCATAAATATTCAGAACTTTGAGGGTAGCTTGGTAATTGAAGGGTGCGGGAAGGAGTTTCGGCCACAGGAAGCACCTCAAACGGTGCTTTTGGTTTGGTAGTGTATTTTTCACAACTACTTTTCAGAAGCACTTATAAAAAATTAGGTGTTTGTTTGGGTTTATGCTTTTGGATGCTAGAAGCACTTTAAGTACAAGCACAAACCAAAACAAACACATCCTCTTCTAGCTATGTTTCCTTCTAGTTTAACTTACCGAACTTGTTATTTCTCGTAATCGAACTATACATTATTAAATCTATAGTTACACAAAAAATGACTTAGAAATAGATACTCTCTTAATTTAATTAATCATATCTGCTAAATATTAGTTTCATTAGGATTTCGGGTGAACTTGATCCATGAAACTTGATTGGTATCTAAGCTGAGAGGACCAATGTTCGAGGCTTAGCTAACGCAATTAATAGAAACAAGTACAGACCACTTCATATCCATATCTTAGACCCAGTGGAATCTAGATATGAGGAGGACTACTGAAGTGTATTGTTATCATTACTAATTCGTTTAGACTTTGTTCCTTCATGGACTCATTCAATAGTCAGCTTAGAGTTTTTTAGGTGAATTGATTGGTATATGAAATTTCATAGATATATGTAGCATGGTATATTGGAGTGATGGTAGCCACATGCTCTGAACTGTCCGAAATCTTTAATCCACTTAGGTTGGGATAATTTCAATCTAAATCGTTCGAAGTCTTTAATTCTCTATGTCATGGTTATGGATAAAGAGTAGACTCTCCCTTAATCACTCATATACTTATTGCCTTCTAACTACTCCAAGATTTCAATTTGTATACGTTGTTTTTAATGTGATATTTCTTTATTTAGAAAATAATAATGCTTATACTATTAACATATACTTAATGCATGTCTTTTTTTCTGAATAGTTTTTCACATATATGAGTATATGTTTCATGCAATATATATTATGAAAAACGTGCATCACATGTACAGGATTGTTAGTAAGTAGAAAAAGAGTTGCCCAGTTAATTAGAGCAAAACTAGGCGAAAATCACAAGTACAATAGGCTCGCAGCCTAGATCAACTTAAATCTAAAGCACCCCCGTCCCACTAAGCCACGACAACACAAGTTAACTTGAACTCAATATACACCACCGAGGAGCCCATCCATCGATGCCACTCACAAGTATCATTGTCATTATCCATCACTTGTGACTCAACGACGCCAACTTCGTCATGGCAAGCCAATGATGCACCGAACACCATGATGGTCACACCAAACCCATGTCAAGACCACCACAATGGCCATTGTGCGCCACCCTCCAATGGCGCTCGACTTGAGGCCGCAAAACAGGCACGGTCGACACGACAAAGCAGCTCTGATTTTGATGACAAGTCATGCCGAGTGCCGCACAAACCTTACGCCACACACTTAAGTCGACCTTGTTTGAACTCCCAAGCTCTTGATCAATTATCTCATTCTATGCGTTGTCCTTGTCTCTTTCATTTCCTCGAATGGATAATTTCAGCAAATTGAAGGGGAAGCAATTTGAGATAGTTTGTTTGCACTTCTGGCTTTTGGGTGAACTTGATTGGTTCATGAAACTCGATATGTATCTAAGCTTAGAGGTGATATGTTCAATACTCAGCTAACACAATAGATATGTACAGCATAGTATGGTAGGGGATGATGGCCACGCGCCCTGATAGGTCAAACCACTACTACAAAAATAGTTTTTCTAGACCCCTCATCTCAGTCGGTTTTCTAAAAAATGACAGCAACAATGAATATCTTTGCCGGTTTTGCTAACTGAGCGGACTGTAAAAAACTAACCAGCTGAGAAATCATGTACTCTCAGTCGGTTTTAATTCTCAACCGACTCTAATAAGATATAAGACGGTCTATAAAATAAACCGACTGAGATAAATTTAATATCTCAGCCGGTTTTTTTCCTAAAACCGGCTGGACTATTCCCGTAACCCTAATGGATCGGCCGGATGCACGGATCTATCCTCTTCGTGCTCAATCCCCTAACCGGCGGCTACCTCTCCTCTATTCATCTCCAAGCCAAATCTAGCTATTTCCCACTCCGCGGCCTCTCCCTCCCACGACTCCTCCGTGGCCCGCGACTCCGCCGTCCTCGCCTCCCTCGCCCTCCCCTGCCAGCCACACCCTCCCCCACCAGCCACGCCCTCCCCCGCCGACCTCCTTCCCTCTGTCCGCCGCCCGACTACCTCCCCTCTCCACCACCCGGCCCTCTTCCTCTGCAGACCACCGCTCCTCTCGGTCCAGATCGGCTGCTGGCACCTCTCCCTCTCCCTCCTCCACCCTCCACCGTCTTCGCTCCCTTCTAGATCCACCGTCGTCGGCACCCCATCCGGCGTTGGCATCCATCCGCCGCGGGCTTGGGTGGCGAGGCACCGCACGTCGTGCTCCTCCCGAGCGCCGGGATGGGCCACCTAGTCCCTTCGGCCGTCTCGCGGTGGCGCTTTGCTCCGCTGGCCACAGCCGCGTCGAGGTCTCCCTGGCCACAGCAAACAAGTACGTCCTCTTCACCACCCCCATCGCGATGCTCTCCCTATGCGCCTACTTCCCTGCCTACCTCGACGCCGGCACCAGCACCGACCGTCCCATCGGTGATTTGATTTGCGATTTGACTGTTTGTTGTTTGCAGCGGCGAGGAGGAGAGCAGTGGCATGGTGGCGAGGAGAGCACAGCGGCAAGGAGGAGGAGAGCAGTCGATACGATTCGAGGTGCGGATCCAAATTTTTTCTATGGTGAAATGTTGATCGATTTTTTTGTTTTGGACATGAATTAGTGATATGGTCCAGATCTGATCCAGTTCTTATTTGCGGTTTGGTTTTTCTTTGCTAGATTTCATAATGCAGAAGGAGGATTTCACACGATCATCTAAAGAATTGGAGGAAGGCATTAAGAATTGGATGGTTGTGCGTCGCAGACTTGTTTGGCCATTTTCCATCGCAGATTTGTGCAAATGATTTTGCGTTAGGTTGTGCAAATGCTTGTAACTTTTAGGTTGGTGGAAGCTAGAACTTGTGCAAATGGTTGTAACTTTTAGGTTGGAGGAAGACAGGTCGGGTAGCATCAGTATTTTTTTAATTCAGTAATTAACATCCCAGCCGGTTCAAAAGTTTGAACTGCCTGAGGAAAATTTTCATCTCTGACGTTTTGCTGGCCGGAACCGACTAAGATAATATCATATCTCAGTCGGTTTTGTTTGTACAACTGGCTGAAGCGTTATTATCTCAGTCGGTAATTTTATAACCGGCTGAGATAATTCATATTATTAACACCCTTTCTCTATAGTCGGATGGTAAACCGGCTGAGAAAATAATTTTTCACTGACTGTAATTGTGTGTTTTATGGTAGTAAACTCCCACTTAATCGACCTCAGTAGAACTCCCTAGCTCTTGATCGGTTATCTCGGTCGCTCTCTGCACTGTCCTCGCCTCTTTCCTGTTCTCCAATGGACTGATTGATTTTCTACACAATCAGAACATGGCTCAACAGGCCTGTGCACCTGGCTGGATGGATGCAACGAGATGATGTTTAGTTGCTTGCACTTGTTAAACGCGTTTAATTCTTGTTTGCGTCTGGTTTGCAGCGGGCCGGAGAGCCTGGATGAGGTAAATGTATGACTATTTGTGGACTTAAAGCCCTCACTATCGCCACAACGGTTGGACTAGCCATGGCATGTTTTGATGCAATAAAAAAAAGTGAATTGTCCAGAAATAGTTTTCTGTAAGGTCATTTGACATCCTAACTAGCTAGCATGTGGCTTCCCCACTGTTTCAAGCATGTTCCGTACCACACAATATATCACATAATCCTACATACATATCCGCCGTGCACAAAGTACAGTATTTCACCTAGTATACATACCATTTGCAGCATGCATACCTTCATAATCAGATCGATCGACCCAATCCGAGTACAACAGCATTCAATTTAATAATTAAGCACAACACACAAAACACATACACACACAAACACACACACACACACGCAACACACACACAATGACAAGTCTTTTTCCGGCTGCCAGGGACCGCCGCGCGCCGTCTCCGGCTGGACCACCGGCCCGGGCGCCGTAGCTGTCACGTTGGCCGCCGTCCGCTCGGCATCACGCGAGTTACGCGCAAACGTATGCGCGCGACCCACATGGCCGCACGCACGCGGGCCACCACCAGCGATCGATCCCGATCGGCGCCGGCGCTAGTCGCCAGCGCCGGCCCGTCGCTCTCGGGGCTCCGCCGTCGCCGTCGCGCGTGGCGTGGTGGAGCCGGCGACTGATCCCGGTCGTCTAACCCACGTCCGCCGCGGGTTGCGCGCGCACCCGATCGATGTGAAAGTGCATGCAGCGACATTCATCCTAGGATCAGAGGCAGAATCAGCAAACCATCTTTCGGGGTCGAGAGATGCATCACAGCCACGGGCGTGTGCTATGTTATGCATGGATTCTGGGCAGCATATATCCTGACAGCATTCATCAGCATCTGTAGGAGTCTCATACTCCTGAGGAATTCTGGAAGGTTTGTAGATGATTTGTACTTGTACTTTCAAGCAAAAGCATATATCATTTCAACGAGTAAAGAGCCAAAAAAAAAGATGACAAATGGGGTGGTAAAAGAGATAGAGAAACTCAAGAAACAGGCCTAGGACAAGGGGATAGAACCAGCTGGAGGCTGAGAGGAGCAAAACACACACACTGAGACAGTGAGACCATGAACACTGAACAGTGATAGGAAGCGATGGAAAGCAGTAGCGCACGAGGGACACAGTGATATAACAAGAGGTGGTCCTAGGGCGGGGAAGAGCGTATCCATCGCCGAGTCGGGGTCCATCCGGTTGGTTGCCAAGTCTGAATTTGGGCTTGCATCCAGCTGATGGATCATCTGTGGGCGACCCTCCGCCCCCTTTCAATGAGCTTTAGCTGGATTTGCAGGCAGAACATAGCTAGCTTGTTCCCAGGCTCCCGGGTTGCCATCAGCATTCAAGGCAAAATCTCCAAACTGAATCTCCCGCAACGGGCCTAACGGTGGTGGTAGGACACCCCAATTCCTTCTGCTGATCGCTAACTGGGGCAGGTGACGATAAATGCGCTGCGCTGGGATTAGCGCAATCGCAAATATTTAATGTACATGTAGAGTGGATTGTTAAGATAGTGAAATCTAACAGGTTTCCAGATTCTGATGTACCAACTGGCACAAGCCAGAAAAGAGAGCTAAGTGTTCGCATCATGAGACCAGTCTGCTGGTTTGAAAACCTTGGCAGGATGATGAAGGCAAGATAGAGAAGTTGCCTTCAACTCTTATTTTTATTTTGTCAAGGATCAGAGATCCAGAAGGCAGAGTACCACATGCATTTCTGTATATCCCTTTTGTGTTCACAAGATAGAGCAATTAAGCCTTTATCACAAAAAGGTAGTTGCTCTAAAACTCCAGCATTCGTCCCCTCAGGATAGCCTCCGCCTTTCTGACTTCCTGCACTGGTCCAATGATGAATACCTACATTACGAAGGCATATAAAAAAGGGATCAGTAAAGCTAACAAAATCAAGAATATGTTCATTTTGTTCGGTTTCGATTTTTAGTTGAATTGGTTTTTCAAACTGACCACTGAAATATGTACAAATCGGTTAAGCTGAATTTAGTTTTGGTTTTTGGATTAAACCAAAATATACATAACATGCTTCCAGTTCCAGTCTTCGGTTTGTGTTCAGGCTTCAATTCATGGAAGTACATAACAACGCAAGCTTGAGTGAGACTTGAGAGGCTACCGATCAGGCTTCGGTACAATTGCGAAAATAGAAGGGAAGAAAAAATTGAAAGAAATCCCTCCAATCACTATGATGTGTCAAAATCGTACTCCCTTGATGACCCTTGTTTCGGCTAACCAAGCCGTGCTTCACTCTCCGTTTTTTGGTGGCGTGCAGTTGCAACATGTGTCGCCGTCCCATGAGGCAAGTGGAGGCCTTAGCTTCCTTCGGTGTAGTGTATGTTGGATCGGTGGCTTCCGACAGGTGGGGAGGGGGGTTGAATGTCGAATTTCAAATTTCTTTTACAAATTCTTCATATACATAGTTAAATTAAAGAACTAGTATGATCCAAGTGAAAATACAGCGAAAACACCCCCAAAAGCTCTTGGTGACGTGGAGCTCGTCGATAGCTTCGAAACAAGTCCAAGATCACCAAATTCCGAGTTCGAACGCAAAAGTTATGACAGAAACAGTGAAACTACCCAGCCTGAAGAAAATGAGAATTCCGGAAGTACCGGGAATTTTTTCGGTTGTACCGATTTTTGGTTATGTTCTCAGTGAAGCAATTCAGCCCGAAGAAAATAAGAATTCTAGAAATACCGGGAATTTTTCCGGTTGTACCGATTTTTGGTTCTGTTCTCAGCAGGCAAGAACAGAAGTGAATCTCGGTAGTTTCGAGATTTCATAATCGGATACACTGAGATTTCTGAAGAAACTGAAGAACTCAGCAAGCAAAACAGAAGTGAATCTCGGAGGTTCCGAGATTGAAGAATCAGATACACCGAGATTTCTGAAGAAACTGAAGAACTCAGCAAGCAAAACAGAAGTGAATCTCGGTAGTTCCGAGATTGAAGAATCGGACACTCCGAGATTTCTGAAGAAATTGAAGAACTTGAAGAATTCACCAGAAGATCAGCCAGGTTTAGAACTGAGATTTCGATCCAACTTTTTGGCTAATTCAAAATCTACCCAACCAAATCAAACCAAAATTTGCAGAGAGGTGTAAGAAGTTCTTGTGAATCTAGATCAAGTGTTGATCTTCATAAAAACTTCTCAAGTTAAGACATTTACCCATTTTTCTTCAATCAGCTCTAGAAATATGAAAAAGAGAAATTTTGAAGAGAAAGGAAGCTCGTGAGGAATCTTGATCTCAAATCAATATGGTATAATCTCACATGTTCCAGCAACCTATTCCAAACCCCAAATCACATAATCGAAACCTCTTCACGACTCAATTACAAAACCCCATTTCTTGCCTTTTTCTTCAAGAAAACTCAAAATCAAGAAAGAAAAGGGTTGATCCTTGGATATGCTTAGATGGGATCAGTCTAGAGATGATCTCCCCATCACTTACTTACCATACCACGAATCAAACCACAAAGAAGGCAAAAAAATGAAAATAAAAAAGATTTGAAGAATGACTGGCTCAAGAACACATAGGGATTGAAGAAATCCTTTTGTATTGGATTTTCGTGGGTTTTCTTTGGAGTTTACAAGCCTCTCATCTAGGCAAAGCACTTCACAAAGTGCAGCTCTCAAAAGCTAATCAAAAGGGTGGGTTTTCTTTGGAGTTTACAAGCCTCTCATCTAGGCAAAGCACTTCACAAAGTGCAGCTCTCAAAAGCTAATCAAAAGGGTTAAGGGATAAGCACCTCTTACCCCTCCTTTTATAGTGGTGGAGGTATACCTCCCACCACTTGGGTCTTAAGCCCACTTAGATGGCATGAGCACTTGGCACGCATCACAAAGCATCTAAGTGACTCATCCTCCATCCATCTTTCCTTCTACCCTAAGCATCTAACCCTAAACTACTTCCCGGCCTCGGCTGCAGTTTCTTGGTTATGCTTCGGTAGATTCCACGTTTTTACCAAAACGCTCTCGCACTGACTTGGTCCTCACGTCTCGTCTCCACCCGCTTCCTTGTCCTCCACGTACATGCTTTTAAGCCACACGATGTCATTGCCACCTCCTTGACCGTATCCCAGCCATCCAAACCTCATGCCGGTCCATATGGCCGAACCATCGCCGCACCCAACTCGCACCTGCACACAATAGACCAAGCAAAGCGTTGCGAGTATAAGTTTTCCACTTGACCCGAGTCAGCCGAGAAAAATCCTTCATCCACTCAATTTTTCCTTGAGACAAATTGAGAAACTCAAACTTATCAATCACACAACAAGTAATTTAAACCTCGAATTCATGCAACCAAAAGAATCAACTCCACATATGGTGGCAAAATATTCATCACAAATATTGTCAAGTCCTCACATGACTCACAGTGTAGGCTTCAAAGTCCATAGGTGTTGCACCCGCTTGTGTGTAGGGTTAGTTTGTCAGGCAGCGGTGGTGATTTGGGGACGCCAGCATGATGGTTCGTCGTTCGGCGATTTGGGGACGCCAGCGCAGTGGTTCCGGGACACATAGTCTTGGGAGTCCTTTGTTGCTACACAAGGTTGGGTATAAGCCTATTTCAGCTGTTGGCAACGATGACTAGGCAAGTATGGAGTACCCAATTTTAAGGCTGGACAAACCCCTGTGTTTCCTGTACTAATCCCATGATCAGTAGCGAGTATACACAGGTTAGCTTGAATATCAAGGACATACACATATAAATCGATATTCATGAACAAAACAGACCGTCACCTGTAGCCCCATGGCTAAGAGTCTGCATTAGAAAACAAGGGATGGTGCGGTCCATTGAAATGGCTTACCCGACAGGCAACCAACTGGCATTATGCCTTAGCTTTCGTCGTAGGTTGTCATCATCTTCGGGGTATAACACCTCGCGTCTGGCCATGTCAACAAGCCAGTTGAGTACATTGAATGTACTCGCAAGCAATCCCGCAGGGAGTTGTATAACAGCTATATCCATGCGAGGCTTTATTTCAAGGAAGGTATTCTAGCCTAGGTTGCATATTGGATGGAAAGTAGGTTTCAACCATAGTATAGTAGTAGATTTGGCAAGCATTCTGACAAACATCATCAGTTGACAAAAATAACTCTATCATGATGATAGCATTCCCCTATTGTCTTCCATCGCTCCTCATCGAGCTATTTTACCAAGACCTCGTGCCATTGCCGGGTGGCACGACCTCGAAACATACTTCTGCGGCTCCCGCTACTTGCTTGTAGCTCATACCGTACACTGTGAGCACATCATGCACGCATCTTTAAACCCATGACCCATATTTTGAAACCAAAACAAGTCTAACCACGTTGTGGCTTAAACCAAGTTGTGTCCATGATCATAAATGCGGCTATTCGAATAGATTTTTAACACTTTGCAGAAGTTGTACGACCTTACCCACACGATGTGGTTCTCCCCTGTTGCCAAGGCCTGATAAGTACACTTCACGAGGTGTACCAGCAGAGATAACACAACGAGACTTTTCTTCCAATTGGCCCTAACGACGAACCCGCCAGATAAGCCATTCTCGCACTGCTTGTTGAACCACGCCACAATGCAGACCCGTCTTTGTGTTGAACAACTTCCTACGCTAAACCACAAGAAGGCTCTCTAGAGTCTACCCACTCTTTGCACTTTCCACCTATCGTCTACGGGTTCATACGCTAGTACTAGGTAGAATACTTGGTCAAGTCCTTCCCGTAAAGGACATGTGAACGTACGATATAAACTTGGCCGAGCGGCACTTAGATTCGGTCCTTAATTGATTCGAGCAAAACTCCGATTAATCCTAAGCCACATAGGACTGGATTACTAACGATGCCACATAAGGCACCCTCACGTCGACAACCTTCCTTCCCAACATCTCCTTATATTTCTCACCCGGATCCAAATCAACTCCGGTTTGATTTAGGGTTTTGTCGGAAAGCCATTTCACAAACAATTTTCCCGGGACGATGGACACCTCCCGAAGGTTTCATCCTACACAAAAATAAGTACCTCGTAACATATATCCAAAATTTGTTTTCCCTATGGCGACACTAGTTTAAGATACTATACCCTAGGTTCCTGATGGTGTTACCATACCATTAGAGGGATTATTCCTAAGGTGACAAGGAAAGGTATATCGATCATATGCAATAATAGGTCATAGCGACGTCTAACACAAAATAGTGGTATTACCAACATAGCATGCAGGGTTCACAATCAACATAAATAGGTTTGAAATAGAGGGTTCAACATGATCAAGGCGAGGATGCTTGCCTCGCATGTATTGGCCTTGTCTTGGCCTTGTTCCTGATATGACGATGCTCGTTATCGTCCTCGCAGGATAGTGGGGCGTCGGGGACTACATGTTAAAAGCGTCGAACATAAATCAACGGTGCGAGTAAAACCCAATAACGCCAAATATCAACTAGAGCATCAGATTATACCTTCATAACGTGTTAGGGTAGCTACTGAATTTGAAAAGCGTTAGGAGTCTAGGAAGTGTTGCTTTAGGTTGTTATGACAAAGGATATCGATTTTAGGGTTTACTACCGAGCTAGGGTTTCCTCGGACTTTTCTTCATATTAGGGTGAACCCCCTTTTAGGTTTTGGCTTCATCTTAAAACTAAGGTTAAAGGGGTATATTAAAATGTGTCGGAGCTTGATTAAGAGTATCCACGAACATAGCAACTTAGGTTTTGAGGGAATATATATCGACTTAACTATACATTGATCATATTATGGTTTTCTACTTCTTTTATGCTATAAGCATAAGCCTACTGGAACTAAAACATTATACTTTAATTTATAAGATTTATGGAGAAGGAATCAATTCAATCGGGTTCATATTGAGGAAGATATGCATAATATAGCCAAATTTGAGCTATATTCAAATCCAAATTTTAAAACATTTCAAAAGTTATAAACATTTGTGCCGTGAGGTGGATTTTGATTCTAGAAGTGTGTAGGAAAAAGAATGAGGCTGATCGAAGGTATAGCGGAGGAGATACGGATACTCGAAGATTTTGCCGGGAGGGAAAATCAAAGGGGAAAGGGTCTGGTCTGGAAAATAAGGTGACGCCGAAGGCGGGAACTAAGAATAAGTCTTCAGCTTTGAAAAGTGGAACTAGACCAAGCCTAAGTGAAAACACGCCTTTGGTTCAGAGAAATGGAGACAAGGAGAAGTACGCTTCTAGTGTGGAAAACGGCTCCAGGCTAAGGACTGAGAGAAATACGCCTTCGGCTGAACAATGGCTGTTTTAGGACACCGGTCAGCAGGAAATATGCTTTCAGAAGAGGAAAGCATAATTGTGGAAAATACGTGTCAACGTATCTGAGAGTGGGCCTCGGCTGTCATAGGCCGTGCGGTGTTGGGCCACTATTCACGTGCGCTAACAGAGTTGGTTATCCGCCGCAGGGAAGAGGGAATTTAGGGGAAAGGAGGAGTTGCCAGGGGGTAGACGGCATCGGCGATGGGGCCTTACCGACTGCGTCTGGCGGGCGGTTGGGTGGCAGCGACGCCCGTGCCGAGCTTGGGATGGCTGACGGAGTAGCCCGGTAGTAGCGGTCGTCACCAACAGTAGCTGGGACGGCGGTGCGGCTGTCGAGCGGATCTCGTCGGTGGTGGCGTTGCTCGATAAACCCCTGCACCGGTGGCTCCACATCTGCGAGGAAGGCAAGAAGGCATCAAGGGGTGTCAAGGAGGAGCCGCTGCACGGCGAAGGAAGAGGGGGAGGACCACCCGGGGCAGCGACTCCGTGCGGGACTACGGTAGCAGTCCTCTCCACCGGCGATCAAGAAATCCGGCTCGGTTCTTGGGAATGAGGAGAATGGGGAGGGAGCTGCCCGGAGGAAGAAATGGGAAGAACAGAGGTCTGGTTGGCAGAGGAGGGACGGGGAGGAGCAAGCTCAGGGCTGCTCGGGCTCTTATAAAAGCAGGCGGGGAGGATAGGATCAGGGAAAGGGAGCACGGGCGGAAGGGATAAGGAGGAGAAGCCAGGGCGCATGGCCGGCGGGAAGGAGCAAGGAGGGGGGTCCGGAGTGGCTGCCGCAGTAGCAGGGAGGGTCTGGCGCTGCCGTTATCTTGGAGTGGATGGAGGGAGGCAATTGGAGCTCTCGGCCTAGAGCTGTTGGAACAAGGGAGGTAGCGTGGGGTGCTTGGCAGGAGGGAGAGGAAACTAGGGGAGTAGGAGGAGGAAGAAGCATATGACCGGTGGGTCCGGTTCTATAAGTAGAGGAGATAGGGTGCTTTGGCTGGTGCACATGGAGGTGTAACTTTAGCAGGAGTACAGGAAAAGAGAAAGAGGCAATAGTGTACACAGAAATTTCACATGAGGGAGAAGGGCAAGATATTTTGACGGTTTGACCAACTAGTCATTGGAAATTTTGAACATGAGATATAGTTGTACTGCAAAAATGGGTTCTTTATACATGAAGAATGTTCTATGAAAATTAGGAAAACTTTTGGAGATTTAAATCGGTGGAATTTGAGCTTAAACGTATTTTTAAGATTGTTAGGAATTTTGAATATCGAAAAAATATGCTAGGACATGAATTTGAACTTAACATGATTATAGGGTCCCACCATACTTTTTGGGGTTTCTATAAAGTCCAAGACTCAGGGTTTCATTCAATATTCTAAGTCAGTTCAAAACAACATTCGAGGAATTTTAACAATTTTGAGATAAGGGCCCTCCTATTTGTGCATGTTTGGTCTAATATAGGTCTAAAGGTTCTTAGGGAATCTATTTTGATTTTTTTCTGAGTATTATCTCTAAGGGTCGTAGTTAATGAATCAATTCTGTCGAGAGTTCACATTTGGAACGATTTGGAAAATTCCTCACCGCCTCTTACCATACTTATAGATATGGGTTTAGGATGTGAGCGAGATATTTCCAGATGTTTTTGGGTATATTTTTAGAGGGGAGTTAAGGCACTAAAATAGGGACTTAGGGTTTTAGAGTTGGTTCAGAAGGGAAAACTTAGGTTTGCACATATGCGTATATGTGGATATGTGTGGGTGCATGAGTAGGCGATGTCGTGTGCATACCCAGGGTTCCTGGAGGTGTCAAGAGAGAGCAAGGGAAAGCTAGGGTTTTAGGTTTCCCACTTGTTCAGAGAAATCGAGTTAGAGTTCTGGGTGTATGTGCCCACTTACACTTGGAGATTAAGCGTATACGTGGTCGTCATGCGGTCAAAATAATCATGGCAGGCCACGGTGGGTTGGGATTAGGTTGATCCCTCTAGTATACACATATATATGCAAAGGGTTGGTGGCAGAACAACAGAAAGTGCCGCGGACATTGGCGAAGCAGATTAGGGTCGCCACTAAGGGAGAAAGAAAAGGGGCCAGATGCTTTAGCTTTGTGTTGTTCTTGAGACTTAGCTCACACGACTCGTCGGTAATTTTAGCTATGTCCACTTAAGTTAACTTACTAGTGATAAAAGTTTTTGTAAAAGCCTAATTTTCAGGTTATTAGAAATCAGGATGCTACAGCAAGCTTGATGCAAGTTCCGTGGAACCGCGGTTCCGTGGGCTCCATTGGAGGTTTGTCAAAGTTGTAGCGGCGTTTATCTTCCTTTCCTATTGTCTCTCACATTCCCAAGTGCACCTCTTCTTCCGTTTTATCTTCTTGATTTTGAATCCTCTTGATTTTGTTCTTCGGTTCAGGTAGTGCGCCTGGTTTAGGATGGTTTGTTCGAGGATGTTCGTACATGTTTGGTCATTGTGTTCAACGGAAGATTAATGATAACTGTTTTGCCTTTGCGTGCCCTGAGAGGTTGGTTGTGCCTGCTGGTAAGTGTAGATGATTTGGGTGCATTTTGGGGTCTGATTTTCAGGCATCGGTGTAGTTTCTCAGTTTGTTGCTTACCTGGTATGCGTGATTCTTGGATATTAGATGCGATTTGTAGGTGCACATAGGTTGTTTGACAGAATGCTTGAATGGATAATTATATGTAATTGTGCATTTCCTTGTGCTTACAGATTTAGATGGCAATCGTGGAGCTTAGCTATCAACACACCTGCTCCACATCCTCCAGCAGCGCTGTCCTATCCCCATGGTTGGCCCAAGAACTGATAAGTAGATTTAACTGTTTCTTTCTTTTCTTCTACTAAGTGAGATTGCATTAGTAGAATGTATTCTTTTTGACAGCCAATTTTTTTTTGTATTGTTGAGGAACAACCTCATTATATTCAATTTAGCTTTTTGTTCCTTTCAGTTTTGGATGTTCTAATTCACAATGCCTAACCAACATTTCCAATTCTAGGTAACACATGGTTGGAGCTTCTCCGTGGGGTGGCAAGCAGGGTACCGACAGAGAGGTTAAGAGCATGTGCTCATGGCAACAATTAATATTTTGTGACAGGGAATTAGTGTCTCGACTAAAATCTATTCATCAGCCAAGGGATGTACTTCTTTATTGTGTGGTAGCTCCATTGATCTCTAAGGTGGATTTTAATTTTTTTTAATCCAACTATTATAAAATCATTATTACCTTTCTTGAGCTATCAATCTAGATGTATATTCATGTTCTTCCATTCCTAGGTGTCCCCAAGGTATACCAAGAAGCAAAAACCATAGCTCCATTGTTTTGAGATGGAGTTATTTAACTTTTGCTTTTGTATTTTCCTTTGAATATATATTTGTAGAATTGTTTAAAGATGGTCAGCCATGGTATGTAAGATAATCAATTGGCAACTGTCCATATTTGTTTGATTTCAACAGAGGACCTGCTTATTGCATTGCATTTCTTTTTGGCTCCACGAGTCTCCTGTCATGTGCATGTTACAGATGATTTTGCTAGCTTTTAGCAGTAGTCAGAGATATAATGTTCACTTATGTATACATTGATATAGTTTAGCCATGTTCTAGGTATGATTTCTTTTCCATATATTCTACATAACGATACGAAAGGGTTAAAGTATTTAATATGATGCTTTTCTTTGTGGAGATGGCCCTATTGCCTTCTCAACCAATTCTACAAACTTTGGCTAAAATTTTAGTCAAAGATAGATGGCTCATCGAGCAAGTTAGCTTTAGGTGTATATTTGTGTATTTAGATTAAGTTACTTTGTATCAGAACTTATACTACTAAGTTTGGTGTTAATAAAATATGCTCTCTCTATCTCTAACCTAGCTTCAGGTCCTATGCTACTGTCGTTAGTCGTTAACCCCAAGTACACCATTGTCACTCTTAGCCATCTCCTATGCAATTCGCAAATTATCGATGCTCCTGCTCCTTCGCTACATTTCCTCTTCCATGTGCACGAGATGTGTTTGATGAAACATATTGTACCTTTTCTTCTCTTCTACTACGCATATTCTTAACTAATTTGTATCCTTAATACTGATACTAAATAAATGAGCTTTCACATGGTAATGATACAGAGTAACTAAAACCACCATAATGAGTTGTTCAGTTATTAATATTTAGGCAAGAAAGACAATTCTTTTCTTCCTTCGGTAGGCCACGCGAGAGCTAATGATGAACTGCTTTACATGATCGTGTCTTAGTTTATGTAAATTCGACGAACTCCCTAGGTGATTCAGTTTTTAAAAAAATCTTTGTTTTCTGCGTATCTTTCTTGCTTTTGCATGTATGGTTTCGCCCATTATATGTCTAGAGGTTTCAATCAAGGTGGTTTATCAACTTCCCAATGCGTGATCCACTTTTACTTCCTTTTGAGTCACTTAGGTATTGAGATTTAAACTATCTGGGAAATCTTTGGCTGAAAATAAAACTATCCCTGCTGCAGAACAATTGCACAAAGCGATCGGATCTCTTGGGAGCTGAGCTGCTAGCGGGTAGATGTCCACGTTTACTTCCTTTTGAGCTGCTTAGGTATTGAGATTTGAAATATCTTGGGAAACCTTTGACTGAAAATAAACTTTCCCTGCTGCAGAACAATTGGACAAAGCGATTAGATCTCTTGAGAGCTGAGCTGCTAGCTGGTGGGATGGAATTGACAAAATTGTTTGGATGATGAAAACATACATGTAGGCCTTGAGGGGTGAATGCCATGTTCTATTGTTAAGACTTTACAAATGCCATGTTCCTGACCAAATGTAGTGTAGTGTTCTTGGCTACGATGCAATAGTCTATTGTGGAATTAATGTCTACATTTCCATCATAAGAAATGATATAATTTATGTATGAAATTAAGGGATTTGCATGTTTACTAGAAAGTTATTTTATTGCAATATGCTTGGCACTTTGATTTGAGACATTCTAATATATGACTTACTTCGTTAGAATTCCTGGCACAGCGAAGCGCAGCAATCATGCTAGTACAGTAGATAGGCTAATGACTGACACCACAAAGGCTGATAAAGCTAGGCTGCCAAATACTTGTTGTGATCCCAACAGGGAGCACGGTCTGAGCTCCATCTTCATCGAGGTACAAACTGAACAATTAAGAACAAAACCTTTGACCTAATTCCAGTTCACAAGTACACTCAAAGTTCAATTATCTAAAAACTACACCTATTGGCCACTAAGAATGCATACCTGTTATAGCACATTTTTCTGAAACATATATTAATACCGACACTGAATTAGTTGACACTCTTTCACATGTTTCTGTTTGGCAAATGGGCTCTACGGTACATGGAGCACAGCTGTCCTATCAGTGAACTATAATGGTGAAGCATGCTTATACGATAAGTACCTCGAGAATGGTATATGTAAGGATCACACAGTGCATTACTAGATAGAGTAGGCAGCACGCATGAATAGATGGGAGACTCAAATAAGAAGACTAAACATCAACCACTGTGCATGTTGTTCTTTCCACAGTTGCGTTCAAGATCATCTTATGATACTCTAATTATGCCAACTAAATATTTGCTGCATGCAGATTTGTCACTTAATAAAAAATGTCCATCATATTGTTGAATATATACAAAATATAAAATATGTATTACAGACTTCATGTCTGCTTTATTACAGCTATGCTATCTTCAGTTCTGTTATACATTAGATATTAACTCTGACGTTACTAAATGTATATCACACTGAAGAACTGGAGGTACTGAAACACTAACACTGCAACTATATGGGGAAAAACTGCACAAAGATTTGAAGAAAATGCATGTAATGTACCTCTTTTCTTCAATAGGCTGGAGTGTGGTGGTCATCCAGAGAATTAAGTTCATAGGCCTGCAGTCCTGGAGAAGTACAGAAAATGCCAGTCCAGAACTGTCTTCAAGATCTACAGAAGGTTAGCAACAGAACATAATATGAGTTGTCTGCAGCCAAATGCAGTTGTATGACACCATGTCTAGAAACCTAACCAAGGCTCGCAAAGAGTATCAACACAGGATTACAGAGAGAAAAAAATGACACCTCACCAACAGAAGTACACAGAGACATTAAGCTTTATTGTCAAAATTTTAGCTTGTACACAAGTAAGCTAGAAAGAATGGTAAAGCCTAGTATTACACCCAAGTAGTTGGATACTGCACTTTCTCTTTTGTGATCTCGTGCTTCCCTATTTGCTTCTTCTCTGCCCGGTTCACATCGCTCCTCACGGGATTGCTGGGGTATCCATCTTGTAATTGTTCTCTCATGAACAACCAGCTGTTCTAAACAATGTGGGGAGCTCAGTTCATAGATACTGCTGGAGATGGTCAGAACCAGTAATGTCTTGGCCACACTGCCAGAAGCTCGGAGTGCACACAGTAGATCGGACCACGCCTTCAGACGGCCACACCTAGTGCCAAGTCTACACCTTCTGGGACTACAACCACTGCAAACTCCGAGTGGACAAGCGCTGGGTGATGACGATAAGCTACAAAATCCGCACCATACTGCAAACCTGACCGCACCACCCAGTTCTTCGATCTAAGATGCGAGTATGCCTTGTACATCTCGGCAAATGACTCTGCTGTGGAGCTCAAGTGATCCCACAGCTCCCCTTCACTCATCTGCTTCTTGCTCTCTGACTCAACTGTGATGCACTTCAAAGCATGGCAAAGGTAGAAGACCTCCTCAGGGCCCAGCTGGAACCAGTGCTTCTCCGTTCCGGCATTTTCCACAGCCCGTCCAAAGGCGGCACGGTTGAGAAGCATAGCTTGCTGTGGACTCACTCCGAGAATACCGTCCACGCCCCGGCTAGATAAAGTTGCCACAAGTTTAGAGCCTTTCAGTGAAGACTGGAGCTCAGCAACAATTCTTGACATGGGGTTAGCTGCTGCTAGGGCTGCAAAGTCCTTGCCCCCGTCTTTGCCCTTCTTCCATCTTGGACCCGACATGTTCATAAGCTGAGAACACAACAACACAAAGAGTTTGCCCATGAGCTAGGAATAGCAAAGATTTAACAAATAGTAACAGCGGACATTGGCACTTGATTTCCATATCCGCCTGGCCTAGATCACTGACGACAGATGTTACAGCAATCAACCAACATCAGGTTACGTCATTAGCAACAGAAAGTTCTGTCCTGTCAAACATTTCTGATATTACAAAGAGCCATTTTCAATTTCAGAAATGGGTTAGCAACACGATGCCCAGAGCTTAGCGCTTGACAACAATAACTTCCTGTATTACTAAGTAACGCATGTTGGTACTTGACAAGCCATATGATTACAACTGTAGCTCTTGCTGTTAACCTATTCAAGCCAGATAGGCTGAATCAATTAAGTGGAGCAGCGTTGGTACTCTACAAGCCATACGACTACAATTGTAGCTATTGTTGTTAACCTATTCAAGCCAGGAGGCTGAATCAATTTAGTTGAGCAGTGTTGGTACTCTACAAGCCATACAAATACAAAACTGTAGCTATTGCTGTTAACCTACTCAAGCACTTAGACTGAATAAATTCAGTGGAGCATGACTGTCCAGTAATTAATGAACATGAATACATCAGCTGTGACAAATGAGGCTCTGGGAGACCTACCCTATCTGGAGGTCCCTTTGCGCCACCAATATGGATTTCAACACTGCAGATAGGAGTGGAAACAACCAGGGAAGATCAAATTAGGTTTCACAGCATAGAGATCATGGGATATCTAAAGAATCAACTTAGATGTTTACTTGCAAGATTCTTTAACAGCCATTATCGATGATCCCTTTCTGCCAATAACACGTCCCATTTTCCCAAGAGGCACATCTAAGAGTGACAAGATATCCACTTCAGGAACATGAACTTCAGCTTCAATGTCATCTGTACAACAGAAATATTAATCAGCACAAATGTTCTTCAATGCCAACAATGTTCCATCAATTTGGTTCTAAAGTTGAACAACAAAACTTTGTTAAATGATTAAAGAATGCAAAGCAAATACATCCAAGCCATGTTAGTAATGCCAACCATAAAGAAATCCCAATCATTAGGTTTCACACTTATCTGAAAAGCTACAAATAAAACGGATTTGAGCATATAATAAGCTTCCTATTTTCGAATATAAGGGGAGAGAGCACATTTAAGCGCACAGACCAGGGACAGTAGGAAGAGGTGGCCAATCTGCGTACTGGCTGTCATTTATGCAAAAGCACCTACAGTATAGCTCACTGCGAACTGCCACACGCCATAAAGATACTCTGCTTAACTTCTCCATCATTTTCTCATATATATTGAGAAGGAAGCGCACATCATCTGTGGCTG
The DNA here is from genome assembly GCA_019208055.1 of Stipa capillata. Taxonomy (NCBI): domain Eukaryota; kingdom Viridiplantae; phylum Streptophyta; class Magnoliopsida; order Poales; family Poaceae; genus Stipa; species Stipa capillata. The sequence continues at coordinate 17,787 of JAGXJF010005076.1, read as the reverse complement.
CTCGAATCATCATTTTGGACAAGGGCCTATTTTTCCAGAAGTTAGGGTCCTGAAATCCATCAATTTACAATCATTTGTTAGCTTTCAAGAAAATATAATATCAGCACAATGGAACACCGATGCCCAAGCATTATTGCGGAAAGTACACAAGATTTTAGACCTTCAGAAACAATAATAATCTAAACAGGAGCTTTATAATTTTCATCACACATCGCTAACCTGCCTTAGAAGGATACGGACTTCTTCCTTTTCAGGATATGGCATGCCTACATAAAGCAGTATAACAGTATCACACAACACGACCAATCAAACACAAAAGACAATAGAAAATGAGCTGTAGTCGTTCATACACTTAGTAAACATCTAAATGGTGTTGAGAGCAGAAGGATTAATTGATATTATGTTTGACAGGAGCAGCACATTTATATCAGGAGTGCTGGAACCACAATGCAGTAGTTCCATAGTTACTAGCTTCGCTACAGACCTCCCTCAAATCTCGTACCGGACGCATTGAACCCGTACCCATTCAGGGAACGGGGTTCAGGTTTACAGTGGAATTTGGAAGAAAAAGTGGCTTAACATGAACCTGAACCCCGTAACGCAACTCGGATAAACAACGTTTCTGGTAGCTAACTTAGTTCTAGTTAAGCAATACATATGTCTGTAATAAGGTGTCGTGTAAGCATTGCATATGGACTATGGATAGCTCAATCAAGATGTCAACACTATCACCAGGTTGAAACAACCACAGAAACCATATTTTACTCCCAATTAGTGGAACCTCCAACATTAGCCTGAATAATGGCAGATTGGCAGACATCCTCAAACACAATATTCAAGGCAGCTATTGGGGTCACAAGCACATCCTATCAAAGTTCTACCAAGTTTTCAAAATGTTTTCAAACTATTTATGGATTACAGAAGTAGCCAATTAAACTAGACACACATCAAACAAATTGAGTGAAAGCATAATCCCAGTTTGTTTTATTCACAAGTGAACAAATAGATTGCAACTTAATCACACTGGCATTACACAATGTATATGCGATGAGACATTACATCTATCCTGAAACAAAGATTATAGACTACCTAACAATCATATCATTTAGAAGTTATGCTAAAAACAGAAACCATAGCTTGGATTGCATAAGACATATACATCAAGGTATGTAGCTGCAACCCAAAGGGTGTTCTATTAAACTATTTTCTAGTTGAAAATGACAGTCTTTCTTAAGGTAAGGCTCTACGATACAAATTAGATTTCACCAAGAAAAAAAATAGTGAGGGAATACTTCAGAATATATGCTAAATGTTCCACGTTACTATGTGTAGAGAAATTAAAGTACATGGAAGCCAGCACAAGTGAACTACCAAAAAGGCGACTAAGATAACCCATATATAAGTTATGCTGAATTAACAACAACGAAATGAACAAGCATTATATGCTATGAGACAACAAGGAAAAAATGATAATATGTACAATGATTCTCTGCCATTCATGTAAAACTCAACAATTTAATCCAGTCAAGTATAGTAAGTACCACAATAATGAGGATCAGCAAGAAGGCTCACGAAAGATATGTAAACATCATATGCTCTCTTGTTCCCTTCCTGCTCTTCTATCAGAGAATAGGCGATCTGCACATGGAAGTGATAACTGAATGCTTATCTTACAATGAGCACCATATCTATAGCTGTTGTAATAAATAAATACCATGTCTATTTCTGGAAAGGAGGAGGATCATGTAATTCTTATATAGGGTTAATGGTCCCAAGCTCAAGATAATGGTTCAATGTTAAAGAACTTCACTGAGAAAGCAGCAGACACAATTTTACTCGTATACTAGTGGGAAATTACTGATTTTCTTATCAAGTTAGTTAGCACTAAGTATGCCAATATATCATAGTACATACGCACGGTGATTACCTGTGTATCCATCACATTATGCAATTTGATGCCAAACTGAAAATACAAAGCCTGTAAATAATAAGTCACAATCAGTTAGTCAGAGGCCAAATTTTGTTGAACAGATTTTTTAGTACACCAAAAGAATATCACAGACTCATAGTTAGGCACCTCACTGTCCCTTTTACAGTCATGAATAACTTTGGTGATATGATCTGACTCAAGTGCTGGTTTGCAAGCTTCAATGAGTTCTTTTCCACTCTCAATAGCATCAACTAAGTAATAGCATCAGGAAATGCAAGCTGAAAGATAAAAACAACCAACAAAAAGGTCTTGCCTGAGCATCATAACAATAGAGGTCAAATAATCAATAGAAACACATGCATATGCAACCAGTTACATTGCAGTCACAGGAGATAGGTACAGAAGTCTAGGTAGATGCATGCCACTCTAATGTAGTGAGCAGCATTTCAAGCAAGACCATTGTAATGTGTTAATCTAATCAGGAAGTGTGAAAAAGGCAAAAGAAAAAATACAAGAAGTGCCTCACGTAGGAGATGGGTAAATATATACAATTTGTGAGGGCCGCCCATAAATCCATTATGAAACAGAATATTGTAATACAGACACTTCATGCCGCACAAGCTTCAGTTCAGCTCACCTGCATGATACAAAGAGTGCCATGGCGGCAAAGGTCAACACCTTCGCAGTCAAATCCAATCACCAACTTCTGGTCAGCAGAGGGCTCAAGGAACTCGACTGGGAGTTGACTAGGTTTGGTAACAACATAAAAGGGCAGGGACGGCAATTCTGGGTTATTCCCTGCAAGAGAGCTCACCGAGTTACAAGGAGGCAAGCAAAGATAGTTCCGGTTCACCTGTACATGCATAATAACTAATACAAAGCAACGCAAATCAAGGGGAAGTAAAGTAACAAACGAACACGAGCAGTTCTTCTGACCAAGGTAACACATACCTAGCTAGATGCAGCCTAGTTTCACGAGGGTGTTTGGTTGGGCTTTTCAGCAGCTTTTCACTGGAAAAAGCTAGCTTTTCCAGTTAAAAAAAAAGCTAGCTTTTCAGCAGAAAAAAGTTACAGCCCAACCAAACGGTCAGCTTTTCAGCAGCTTTTGCCAATGGTAGCTGTGGGATTTGCAGTGCAAATTCAGCTGTTTGGAAAAACTGCCTTCTATCAGCTTTTTGTAATATGCTGAAGCTTCAATGCTCATTTTCCAAAATGTTGTAGATTGTTTGGATCAACCAAAAGTTATATATTCACTTTCCCACAGCAAGAACAGCTTTTCAACAGCCACAGCTCAACCAAGCTCAACCAAACGGGCCCTCAACATCAATTAGTAAATTAATTAAAGGATCAGGAAAAAACCACTGGGATCAACATAATCGCCTTAATTAGGTATCTCAGATACAGGAGTGTTGCAACAAGACCAGAGTGATCAATACCGCTACGGTCTCTACGGAACAACTCGCACACCAACCAAAACAGACTAGAAAAGATAACCACCAGGGAAACATTTCGCATGGAACTATCGGCCTTCCTTTGCTTAAAATCCTAGTCAATCGAAGCAAAATCTCGGTTCTTACATCAACTCACAGGAAACAGCAAAGCTGCCCAATCAAAGAGAGGAGAAGCTACATGACCCCAACATTACCCGCCCTAAAACCCTAGCTAGGTTTCAAACCTACGACGCAAAATCACGAACAGAAACGGCGGGGCTGAGGCGAAAGGGACCAGAGCACAAAGACTCAACTTGAACACCGAGAAGCCCAATAAGTTCCTCGCCGACGACAACGCGTCACATGGCAGCAGCGAGCGCTCCGCTCCGAGCACGAATCCGAAGCTCAGAGAGAGAGAGAGAGAGAGAGAACCTGAGGGGGCGTCGGCGTGGGCGGGATTGGGGGGTGGGGGATGGTGGGAGGCCATGCCGATCCCCTCCCGGTCGCTCGCCGGAAGAGACAGGACGCGGACGCACCGGCAATGGAAGAGGGAATAAGGGGGGATCGTCTGTGGCCCGGCCTCGAGATTCTAGTCTAGACCCTAGCTAGTTAGCAGCAACTGGCCGTTGCTCCGCCCGACTGTTTACTGTACTGTGCAGTTTGGGCTCCCGCGTCCGGGCCTGGGTTTTAGGGCTGCCAGGTGCGCCTTCTCTAGATCTAGTGATCCACCAATAGCCCAGTTTCCCTGGTGCTCGTGCAGACTATTAGTATTACTTATTGGGCTAAGTGCTTGTTCTCTTAAGGGCCGGCATGCAGATATAGACCATTGTCCCCTAAAGAAGTATATGGGCTGTCGCCAATAAAAAAAATCATCTGTTCTCATCAAAAAGAGTTCTTCGGACATGCTAATTAGAGAACACCACTTGTAAAAGTTAGTCGTGGCACCCTATCCACCTGTAAAGTGTCTTCCCATGAGGAGTGGTCCATGCATCACGTGATGACGTGTAACATCCCAATTTTCCGAAACCTGAAAATTAGGGCCAACAAAAACTTTTGATAATAATGCTGATTAAAATCCACCAAACTAAAACTTTTAAACAAATCATGTCTCTGTTAAAATCCTAAAGTGTGACAACCAAAACCCTTCCCCTCTGTTCTTATTTCCTTTGATCTCTACTTTGTCGGAACTCTGTCCGGCAAGGAATGCAAACCCTGCCGCTAAGTGTCCCCCGCGGTACTTTTGCGAAATTGAAACATATACTCATCTTAAATCTTCTCCGAATGACCCAATCTTTTGCCACCAACTTCGTTATGACCTATCGCGAGTATGTGCCAATATAGTACTTTTATATATATGCACATACGCGAACCCTAATTCTCGACACCCCTGTTTTCCCCCCTCCTGTCGACAAAACCCCATGCATGTATATACGCATGTATCGGCACCCGAAATCAAACCACAGTTCACCGTAACTGCACATGTCTATTCCATCCGCATACAAACCCTATATGCGCTGAGAATTCTAAGTGTATGTGTACACATACACTCCGAACCCTAACTTATTTTCTTGGTAAAACCTTTTACCACATGATCAAGAAAATATCCCCAGCTAATTCACCATGGTTATCTCTCTTTTTACCAGATGACGTCCGAGCACTTTCCACTTCTACCGTGTTACCACGCCGGGACGTAGAATATCTATCCCTTTTTATCTTCCTACCAAATGATCGTTGACCCTTTTACCATTCCTTATTGCACCGACCAACACCTTTCCTCTCTCCCGTCTCATTTTTTCCTCTGAGCTATATTGACATCCAGCATCATATCTTGATCTTCCTGTGCCTCCACCGTCTTACTGCTCTGGCATGCCACGATCTTTCTTCTTTTGATTTGCTTCCTTTCTCTTTATCCTTACAAAGAGATCTCGGTGTGCACTCCACCTCGTGCGCCTGAACTCCCTGGTTCTTCAATGAAACACTTCTTTTCCTTGCCATGCCAATTTCCATCAAGTACAACAGCAAGCTTTGACTCCCTCTCCATCCACCTGAGCACGTCACCTTTTCTCTCACCTCAGCAACCGGCATGCACCCAGCTCCCATCAACAGCCGAGCTCACCCCAGGCAGTGCCCGAGCTCCCATTTATTGCTCTTTCTTCCTGCCAACTTCTCTTTCCCCTATTTTCTTCATCTTTTTCTTCCCCAGGCAGCCCCCTGCTCACTCCCGCTGCAGCTGGTCAATGCTTTCCCTGCCACCACAGCAAGGTATCGAGCTGGCCATGTACCTTTTTCCTTTCTTCTCTACTTCTCCTAAAGTAGTACCACAGCAGCAGCAGCGCAGGTTAACCACTCCTTCTCCCCCCTCACCCCATTTCTTTTCTCTGCACCAACAGTACTGCATGCAACAGCCAACCACTCCCCTATTGCGTTTGACCCCTAGCTCTTTTATTTGTTTCTTTTCCCAAGCTCCTCTCTCCAGTCCAGTCGAAGCTCCCCAGCGCTCCTTCAAGTTCTTCCTCCTGCCCCTCCCCATTTGCTTCAACCCGAGCTGAGAGCTCCACTGCCCATGCCCCTCTTCCCTAGCTCCGGCCACTCCCTCCATCCTTCCTGGCCGAGCCCCTCAAGCTCCCAACTCCGAGCTCTCCCTTATCCATCCTCCTCCCCACACAATTCTTGCCAAGCTACCGGAGCAAGCCTCCCCATTCTCTCCCCCAAGCTTCCCCAAAGCAGCCGAGCAGCTCGCTCTTCCCCTATCTCTAGCAGCCCATCTCTCCCTTTTCCTTCTTGCTTGAGCTCCCTCCTCCCTGCCACATCCCGAGCTCCCTCAAGCTTGAGAGCTCAAGCACCCGAGCTGAGTTCTCTGCTGTTGCCGCGCCTGCCGCCGTGCTCAACAACTCGCTGCCGCGGCAACTCATGCTTGCTGCCACCGCCCCTCACCCCTGCCGCGGCAGACCCCTCCTGCTGCCGTTGCCTTTCCTGCCACTGCCGCTTTGCCCTACCGCGGCAAGCTACTGAGCTGCCCCTGGTAAGCCTTGCCACGGCAAGCCGCCACCACTTCCCGAGCTGCGGCCCAACCCGACGGACCCAGCTTCTTGCGCCCCGATCTACCGCCGCCGCTCACCTCAACGCCGCCGGCAAGCCTCGGCCACCAATGCCGAACCGCCAGTAGCCGCCGCTGCTGCGCCGCTCCTCCCGAGCGCATTTTCCCCGCCACGGTCACCACCCGCCGCCGGCCTAGCTTTTCTCCTAGCACGCCGCTGGCTCCGCTTCTCCCCGCCGTTGCGCCGCCCCGTGTCAACCGCGCCGCTTCTCCCCACTGCCGCTCCGTTCACCCTCGCCGGTGAACCTCCATCCAGCAGCTCCTTGAGCCGATGCCCTTCGGTCTCCGCTACCGCCGGCCTTCGGTAAGCGCCTTCCAAGCTCGGCAACCAACCCACCGTCACCTCTCCGCTCCGCAACCGCGCCCTCTTTCCGCCTTGAATCTCGCCGTCCTCCTCCCTGTGGTAGAAGCTCTGAAGGCTCGCCCTCTAGCGGCCCTTTTTGGTTTCTTGTCCTACGCCTTGCTGAAGACGATGGGGATAATCCCTCCCTTGGTGCCAAAATATTTATATATATGAAATCAATAATCAGAGATGAATAGGTCTATGGTTTATTTTGGAATAAACTAAATTATGCAAGCGATCCTAGCATCTGTTTATATAGGTTTATAACCTAAATGTTCCCTGGGAACCTAAGTTCCTTTCCAAATTCCCAAACTTAAGAAAATTTTCCAACATTCAAATATTCTATTCGGGAACTCCACTTCCCATCTTCTGTAGGTCTGGATGCCCCAATTTCTTTTCCTATGTTTCCATAAGTTCCACCCTACCTAAGGAAAACACACCAGTGATTGTTAGGAATAATCGAGTTTCAATTTGAGATTTGAATTTTAGTTCATCCCAATCATAATAGTCTCCCATGTATATAAATATATACCTTCTCATGAATAGCTCCAAATGAATTAAACTTTTTTCCAATAACCTAAAATAATATACAAGAAAATTGGTTCCAGTATAACTTTAAGACCTAAAAGGGGTTCCAACCCAAACTGGTAAAGGTATATGAAACTCTAATGTACTTTCACTCTGGTACAAGGGAAGCTAAGCAAAACAGTAACTTGACAAAAAGCCCTAAAGTAGTATCTTCGTAGGGTTAACCTAAAAACGCTCACTTCTAACTCGCTGCAGCTTCTTAAAACCAATCAACTAACCTGAAGAACTGAGAATTCCCATAATTTCTCAAATAGAGGTCAACAGACTTAAGTAAGCTTCAAGAAGGAATTATCATTTCATGTGACGGAAATTCCTCCTACCCTTTTTGCAAACCCTACTAACCAATTAAGTCTGGGGCGCATAATTTACAGGATCAAGGTTGTATGTGTGATTCCCATTTTGTTCTTCCTCGCATCGTTGTTTATTCGGTGTTTTTCGACGTGTAGATACAACGTTACGAGACCCCGCGCAAAGGATTCCAGGCGATCGCCATTTCAGGTTTACAGTTCGGAATCGGCCGATAACGCCAGGCAAGCTCTCCGCCCTTGATCATGTTGTAACCTAGATTTACAAAATGTTATTTTAATTTCGAAACATGCATGCTATGTTTTACAATTGTTATTTTATGTAGCGTAGCTAGGCCAATGCTTAGAAAACCCTAGTCCGACCCTGAACTCCTTATAGCCCTAAGGACTATGTTTTCCGGAAATGTTATCGGAAAGACTTAGGGTAGAATATATACATATATACCTGCTTAGCCCTGCGTAGAAAAATTTAGGGTTTTAAAGATAAAAGATGATAACACCTCATATTTCATGTGGTGAACTTTTGAGCAACGGACCGTCGTGTCCAGAGGTGTATGAAGGTAGCATAGCCACGGGTTGGTATGTTTTACCGGAAATGGTTTTGCGAAACCGAGCTGAAAATGGAGAAGATTTTGATCCGGGTCGGTAATGAAGGGTGAAAGCAGGGAGTTTGTTAAAGAGCGAGGTAAGGCCCGTCGTGGTTCTCGCTGCCCGTTTACGGGAGTGGTGTGGAGTCCTTTTCGGATCATCTAAGGACCGATCTTAAGTGCCGTTTGGCCAAGTCTTACCGTGCGGCCACATGTCCTTTGTGGGAAGGAATTGACATAGTACCCGGCCTGCACTAGCATGAACCCGTGGACAGTTAGTAGTGTGCAGAAGGGGTGGTGTAACCCCTGTAGAGAACAAATACAGCAGTTTAGCGAGGCATTGTTCGCCACAAAATTGGAACACCAACCTTCTTGTAGCGATGTTACTAACTCAAGCTAGGTTTGGGACATGTCCTTCTGACGGGTTCATGGCTGGGTTCACACCGGCGAAGGGTCTCGTTGTACTAGCTCTGGTAGCATGCGGCGCGCAGTATGCCCAGGGTGAACTACATCGTGTGGGTAAAGCTGTACCACCTCTGCAGAGGGTTAAAACTATTCGAATAGCCGTGTCCGCGGTCATGGACGAACTTGGTCGGGCCACACTAAAGTAGACTGGCTTTCAAAGTCTAAAAAGGTTTCTGGATCATGGGTTATAGGTTTAAGGACGCGAACCGTTGTGTTCGCAGGGCAGCATGCCAAGTTCCAGTTGTAGCGGGAAGAGTGAAGAATGGATTTCCCCGTGGACTCGGGCAAACCCTAGAATCCCCGTAAGTACGAGGTGAGCTATTCTCCCTGAGGAACCGGGTGATTGTCGTTGGTATCCCCGTAAGTACGAGGTGAGCTGTGACTCCCTCTGTGGAACCGGGTGATTGCTGTGTTTTCGTTGGTATCCCTGTAAGTACGAGGCGAGCTGTGTCTCCCTGAGGAACCGGGCGAATACCATGCTTTGCCGTTGTAGTGGAAAGCGCAGAGATGAACTCCCCGTTGTAGCGGGTGGAGTGATTCAAGCAGGTACCTCATCTCGCTGTGTTGAGATGTTTGTTAAAATCGCTTTTTCATCTATTTAATTATTGCAATGCAAACTTACTTTCTCGCACAATATGAACCTAGAATAGAGCCAATTTCTTGATAACTCCCGTGCATGCTCATATCCGTGATAAACTCCCTGGCGAAGCGCTTGCGAGTACATTCAATGTACTCACCTGGCTTGTTGATTTGGCCAGACCGATGGGCGACCGTTCGAAAGCAACGGCGGTATCCACGATAACTAGGGCGAACCCCCAGTCAGTTGCCTGTTGGGAACGGCATATTGATGGGCTCCTCACCGCTTGATTTCCGCTGCAAGATTTCTAGCCGTTGGGCTAAAAGTATAGTTTTTCGATCTTGAAGATCAGATTCTGTATTTTATTCTAATAAGTGCGTGTATGATTTTGATACACATGTAAACTTGTGGGTATCGGCTACTGATCCAGGGACCGGTACCGTAAACACAAGGGCTTATCCGGCCTTAAAACCGGGTACGCCACATGACGGGACGGCGTCATCGCATCGTCATCTTCTTCTTTTTCACTCTCGTACACCTTCTTACTTCTCGCTCTTGTCCGTCTTCTTCCTCTTTCTCTTGTTGAAACTCGAGTGATGGCACCTCTTAGTGACACGAATCGAGGTGAAACCATCTAGGACCTCACTGAGGAGCTAGTGTTAGGGTTTAGAGTGTTGTTGGAGGTGAAGCCGGTCACTGCCGCCGTTGTTGACCAATACGTTGTCATCATCATTGTCTTACTAAAGCTGATATGCTTAATGTGTCGTGATCCGTCGCTAAAGGCAACCACGGTAGAGCATCGCTGGTGAAGGAGAAGTGGGAGGGAAAAGGAGAAGGTGAGGATAGTAGCATAAGAGAGGAGGCGGTAGTAATGAGCTAGGTGGAGTAGAGGAGGAGATATGGGGCAAGGTGGAGGAGAATGAAGAAAAATAGATGTGAGGAAGAAGAAAAATAGGAGATGTCACACGCGACATGTGGCGTTAGGGAGGGCATCCACTGCTTGCCTCCCAAAGAGGCATCCTACTCATGGTTCCTCCCCCTCTCTCCCTCCCTCTCCCTTTCTCTCCCTCTCGCCCCCTCCCTCTCCTCCGCCGTCTCTCTTCCTCTCTCTCTCTCTCTCTCTCTCTCACTCTCTCCTCCCACTCGATCCGGCCAATTTTATGGTGGATGGTTGTTTACATATTTATTTTCATATCTTTTGTTTCTTTATATTTTTCAATTGATGCAAAAATGCATGGCGAATAGGAGATGAAAACTATACTCCATTCATATTGCAGGAGCTGCCTTTGTTAAACATGAAAAATACATGTAATTAAGAGATGAAAACTGTACTCCATTTAGATTGCATATATGCCTTTGTTTCTGCTAACCACCTTCATTTGTTGTTATGTAACTGTTTTAGTTGTTTCCATGCAACTAGATGCCTCCATCCAAGGCTATCACTATTGCTAGATTTCTAGATTTTAGTCATGCATACCTTGGGCAAGTGTAATTGACTCTCTAATCCTAAGAAACACGTGACATCTACCACAACTGGTGGCTTCTAGATACTGGTAACTGACAGCCTTTATTTTGGAGATTATGGGCTGGTGTATTGTAGATTTGTTCAGTTTTGTTAGTGGAAGGTACGTATAACAACACTCTAATTCACACAGTATGCTTAAACCAAATAGTTTTTTCTGCGAGGATCAAACTACAAGAATGACTCTTCCCTTTTACAGTGAAAATAATGATGAAGAATTGAAAGGAGGCCACACTATTTGGATCTTACCATGGTGGGTAAGATATAATTTGTTCAACTATACAGTGGAAGCTGAAGGCAAATGACTAGCTTCAATATACCACTGCCTCTGTCCACAATTTTAACTAAAGTTCTTTTTGTGTATATATAATGTCTCTTTCTTGACTAAATGTTCTCCGGCTGGATGTTTTATATAAGATAATGTATAGTGTTTTCATAAATTATGTTATTTATATCAACCTCCCTTTTGTGTTGTCTTGGGACGTTGGTATTTTTCTATTCAACATGATATTTGGATATACATATCTTGTGTTTCATACTCCAATTTTTTTAACCACATTCTCATGGAGTCATTTATTCGCTGAGTAGCTATTGTGATTGATCCTTAGTAAATTTTATTTTGTAGCACCTATTTCTCAACAACGCATGGGGTGTCATCTAGTATTAGTAATTTAGAAGCTAAATTTATACATATTAATTGAATACAAAACACATTGCTATGTCATTGATTAATAAGTTCATAAAATTAGTTACTCATATAGTAAAAGCACATCTTTCCTCAGTTAGTGGGGTTTGGAGCAAAGAATTCCACCTTGAGGTTCTTGTGACCTATGGCAGTCAAGCACCCCTTGGCAATAAATCACATTCCACTTTGCATAACTCGTGAAAATTCTAATGTGATATGGATCATAAATTATGTCCCCCATCTATTTCATATCACTCGCTAAACCAACATATATATACATAATAAAGGGAAAAAATATACAAGAAAAGTTATGACATCATCTAGTAGTACATAATGCAATAGTGAATCATCAATAAAGTATCTACTAAATGCATAACATCCCTAGGAACAAGGTTATCTCTCTGTTTCCACAAAACTAGTAATTAGACACGACAATGCACATTTTATAAAAAAAATTAAAAGAAAGATTTTATTGATTTCCGATCTCTAAATTAAGCGGATGTAGACATGCTGAAACTCACGTTTTACAAATATATATTGCATAAAATATGTGTGATCCAAATATTCACCAATACGGGTCGTCTCGATTGGTCATTGGCATTCAACATTCCTAAGAGGCCACACGAACTGGGTGAAGAGGAGAAAATAGAATAACAATTTGAGGCTAACTCTCTTCCTCTAAAGGTAATTTTGAGGCAATCAAACCGTGTATGCCTTACAAAGGTTGCCTCAAAAATCTATGCCATCCAGTAGTGATAGAGGATTAATTAACCCTTTTTTATGTGATGATTAACTCTCTTAAATATGCAATTATGAGGTAATTTATAGGGACTTAACTTAATTCATGACCTATTGAGTCTAATTATATGGATTGTTAAGATCATTTGGAGCCATCAAACTTATACATTTTATAGTAGTATAGATACAATATCTAGATGAAGCAAAATTAACCTTCATGCATTTCTAGATCCATAGACCAAAACACCGGATCTGTTAATTATCCATCAAGCACTATGCACAAAATCAGCTAAATGACCAACAAGATCTGCTCCTATAGTCTCTTATAGTCACCACAAATATCAAAGGAATCATTCACTTGGCACATTGCTCAAATTATTACAAGAATCATACATCACAATCCACAGCTGGGGATCTTTAACTTGGAAGAAGAGGAGTGGATATGGATCAGAGAGACGGATGGTGGAGCTTGGCTAGAGGCAGCAGGGGACAAGGTGGGCAAAAGAGGTTTCAGATGGTGGCCGGGAGGAGAGGGTTAAATCCATTAGGTGGAGGATGTCGAGAAAGAGAAAGGATGAGCGGAGTTGGAGACAGCTCGATGAGTCATCGCAGGTGGGAATAGGGAGGTTGTCACTAGAGGGAGGAGGGACTTGTCGCCCAAGTGCTTGAGAGGGCTTCTTTGTCCAATGGGGTGCAAGCATCGGCCGCTGTGCCACTAGTGTCCAACTCAAACTCCCCATCTCTTCGGTTGGGTAGGGGAGCACTACGCTAAATTAAGAGTGAAGTGGTTTTGAGAGGTTTCCCAAAGGTTATAAGGAGTGACCAATGCAGGCAATTACTAACCAAGTTTGGAGTCAATTTGATAATCCATCCCGTGAGAGCCATGGAAGCACCCCCTTCCCCATCGTACTTTTTTTGTCTTTAATGACAAACCTAACCGAGCATGACCTAATGTATATGTTGCACACTATTTTTCGGTTGCAGAAAATGTGGCCTTACCTCTTGAATAAGCGATGGTCAGTCGCTGCTAGACGTAGTTGTATAAATCATGTCCATGATAATTATGGTAAACATAAAGCCTAATAGACAGTACTTATTTTAGGCCGAGAAGCAACAGCTTTGCTATTGACGATGCACCGATTCATGCAAGAACCAACTAATAAGGAATGAGCATAGTAGACATTTTACTTGGAGATATTACAGAGAAGTGAATATTGTCATTTTTGCAAACTCCCAAGCCGCATATCAAACATGTAGTTTCATGGCCTACACGCCCAACACCGCTTCTGCATATCCTCTTGCTAATATACATCTACCTTACTCAGTTCCCAAAGTATCATCTAACTAGCATAATGCACGGACATTGCTGCGGATTAAAAAGTTACACACTACAGGCTCTTTAATTTGTATTATTTCAGTAACATAGAAAAATAAAATATAGAGGATTGAAATATCATGACATGTTGAATACTACACGAATCAAAACCACATGAATTGTTCTAAAGAGGTGTTTGGATGTTGCACAGAAAAATACATGAATTTTGAGATTAGATATAACTTAATTGGATAAAAAAGCAGAGAAAAAGAGAGAAGATGCATTACATCTCTTACAGAAATTTTTTCATGAAGTTAGATTTCATGAAAATAAAATTGATACTAAAGTGTCCCGTAGGAAACATTCCTGTGATTTCTAATCCTAAAAATCAAACATCTATAGAATTTTTTTTAAAATTGGAATCCTACAAAATTCTTTTAAATTAAAGAGGCCTACATATTTTAGATGATTATACTATAGTTTGTGTCTGATCAAATCATTCATACTAGGAGATACCCCGCGTGTTGGAGCTCGAATATAAATTAAATTGTTGGTCATACAAAAAAAAACTGACAAATACATAAAGCAAAGTAGTAGTGACTCAAAGAGTGCGCTCCCGATTATGAGCTACACGGCTGATTTCTAAGGAAGATAAGGTCCCCGTAAGGAAAAAAGAGAGGAAGATATCTGGTAAGTGACACGTGAAATAAGAAAGAGTTAAAATTTAACGGGAGGCATGACAGGACTGAGAATGGACATTATCTTGTACGCTTTTCGGTACGTATGCACATGGATATTCTTTAACCATATATGTCTAACGAAGGATAGTCACCATATATAGGTAAACTGATCATTTTCATTCAACAATAAGCAGGGCCATGCCTCTATAACCTGTAATTTTGAATTGCGTTGATTAATGCCATCAATTTCATTTAATAATAAGCGGGGCTTAGCCTCTTTAACACGTTGTTCTGAAATTCGCATGGTTTTAATTGAGAATGCAGAAAAATATATTATGAGTTGTACATCAATGAACACCGCAGGTACACATGAATTACAGAGAACAAAAATATTGTTACATAAAATGTTATCCTCAAGATTGCTACGGACCTGAAAATGGACATATAAATTAATATAGCAAAAGATCATCTAGACGATTAGCAAAAGTAAATTATCGACCCTGATATATACTCAAGTATATTTTATTTCCTAAAATTGTACTGAACCTGAGAAGGATGGTGCTCGTGGCCTGTCACGGATCATCAACAGATCACTAGAAACTGAAACTGAAACTACTATAAAGCAATAAAGGCTGAAGTGGCATCCACCAGCCAATACCATACTGGAGCTACCTGAAATTAACCAATAGTTCATGCTTATCTTGCAAATGATCATCGGATCAGTGATGGTTGAACTCACGGATAGGATTTACCAAACTGCTAAGTCGTACATAATATTTGAAGGTTTGTTCAATCAAAGCATATGAAAGGATAATATATATAATCAATTATTATGTGTAGCGACTTTGTGTACGTAGGACACCTGAAACCACCAAAGCTAGAAGGGAACCACGACGCGGGGATTAAGATTGCCAGGAACTTGCTGTGGCTACAGACTGTAGCAAAGGGTAATTTCAAACGCGTCCCACTTGGTGGGCAGTGGCTACGGGCGCACAGACCAGTGAGCGTCTATCGCCGATACAGGCCGCCCAATTCTGCAGGACATCAGAAGCGCACAGTGAAAGGAGAGCTGCATGGAACTGCGCCAAAGGATATTCAAATCCATGACATCTAAATGAAGCTCTCAAACTAAATGAGAATATTAAGAAAAAGAAGGACAAATCAATTACCTCCAACTCGACGGGAGTCCATCCAATCGACCAAACAATTCCACAAGAATCCTACACCATTAAGCCACCAGAAAAATCAGGAGAGAAAAAACACACAGGAAATATAACAGGAGGGAGCTCACCACACACCTGAGGTGCGCGCACGGGGATCCAGAGCTACGATCACGCAGGCAAGCGGAAATGGCTGGAGTGAAACCGAGCAGAGGCAGCAGTTTTGAGGTGAGGCGGCTTCTGTAGGTGTCGATCCAAGTGTAGAGGCGTCAATCCTAACATGCGTGGGGCGGAGAGACCCTCGAGGGCGGGGTGGCCTGAGGAAATAGGCAGTGGACAGCGGAGCTTGGTGGGGGAGATAAAACGGCTCGCTTACCAGTTACTGGGTTTGAGGACTCGTAGAATTTGGGTGACGGCTACGGATCCGACTACCGATCATCATCGGACTAGTTTAAAAGATATTGGAAAAAGTTTGGTGATACATATAAAAAAATCTGTAAAATCGTTGAAACAATAGTTTGTATGTAACGCACCATCTGAACCCGTAAGAAAACTAATTCCAGATTTTTAGGAAAGGAAATGAGTTGTTCCTTCCAACTGATTAATATAGCAAATAAATTCTGATTTGTTTTCACACCATACAATTTGTTTCAATATGGATAATTTTTGTTTCCCATTATACTAAAATTTGCTTTTAGTGCAACTGAAATTTACTCCGATGCGATAGAAGTTTGTATCCAATGTAATGGTTTATCTTGTTTTCAGCGCAGCAAAATTTTGTTTCCATCGACTAGAGAATTTGCATCCATGGCAACTGAAATTTGTTGCAGTCTAACATAAATTTTTGTCCAATGTAACAACATATTTTGTTTCCAACACAACACAATTTTGTTTTCATCAACTGGAGAATTGCTACCAACAGAATACGAATTTGTTTCCATCAAACAGAAAAATGTTTCCATCATAACGATTGAATTTGTTTCAAACAAAATGAACTTTTGTTTCCAACAAAATGAAAATAAATTTGTTTCCATGAAACAAATCCAAAACACCCACTTCCGGCTGGATGCAGTTGGAGAGTCGCCGGCCACCGATCACTACAGATGGAGGTGGAGGGGACGAGATGGCGTCCGCACTTGACATGCTCGGCCTCAGCGCTAGCCTAGAGGCCACTGTCAGCTCCTACATCCCTGCAGGCACCGCTAGCCTCCACTTTGATGACTTCGACGGGATCCACTAGTGACGCACTCTTCGGCCTCCCGAGGAGGAGCCTGGGAATAAGGCCAGGGACTAGGAGGACTAGCTGCCACGCCTGGTGCCATCCCAATGTGGTGTCAGTGTAGGTGGTCACCAACGACGACGTGGAGTAGGGGCAGCTTGGCGCAGACGCGGGGTAGGCCACCGCCCATTGGGGATCCCTTGCTCGTGGTCAAAACCCTAGCTAGAGGGTGGTGGTGTAGCAGTGTGAGGATTGATGGGGACATTCATCTAGAGTTTATATAGGCTTGAAAGAAACCATCTAATGCATGGTTTGCGATGGATGGCTCTATGGTGGTTTGATGGGATGTTCTCATTGATTTGTAGATCTGAAGAGTTTTCTTAAAATTTTACAGAGAAGTGAGTCCCTTGGCTTGGAAGGATGGGAAGAACCCAAGCATTGAACATGCAGTTATTGGGCATCGAAGAAGGGGGCAGGAGTTGAACTCGTGAGCTTTGAGCGGCTAGTGAAACTGAACGTTACGATGAACTTTCAGCGATGGTTTGAAGGCCAGAATAGAAGGGCGACGTGGCTGCATCAGAGGATGAGAAAATAGGTAGTTAATGATTCTAGTGGGTATTACCTATATAGGGTCTCTTTGATTTGTAGGATTCTAAAAATATAGGAATAGGAAAAACGTAGAAATTAGATGTCATGGCATGTTGAATCCAACAAAAATAGAAAACACATGAATAACTAATAGAAGTTGTTTGGTTGCATCACGAAAAAAATACAGGAATTTTCTTGAAGGATTAGGTGTTTGCCATAGTTGTTATAGAAATAAAATAAAATTTCTATGAAGTTGGGCTCACTAATTTTTTTTCTTTTGAATTACATGCAAAGTAGTCCATAGAAAAAATTCCTATTATTTCAATCCTACAAATCAAACAAGTTCTATAGGAAAAGTTCCTAAGAAATAGAATCCTCCAAAATTTCCATAAAATTCTTTTGAATTAAAGAGGTTTATAGATGTGCTCTCACCTTAATCCTTTTTGCCAACTCAGCACATGGAGTGACCCAAAGGTGAATAAACCACTGTCACCGATTGACATCTTTATAGAAGTATAAAGAAGTATAAATATAAAAATATAATCGTATGTGTCGCGG